>OY288109.1:110073602-110673602 GCA_958431115.1 Syrphus vitripennis | reverse complement strand
AGCAGGCAAAGGATATGAAAACGAAGCATTTTATGAGAACATAAAATTTCACTTTCTTGGAATAGAAAACATTCATGTGCAGAGAACGAGCCTACAAAAACTTATTGAAACGTGTGAACAGAAATCACCTACCATGAGTGGCTTTTTGAATTCATTGGAGTCATCCGGTTGGCTGAAGCATATACGCTCAATATTAGATACATCGAGGTGAGTACATACTAGTCATTGAGTTCCATGTATGAATTGGAAGATTTCCAAATTACGAGAGTAAACTGCCAAAATGAAATACAAATATATACAGCAAAATATTTAACTATTTTTTAAAAATTGTTTTTTTAACGCTTTATTTTTTTTTTTTATATTTTTCACAACAAATTTTAAATATTTCAGTTTTATTGCAAATGCTGTAGACAAAAATGTTTCTGTTGTTGTCCACTGCTCGGATGGTTGGGATAGAACAGCCCAAGTTTGTTCACTTGCTTCTCTTATGTTGGACCCATACTATCGTACAATTAAAGGCTTTCAGGTATGTCATTATTCATGGATTGAAATAATAAACAAAAAAATGTTTCTAAAATTATTCTATATTTAGGCCTTGATTGAAAAGGATTGGTTAGCTTTTGGGCACAAATTTAGTGAGCGTTGTGGTCACGTTCAAACTGATGCGAAAGAAGTCTCGCCAATTTTCACCCAATTTTTAGATTGCACTTGGCAGTTGATGAATCAAAGAAATGATGCTTTTGAGTTCAACGAACGCTTCCTTCTTATATTACATGACCACGTGCATTCCTGTCAATTTGGAACCTTTATTGGTAATTGCGAAAAGGATCGTTTGGATCTCAAGCTTTCTGAGCGAACGTTCTCGCTTTGGGGATTTATGGCAAATCATTTAAATGAATACATTAATCCTTTGTATAAACCTGACGTTGATGAAATAATAAAAGCTAACTTAGCGCCTCAGTGCATCAAGTGAGTTAGTTAAATTCTTAAGTTTGAGTCTAAGCAAATAACTGTTATTTTATTAGATTCTGGCGCGGAATATACAGTCGGTTTGAAAGTGGTGTGCATCCTCGAGAGCCATTGAATGATATGTTGCTAGTCAGTAAAGACCATTGCACATCGTTAGAAGATCATGTTCAGCATTTAACCAAGGTAAATCCCAATGAACTGGGCTTTTGAGTAAACAATTAAAATAATCTACTACATAATTTTACAGAGAATTGCAAGTTTCAAAAATTATATTTCAAAATCCGCTAAGAAGTTACAAGACGCCACTTTAAAGTCAAAGGATGTATCTAATGCAGAAATGAATGATAATAAGTATTTGATGGTGTTCTTTTTAAATGTTGTTCCTTATGTTTTGTGTTTTAAAGATTTAATTACGATAAAAAAATGAGTGAACTCTCGGCTGCCGATGACGACCACCCCCTAAAACCCGCAGAAATGTCATTTTCTAATCTTTCTGTAAATTTTTATCATTTCTTTTTATGAACTTTAAAACTTTATCTATCAATTTTAGCTACACGAAGAGGTAGATCCCAATAAGCTATCTGAGGAAATAAATTCTGTTGCGGTTGATTGGAAATCTCAAAGAAACGTAGCAGCTTGCTCTTGCTCAACACCATTCGACCAATTTAGCAAGAAAGTAAGTACATACGTTTTGTGGTTAGATAATTAAATAAATATAATTGTGCCTTTTTTCATTAGAGCCACTGCTGGAAGTGTGGTGATATTTTCTGCGCTCGCTGCATTGATAAGTCCATAGCATTGCCAGGACAAGAAAGCGGAAATCCTGTTCCAGTTTGTAGAAATTGTTTTCGCCTTTTACAAAAAACTAGCCCCTAATTTATAATTCATAAAAATACAGTAAATTTGTGTAAGAGTTAATTAATTTAATATATATATATATATGTATGTACGCTAGAGATAATAGTTGTTTTTATTTTGCTTGGGATTCTTAATTAAATAATAAAGAAAAGTGAAATTCATAAAACAGTTAATTATTTTGTTAAAAACAAATGATAACTATTGCAATGCTATTTAATTGATTTGCAATGTTTTTTGAAATAATATAAAAATAACTGTAATTTGTATTTATATAATTTTTTGACTGAGATATGCTTTTTTGTTAAATATTTTGTAATATTAAATTTATTTATTGAGCAATAATTTGTTGCACAAGTTAGAGGGTGTTTATTTTTTGAAGTAAAATTTATGAATGCTTTCTTGCAGAAAAAATTTGTTTAAAATTAATTATAAATAAAATCATGTATATGGAATCTCAAACTGACTTATATTCTTAAACATTTTTTTACTAACAGCGATATTATGAAAGAGTCGACAAATCTTTAGTGCATTTCTGGTGCGGGTTTATATCCTACGATGATGACATTTCATATCGCTTGATCTATACTTTTCTATTTTTTATATATTATATTTGGCTCTAGACAAGAATTGGCAATTTATTCTAAATAAATTCCAGAAAGTGAAAAAATTGCATTTTTTTGCTTATTTTTTAAATACAATAGAAAATTAAATACTTTATTAATAAACTCTACCTATGAATGATGCAAACATATATGCAAACTAGATTTGTCGAAAGATAACAAACTTGACAAACACCTTGCAGCTGCAAAGGAGCTAAAACTAAGGATAATCGTATTCAAAAAAATATAAAAGTAAGTCAAGTATTGTAAGCAATGTTAATAATATAACATTTTTTTGCGTTCAATTGTTTGAAGAAATAAAAAAAAAAAACATTATGTATGTATGTATGTGACGGTAAGACCCATGATTTTATAATTATGAAATTTTTGAAGGAATTAAGAGTTAGAATTTTGGTAGCACAGTTGATTGGCAAATAAGTTTCTGATTAGGTATCTCATTAAATCCTAAGTATGGCTCAGTTGAGGGATCGACCCGACACATCTAAATTTGCACCCAAGCATTACTGCCACGGCACAAATTAAGCTGGCCACTTAATTTGGCACTTGAGTCCATACTTCTCTGCTATCAATGATACGGAATTCAACTAATTTTGTCATGCTTTTTTTTATTTAAAACAAGTATGTACATACTTTTGAAACTTGTCTCATAATTTTATTAATAAATCGTAAAACAAAGCTTACACATATCTCAAACATTTTATTCGAAAGTATCATACCTATTAATATCCAATCTCAGTGGGTTTGATTCGCAAAATAACAGGAACGCTGGTGCATGGTAAAATAGCAACTTCCGTCACAACAGCCGTTACGAGCTCTGGTGGAGTTATATCGTAATTTAAATTCAATGGGGATAATTTATTTTGCGATTGCCAATTCATCAAGCGGCACTTATTACTCATTATAAGGTCATCTGGGTTACCTAATTCATTATACACAATCGCATCAGTTTGAAATCGTTCGCTAAATTTGTGAGTTTCGCAACACACTAATACGGGAACGTTAAATGAACGAGCTACAAGAGCAACTTGAGCAGTCCCTGCGCGTGCCATGACATAACCATTGGAAAGAAGAGCATGAGCACCTAGCAATATTTTAGTTACTTCAGGCATAACGAATCCAACAGCATTTATAAGAACATAAGTACAAGGTATTTCACTCGCAGTTAGTCGGCGTAATAGTTCTTGACCTTCTAAAAATGGTCTAGAATCAACGACAATGACACGAAAATCTACTTTGCGTTTATGGGCTTCTTCAAAGATGTAGTTGATAAGCGAAGAGCTAATTAAATATAAAAATGAGTTGATTGTAGTACTATAGTTCAAAATATTTTATATTACCATCCGAACGTAAGAATTACATCACCATTTAAGATTTTGTCTTGAACCGATCTGCTTATTGCCTCGGCAGCTTTCCCGATTTGGTTCTCAATATATGTATCAATAAAATGACAAAGGTGTTCTTTCAGCTGATAATAACAAAAAAATGTATAATATTATTGTGGGATATCAAATTTTTTTGTAAAAAAAAATCCGAAAAAATTAACTTACTTCAGATTCTGGTTGTTCGACAGACAATTGAGTAAGGACATGTTTTATATGTTTATATGCATTCCAAACGGATACTGCTAGGGGTCGGCATTTGTGCAAATGATCAACACAATTTTTAATAGTAGTTTCTAAACTTCTTGCAAATTCCTTTTTAGCTGGTGTTTCGTAGTCTTGTATAACCTTTAAATTGACAACGTTTATATTAATATATTTTTTAAAAAGCCTGCATTATTTACCTTTTTTAATGCACTCAAAAACGAGATGCATCTGGCATTCGACCCTACAATAGTTCTCTTGGCATATTGCTCACCCAATCTCACTATGATTGGATGAATATTCAAGTTATTGGCAAATAAGTTTGAATCTTTACGACAACTCTCCAAATGATTAAAAAGTTTTACTCTGCAATCTTTGTTTGGTTTAAGTGGAGGTTTTTCTACACGGGGAGACAAACTCTCTTTTGGTTGTTCAGTGATGGGCTTTTTTCCTGTTGTTACTGCCTTAGACAATGTTTTTAATCCTGCGGTGGCTTTTGCAGCACGTTGAGCTTCTTGAATAGCCCGCCGTTCGGCTTTTGTCAAAACAGGCTTCGCCTAAAAGTATCAAAATTAAGGTAATGGAATTGATTAATAATTTAATTTTAATAATTATTTTTCAATAATCTTTATCATATAGCTAAAAGAATTGATTAACTGAAAATAAATGAAGACTATACCTCTTTTGGTCGCTCTCCAGATTTATTATCAATAGCAGAAATATTTATTGAACTAATCCGTTCTTCTACTATTTTAGTATTGATTGAACCAACTTTTGGATTTTCTTCTGTTGCGTCCTTGAGCTCTTTTTCGTTATTTTTTATTTGCACTTGTTTATCTGTTGGCTCAGCAACTTTAACTTTAATATTTCCCGGTAATGAAGTGGTTGTTTTTGGGCTTGCGGCATCCGGTTTTTGGCCGTCGTTGCTCTTCTTCTTAGCTTGTTGTTTTGCCAATTTTTTGGCCTCTCTTTCAGCCTTGATCTCTTCCCTAGTCTTCTCAGCTAGTGATTGTTGAATCATAGTAATATTTTTTTTTGGGTTTATGATTATTTCCAGTGTCGAATCTTTTTTTTTTATTTGTGAAGGGGAATTTTTATCAGTTACCTTCTTAGGTGTGCTGTTTTTGGTTAAAGGTTCAACTGGTAATTCCTGTTTTGGTATTTCAATATCACTGTTTTTAGTGATTTCCGTTTCAATAGGAATCGATTTTTCTTTGCTACTTTCAGATTGTAACGAATTTGCTATTAACTTAGCTTGAAATGTCTTCGATACCAAGTTCTCTACTTTTGTATTCTTCTTGCGATTTCGATTACGTTTACGTTTGATTTGCTGAGCGGTTTTACCCCCTTCTTTAATGGATGCTGTGGTTTGCTGTTGGACAGGCAATGAGCAAGATTAAACGAAATTCAAAAAAATACAAATAACTTATAGCGTTAAAGGAAAATTAAAGAAATCAAAAATGCAGGCAGAGCAGTGAAACATAAAAATAAGCTCAATCAAAAAGAGAACCAATAAAATTTAAGTCTTTATGTTGCTATACCTCTAAGATTTCTCCTTTCGGATTAGACATTGCTAAATGAAATTGCTGAAGAAACAAGTAAAAATTAAATTTATTTATTATTTTTTACTATTTCTAGTAAAGTGTCCATCCCTATATTAATGGGGGAGACACATCGACACAATTGGGATGGGAGTTTTAAGGATGTGATTTAATTATGAATGTTTATGTTTAATTTTTTACCTGATTCCTAAAACACTTTTTTTTTTACTAGGACAATTACTTTTTTTATGTAACTTAGGATTTATTAACTTGAAAAAAAATTTGGAATTTTATGAAAAGTTGTGAAACTTGCTTGAAATTTGAGTTGTAATATTGAAGTGTCAAAACTCAAAAAGAAACTTCAAATATCAGACGGAATTAAGGTGCCCACAAAATAGCCGCATTTAAGTGATAGGTCGTTATGTTAGGGCACCTGAGATCACAGTACACATTTTGGAGACAATATATTAGGGGTATTCATGCAACGAGATAATTTTCCGCTTCACGTTTGCATGAGCACCCCATAAAAATTCTTGCATAAATGTGAGAAATAATCAGCTGTCACAACTAAACGTCACAAATTACTTCTCGAAACTTTATGAGGTTTATTTCTTCGCTTTCTGCATCAAATCTGTGAGATAAATTTATCTGGTTTGCAGAATATTTTTCCCATACAAATTTTGACAGCTCGTTTCTGCTGAGATAAAATTATCTGGTTTCCGAGGTTTATCCGAGTTTTCCACTGTTGCATGAATACCCCTATTGCCATTGCATATAAATTTGCATAGTACTCTCATGAACACGTTCCACACGCCGGCCATCTAGCGATCACATCACTTACTGATTTTTTGGTTGCTGTTTCTGTGTATATACAAGTGCGCCCTCAAACGACCACAATGAATATGTGTACTGTATTCTTATACTACGTTTTCACCAAAGGCCATTGTATATCAATTTGCATAGTACTATCATCACGATGATTTTTGAGTTGTGCGCTGTGGTCGTCTGAGGGCGCACTTGTATATACACAGAAACAGCAACCAGAAAATTAGTATGCGCTGTGATCGCTTGGGGCCGACGTGGTGGAACGTGCTGATGATAGTACTATGCAAATTGATATACAATGCCAAAGGCGTTGTATATGAATTTGCATAGTACTCTCATGAACACGTTCCACACGTCGGCAACCTAGCGATCACACAACTAACTAATTTTCTGGTTGCCCGTTCTGTGTATATACAAGTGCGCCCCCAGACGACCACACAACACAACTTAAAAATCATCGTGATGATAGTACTAAAAGTTTTATATACAATGCTCTTGGTGAAAACGTAGTATTATGTACCGCATTGCATTGTATATAAATTTGCATAGTACTATCATCAGCACGTTCCACCACGTCGGCCCCAAGCGATCACAGCGCATACTAATTTTCTGGTTGCTGTTTCTGTGTATATACAAGTGCGCCCTCAGACGACCACAGCGCACAACTCAAAAATAATCGTGATGATAGTACTATAAGTTTTATATACAATGCCGCATTGTATTAATACTATAATAAAACACCAGCCCTGTAATTTAGTATGCAATCAGGCCTCACTTCACTTCTGTTGTGACATTTATAATTTCTTATCACACAAGTCAAATGCATTTTATTCTATTTTGTAAATTAAATTTTCATTAATTAATTAGTAAGCAAATAAAAAACAAAGCCATACAAACAACAGTCTTGGATTTAGCTGAAATGCCGCATTTGAAATTTATTTCATTAATTTTCATATATTTGGTGATATATTCAACTGATTCGTTACAAAATAATGAAACGGATTCTGTAAAACAAATTCCAAACATTTCCCAGAATCAAACCAAACACATTTCATCAAACTCAATAAAAAATAATATTAATTATAAAAATCGTACTCAAGCGAAACCCCATGATAATCCATCAGATACAAAAATGCTCTTCCAACCATATCCAAATGAAGGTGACATTCCAGAATCGTTCAAGATGGGGTTTTACTTCTTCATCGGCTTGAGTATTACAGGCATTCTGTTCATACTACTTAAAATTAACAGGTATTCAAGTAAATAGTATATTATTGGTTATTTGGTTCTATGGAAAATATTTTAATAATTAAAGAATGCGACTGTCTCGAGCAGAGAGAAAATATGGTGTTCACGGCGACCGTACAACTCAGGAACTGACACCGCTTCCGATGGCTATCGAAGATGACAGCGACATTGAAGATCACACAGTTTTCGATATTAACAGGCAAATGAGGGTATCCTAACTATAACGCCTGAGTCAGCGGATTTGCCACCCATGTATCTTTCTTCATGATAATTATTTATTTAATACTCTATCCAACTCATGAATTTGTATCTTTTCAACATTTGCATTTATTGGTTAATTTTCTCCAATATCACGAAATACCTATTCTCATAACTTATTCACAGATCGGGCTTTCTCGTAACAAGTATGTGATATGTATTTAGAAATATCAAAGCAACTTAAAAATTAATCTCATTTTGAAAAATAAAGTAGGAATATATTTTTTTTAGAAAAAACTTGCTAGTAATTAATTATTGGCTTACACGGAATGTTCGTAACTTAAATTGAACAATTTTATTTAAAATGTTGTAAAGTGGAAGGCTTAAATAAAAGAGATTCTTTTCTTATTCTACCCAACAATACTTAATGGACTCCTTTTAAAACATTGCATCACAATTTAAAAGCAGTTTTGCTCAAGTTTATAAATTCCTTGAAACGTACAAGTTGTTTTTATTAAAAAAATTTTATTATCTTAAATCTATTTAAGGTTTTAAATTTTCAGAGTATAGGTTATTGTATTTTGACTGCCTCGTTTGAAATCTATAATATTTTCTTGCTTTATTTATTGTATATTCTGGCAGCAATGCGAAGAACTCAAATACAAGTAATTATAATAAATTTAAAAAATCTAAATAACAAAAATAAATTTTAAGCCGGCGGCATGAACTTGTTCTTATTTAAAGGCTTAAGATACATAGCTTCTTTATATGAATTACTTCTTTTTTTTAATAATCTGGAAGCAAAACGAAGAACTCATAGGTATACAGATATATAATAAATTAAATCTATTTAAATAACAAATATACAATGTACGCCGGCGGCACGAACTTGTTCTTTATAAAGGCTATGAATACATAGCTTATTTATGTATATAAATTCCTTCTATTAATTAAAAAAGAGTTACCAAAATGTTTTATTCTAGCTGAAAATAGACATTATAATATTGTTAAGGCCTTCCCCAAACCAACGAGAAACAGATTCGAAATATTTGAAACGACATCTGCGAATGTTGCGCATTGGTCTTTTCAGGAGAACATTTTGAAATTTTCCGACCTTAATTCGACTTACGTCTTCTTCGCATTCCGCAAAAAATAAATTATTTTTATTCGGATTAACTACACATTACACAAGTTACGACACAAGTCGACTTATTTTTTCAAAAGATTTTACTATAGTTTTGTAAAAAGAGTATATGTCTACTTGTGTTGTTTTTGCTTGTGCAAAGTGAGCATAGAAAACTTATGTTGTTTTTTTCTGGCTATAATTCAGAAAACATGAGAGCAAGGCAAAATAATTTTGCGTGGGAAAAATTAAATGAAGGAAAACCAGGTATAATGAACAATTTCTTGTAAAATTATTTTCCATGTCCATTGTTAGGTGTCAAAACATTTTTTTTCATCAATGTAACCTGATAAAAAAAAAATGTCAATAATGACGATTTCGTGTAGGCGCCTCAATCAAGTTAAACAAGTGAAAATAATGGCAGATACTTTTGCAAACAAGTTGGTACCTTATTATGTTATTCGATCGTACACTCTACAATAAAAATGTTCGAATTTGCATAATTTGAACCTTTGTATATATAAATTATAGTACTATCATGGCGAGTTTTTTTTAGGGTTGCGCGGACCCTTGTGGTGGCGCTGCAAAATTTGAGGTGTAAAATTCGATTTTGGGAGTCTTTAAGCGTCGGAAATTGGTGGTAGGGGCAAGAGGAGACTATTTTTTGGATTATTGCATCCAAAAATATCAATAAATATCGATTAAAACCTCCATAAGCTCTCCGCAAAAAAAAAGAGTAAGGGTTGCAGACATACCTTAGATGTCGCCCCATTCGACTTCCACCATGATAGTACTTAGTTTTCATATACAAAGTTTGAACTCACTTATTCTTTAAAAAAACATGCAGGTAATTATGATTATGTGGCTAAGAGTCAATATTCGACAATACTCGAACGCAAGGATAGACAAATTTCAAATATTAGGGCATTTCACAATCAAACCCAATTGAAACCGGTGTTAATTAGTTGTGACGACGTAAAAACATCATCGTAGTATCCGAATGTTTCGCATTAGGCTTTATGCTGCTTTATGTTCAAGCATCAGCTCACATTGAACTTAAGGCAAATAAATAATCCTAGCGCGAAAAATGAGCTTCATCAATCGCTTAAGAGCGAATTCAGGGCGGCTCAGTGCTTAGATCAAACAACGTGTTGTTTCTTCGTCGTATCCGAATGTTTCATATCGGTTTGGGAAAGCCTGTACCCCATTGTATATAAATTTCTATATGTGTACCCCACTGTATATATTACATTTGCATAGTACTACTATGGAACGGAACGAACGACGCGACATCTGGGGAGGCGACCCGCCAACGTACCCTGCCCCTAGTAGAGATTAGTGTAGAGTAATTAATAGGGGAATAATAAATATGAATGTCTAAAGAATAACAGAGAATAGAGAGGATATTTAAAATTGGAATACTATTTGATGCGAGTTGAAATGCTGTACCGTTTTTGTAATCTGGAAACCAATTGTGAACTTGTTCTGATATTTGGAAGAAGGTGGAATTTCCAACAGAGACAAATCCGCAAAAAGTCTCATTGTGAATTGGTTCCAAAAGTGACAGACAATACTGACTGCCAAACTAGATGCGATAGCAAACAAAACATTATATGTCTCTACTCTTCGCTCTTCTTCACACACTTTTTATTGTGTGAAGCCCATTAATTTTCGTTGGTTTTACAAAATAAAATTAATTTGTTTCAAGAAAAGAAAACATACTTATAAATCCATCAACGTTAATTGAAAGTTTTTAAAATAAATTTCAAAGTATTTTTTAAAAAGAAATTCGTATCAAAAACTTTAAAATAAAATAAAATTCAGTATATGTACATATAACGAAACAGGAAGGGAAATCTATAAATTTTGCTTAATATTTGCTGTCTCACGTGAAAGCATATCTGTTTCCTTCGTTCTTGCATCCTAGATCGTCATTTCGATTTCATTGTACGACGAGGCTGTTGTGTGCGTGTGCTACTGCTAAAATAATTTTTGCTCCTCTGAAGAACAAAAAATTAAATTTTCATCAAAAAATCATCCCGAGTCAAATCAAACCATTTTCAATTGAAATAATAATTTGGTTCTGAAGTGAAAAACGAAAAATTGTTAAATTAATCAATCTCCAAGCACGGTTAACGACTATATAAAAATAAAGTAACACTGCCGAAGGCCATTTTCATTTGAACAAGAAAAAAAAACTGAGCACAATTATTTCTTTGTTTTGCTGCTGCTTGTGTAAACTTTCTTTGACTGGTAATTAAAAAAAATTTATAAAACATAACTTTAAATATAGCTTATAGAGGGCATCCGTTTTCTACTGTTATTGAAGGTTGATACAACTCCTAACTTTCGTATGGAGCAGGAAATTTCTGTTCGTGTACCCAACGAGTTATAGCTACCTACCTTTCTTTCTTTATGCATGTTGCTATAAGTTGCAAAGGGGTTTTAGTTATACCAATTAAGGTATTAGGGGTAAACAAATGTTAGCCTTAATTTCATTCGAGTCTTTGTTATATTGGTGGGTATCTCGGTTTTGATCTTTTTCAAGCAACTTAACTTACTCAAATTTATTTACTATACTTTCTCTTCGACTTGAGCATGTGCTTCTAGATCAATTCCATGTTCCTAGGTGCGCTTAAGCGATTAACTTACTTGGTTGTTCAAGTTTTCGTGACTCACCACAGGTTAAATATCCGATTCATGACTGGAGTAGTACTTCTTGTTTTTTATTCCTCTATATAATGTGCACGCACTCCCCTGGTTCCTTAGCTTCTATCGATTGTCAAGTGGTATCAGATATACCTGCATCCCTATACCTATATTTTGCTGGACTACAATTACTTTTTAGATCAATTTCATACATAAGTCCAAACTATTTATCTCAGCACTATAGACTAAAGACAATTATGTTGAAAAATTTCCAGTAATTCATTTTTGAAAAGGTACATAGGTAAAAACTACTTTGGGATATGTGGCATCTCATACATTTTAAATGCATCAGATATATGGCTCAAATTGCTAAGATAAAAAAAAATCTGCCCTGCAAATTAAGTGCACTCCGTAACTAGAGGTTACTCGTAGATGTTAAAACCTCCTCTCGTCTTGCGGTAAAAAAATGTACAATAATAAGTGTAAATAAATAAATTGAGACTATCTTCTTATTAGAATTTTTTTTAAAGAATGTGGATTTTTTTTTGGCATTTTAAATTTGTATGCAATTGATTTTTTTAGGTGTAGTATGTTGTGTAAATACAAAAATGTGTGCTCTGAACGTTCTGAAAAATCAACAAATCGTAAACATGAAACGAAAAATTTTTGACTTCATCTTTTCTCAAACATATGTACTATTTGTACTAGTAGGTACTATTTTGAAATAATCATGCAACCAAACAATTTTGAAAATCTACTATAACTATGTACTGAACTATAACTGAAACTGAAGAAAAAAAACAGAAACGTTCCCATGTAACAGGTATTTCTTTGACTCATTCTAGTGGTTTTCCTAAGGTCCCCATGGTGTTATTACCTTACATGCAATGTGATCCACAAAACTTGACAACGTTTCGGAGCACTATTAATTTTATACTAATATATTTTTCTAAACATTTTCAGGCACAAAATGTCTCGACAGTCTAACTATGGGACCGGACTCAAGCATACCAATTTAGAAGAAATATGGACGGATCTCGAACAAGGGATCATACATATATTCCAACCTGTTCGCGGCTTGCCTGGACGCCGATACATGCAGTTGTACACATATGTTTACGACTATTGCACAAGCGTCAATCCGACATCAAGTCGATCCACTTCATCATCAACATCATCTAATTCTGGCAACAATAAGGTCAATAAAAAGATTCCCATTGCAATGCCAACAGGCGGAGCGCAGTTGGTTGGCCAAGAACTTTATAAAAGGCTAAGAAAGTTCCTCGAAAACTATTTAACGCAACTGTTGGTGGACTTCGATTTGATAGACGAAGCTGTTTTGCAATTTTACACAAAACAATGGGAGTACTATCAATTTTCGAGTACAGTCCTTAATGGAATTTGTGCTTATCTGAATAGACACTGGGTGAAGCGTGAATGCGAAGAAGGTAGAAAAGACATTTACGAGATTTACAGACTAGCCTTGGTTACATGGAAGAACCATCTTTTCAAGGACCTTAACAAACAGGTTACAAATGCGGTGTTGAAGTTGATTGAAAAGGAAAGAAATGGAGAGACAATAAACAGAGGACTTGTTTCTGGCGTTATAAATTGCTATGTTGAGTTGGGACTCAACGAAGATGATGATCCAATAGCCGGAAAAGGCCAAAACTTGCTTGTGTACAAAGAGAGCTTTGAAAACAAGTTTATTGAAGATACGGAAAGGTATTACACTAGAGAAAGTGTGGAATTTTTAAGAGAAAATTCTGTTACGGAATACATGAAACGCATTGAACAACGTCTGAATGAAGAGAAGAAACGCGTTCAGATGTATTTACACGAGAGTACTCATGATCGTTTAGTGAGCACATGTGAACGTGTACTAATTCAAAAGCACTTAGAGATCTTCCGGGCTGAATTCCAGAATTTACTTAATTCGGACAAGAATACTGACCTTCGCCGAATGTACTCACATGTGGCTAGAATTCCTGAGGGTCTTGTTGAATTGAAAGCTATTCTTGAAGAACATATCTATACTCAAGGAATGTCTGCGATTGAGAAGTGTGGAAACACTGAGGCCAGTAATGACCCTAAGACTTATGTCCAAACTATCCTTGAGGTGCATAAGAAATACAATGCCTTAGTTCTAACCGCTTTTAACAATGACAACGGCTTTGTTGCAGCTCTTGACAAAGCCTGCGGAAAATTTATTAACACAAATGTTGTAACAATTGCAAGTAGTGCCAGTAAAAGTCCAGAATTGCTGGCTAAATATTGTGATTTATTGCTTAAAAAGTCTAGCAAGAATCCCGAAGAGACTGAACTTGAAGACAACTTGAACCAAGTTATGGTAGTATTTAAGTACATTGAGGACAAGGATGTCTTTCAAAAATTCTATTCGAAAATGCTAGCCAAACGATTGGTTAATCACACATCTGCTTCTGACGATGCAGAGGCATCGATGATCTCCAAACTTAAACAAACTTGTGGGTATGAATACACAATCAAGTTGCAAAGAATGTTCCAAGACATTGGTGTTTCGAAGGATCTAAACGATACTTTTAAGAAGCATTTGCAGCTTACAAATACACCGACTGAGATTGATTTCAGCATCGAGGTGCTCTCGAGTGGATCTTGGCCATTTAACCAGAGCAGTTCATTTCTATTGCCCTCCGAGTTGGAGCGTTCTGTTCAGAGATTCAACAACTTTTATGCAGCTCGCCATTCTGGACGCAAACTAAATTGGTTATACCACATGTGCAAAGGGGAATTGGTGACAAATTGTTTCAAGAACAAATATACTCTGCAGGCTAGCACCTTCCAAATGGCGGTGTTATTGCAATTCAACGATCAGACAAAGTTTACAGTCCAACAACTCGGTCAGAATACTGAGATTCTTCAAGAAAACCTCATTCAAGTCCTCCAGATTTTATTAAAGGCCAAACTTCTCACATCCACAGATGATGAAGCGAATATTACAGCTGCCAGTGTTGTTGAACTCTTTTCAGGATATAAAAACAAGAAGTATCGCATTAACATCAATCAGCCACTAAAAACAGAATTACGAGTGGAACAAGAAGCCGTCCACAAGCACATCGAGGAAGATCGCAAGTTACTTATTCAAGCAGCAATTGTGCGCATCATGAAAATGCGAAAGAAGCTGAATCACACACAATTGATTGGAGAAGTTCTCAATCAACTTTCGACCAGATTCAAGCCCAAGGTACCAGTAATTAAGAAGTGCATTGATATCTTGATAGAAAAGGAGTATCTGGAAAGAATGGAAGGACAAAAGGATACATACAGCTATTTGGCGTAATTTTGTTTAATTTTTCATTAAATATAGTTATTTTTTAAACATAAACTGTAGCTCTTTTATTATATAAAATATATTTACTCTATAAAATTTAAAAACTAAATATAAATATACGTAATGTAAAAGTAAGAAAATCACATTTGTGTAAAATAAAGGAATTATTTTCGAAAATAATAAAGCAAAATTAAATCAAAATTGGAAAAAATTAGAAAATAAAAACATAATATTTTTGTCGAGCTATTATGGATCACGATCAAAATTGTTGTACATATTTGAAATTATTTTATTACTTTCTTTTTCTACGCAAAATATTTGAACCAGCCGATGTTTTGATACAAATTCTTTTCTTTTTATAGCCAATCATAGACTCACTCATTTCGCGCTTGGCATTTTTAGCTTTGTTCCCATCATTTACCAAAACTGCCCGATTTCTGTTCCACATTTGCCAGGTTAAAAAATTTTAATTAGTAAGAATGGAACGGAAAGCAGAGCAAGCTAAAACAAAACATTAAGTTTCACCTCTATTGAGAAACAAATGAGTAGAACCTTTTTCGAAAAAAAATATGTTTAAAAATCCGAAAAAGGATTTGTATTTAAACATAGAACCTTATAACGCATGAAAAGCGTACAAAATTATTTGTTTAATATGGGCTGACTCATTTTATTATTAAAAATAGCCTTTAAAATAATTTTGATTGCATTCTAGTTATTATGTTAAAATACTGAACAAATCGCTTTTTTCCCACAAATTTAAAAATTCTCCTTTACTTCAAAACCAGATATATGGCTAGTTATAGTTTCTATTTAATTTAAATTTTTTGAACCTTGAAATATTGAAATTTGTGAATTCTTGAAAGTCGTATATTTTTTTTGCCTCTTGCGTTGCAATTGTTTTTATAAATTTTTTATTTAGTTGCATATGTATGTCTGAAAGCTGCCAAAATTGCAAAAAAGTTGGTATCTTTAAGTTCTCGACGGGCGACTTGTCAAAAATATTAGGTCTATGGAGTACCACTTTTCAATCAATGATTTGAACGTGTTTTGTTATAGAAACTTAGCATCTACCTGAAATCCTATAGTGACCCCACGCAGAGGGCTCGCATTGCTAAAGTTAGCATCTTGATATTAAAAAAAAATTTGGACAATTGAGAGAAATAAAAAAGATTCTATTACAAACAAACTATCGATTAACACAGATGAAGAATCGTAAAATGATACCGATCAATATATGTATAGCTTATTATTTATTATTATTAGCGCGAATAAAAATCGCCCAAGACATACATAAGATGAAACATAAAATAAAAAAATGTATTTACATATATACGAACTAAAATATATTTATTTATATTGAAATTTTGTTTAAATTAACACAATCAAGGTCGTCGTCTTTAAAATTAAATTAAAATATTTCTTCAAAGATAAGTACAAATAATGTATATCTTCTGAGATCTTCAGTCCGACTTGGTAAGTCTAATTTAAATACAAACATTGCTTTTCAAATTAAAATAAAATTAAAGTTACTAAAAATAAAAAAATTCACAACATGAAAATTAGGTAGATTCGGCAATAAACCAATGGCAGCGGTAGTTATTCTTCTTCGTCTAACAAAATGGTTCTTGTTTGAAATCGCATTCGCTTAGTATTCTTGATTATTCCATTTGTTAACAAGTTCTTTCCTTGACCAACTCCGGGTAATCTGGCAAATAGTCTTTTGAGACGCACAACGGCCATGGCATTGAAGTCTAATTTCTTATCGATATCCATTTTTTTCAACATTATTACTGGACTTTTTTCGATGTTCAGACTTGAACAGCCACGTTTTTGCGGTGGTTGGTCAGTATCATTTTCTTGATTTGATTCTGTTGACTTTCTAAAAGTGAAAAAAGCTATTTTTAAAAATTAGACGTCCAGCAATAGAAAATATTAAGACGCACCTTTTCGTGTAACTATATTTGTTGATTGTGGGTGCTGGCGCTGGGTAAATCTTTCCTGGGTCTTCTGGATGTTCGCCAAAATCTTTACCTTCTATCCAATTCTCATATCTCTCGGGCTGAAAACGTCTTATAAAGGTTTCCATTGAAATCTTGACCATATCTTTGCGGCAATGGCAAATGCTGGCTCTCTTCCCATATTCAATCCATCGTTTCGTTGCAAAATTAGTCGACTCTGCACCATTGAACCCGTGGTTGAATCCAGCGTGGTATCCAAATGGAAACGTTATCATTATCTCTCCGGCTTCTTGTGTAATTTTATTGAAAGGTATTTCATGTTGGCGCAACACCTGTGGACTGACCAAAGTCATCTTATGCCTAAGATGAGCATTGCAATTCTGGTAGTTATCATGGAAAATGCGATTTAAGAGTTTTTCCAACCGCTTACCATAAGCAGGTGGAATCGCATACCATGTCTTAGGCGCACCAAAGTGCAAATAGTTTATCGAGTATAAATCCATGTCCTCAGTGTGCCAGGCAAATGTACTTTTCCACATACCGAAGTAAAGGTAGGCAGTATTGACACCGTCTATTTCGATACCGTAGTCTTTATTCACATAGTCAAGAATGGTTTCCAGTTTATCTATGTTCCATTCTTTGATTTCGGGGTCGGTTAGAGTACCTTTTACATCGGCTGCATAGAGGGGTGCAACGTAAGTCACATTCTTCCAATACTTTCTTTCCAAGTCGTCATAGTCAAAATGCTTGGGAGTTTGGTATCGTTCGGACTCTGCAAGTTCCTTGAATTGTCGCAGAGTCATTGTTCGCTTTTGTACGTTTATTTGCTGGTACTCTCCTTGTTTTCCTATTACAGATTCCATGAAGTGAATTTAATAATTTAAACGTTATTCTGCTGAAAGAGCGAAGCTCACCTGAGATAATTTGACAGATTGGGGCTGGTATAGTCATATTTATTTCGTCAATTGAGTAGCCCGACTTACGAGGAACCCACTCTGGAGGTGGAATGACTTTGGCAAGGCCTACATGATGTGCTCCACGGGACTCCATGTAATCTATGTAGGCAGAAAAGTTTTGAAACTCTTCAAAACTGGGTCGGAAAGTCATTATGCGGTTGTTTTTTTTGCCATCGTTGTTTGAATCTGAAGAATGATTCGACATTTTACATGAATATGAACGCAAAACAATTAAAAAAATATATTTATTTATAGTCTTCTTCTGTTCTGCAACCAAAATATTTTTATTTTGTTGCTTTTGAAAATTAAAAAATGGTGGAATTAGAGTGAAGTTAGATATGATTTTCTACATTGTCAAGTAAACAGTTTACTCAAGGGCTCGGAGACGTATTAGGCGTTTTTCTCAACTTGTGAGTACTTTGCTAGAAATTGTCAGTCTTATTTATTTATATTTATATATTTCACTAATTATTTATAGATTTCACTAATATAATACTCGTTTCAACCTCGGAGTAGGTAAACCTAGTAGCAGCACTTACGCCGTCTTTACTCCACTTCAAACAAATTTTTATTAATAAAGTATATTCCTAGCCGTTTTAGTTACGCCCTGCTTATGTCAAATATCGTATACAAAAAATAGACCAATCTAAAACTCTGGTTATTATAAACGTAAGCAAACTCCAGGTGATATCAAATACATTGTAACGCCAGAAGCACTGATAGGGGGCGCTAGTGTGTTCTTTCTTACAGTTTGGTGAGGCGCCACCGCGAATTCTTATTTATTTCATTTATTTATTTTTTTCAGACAACTTACCTGAAGAGGGTAATTAATTCACTACTTTGCTTATTGCACAGTTTGCAACATTTCACCATCCTCATAAATAAATTAATGAAAATGAAATGACGATAATGTTTTTTTTTTTTTAATCATCTGTCGGTCCGCGCTTTTTCTTCCCGAAATTAGTGAAAAAAAGCTTCACGTTTGAAATTGAACAAGCACTCCATGTTATAAATACTCTAAGGATTAAACCGGGGTTTGTCCTGCTTTGGCCTTCTAGTAGTTAAGGCGTCAAAATGACATTTAGATGTTAAAACCGCTTTACTACGACTTTAAAACTTCGATAAAACCAATTTTAGCTAACTCCGCCTTTGATACTCGTGTAGTTTTTTTTATAAATAGGTTTTGCAATTTATTTCTTTTTCAATTAATCTTTTGAGTTTGGATAATTTTTTTTTTCCTGAAAATATATGTATGAGAAAACCTCTGTCGGATTTTTTTTTATCTACTCACAAGTACTTCGCCACCTCCAAAGCAAAATGGCTATTATTGTCATTTAAAAACTAACCCAAACCGATGCAAAATCAGTGCAAAACTGTCGTGATGACGAAAAAGTAATAAGAACAACATGTTGTTTTCAATCATAGCAACGTGTTGCTATTGTTGTTTCATCATCATATCAGAATGTTTCGCATTGGTCTTTGATAGCCCTTAGATTGAATTGTGGAACAGTTCGACAGTTATTGTTTAATTTGAATCGAATATGAAAACACAATCTTAACAAATTTACACACACACAACCTCAGATTTCTATTTTACAAAATGGCTTCTTCCAGCCGATTTTCCTCTTATGGGAACAGAAAAACACTTCGAAAACATTACTCGGAACCGCCAATATAAGGCTTTTGGAGTAATATGAGTCAAAAAGGAATAAAGTCTCGTGCAAGCCTAAGAGGTAGCGGTGGCAAGCACGATAACAAAATGGATGACATTGGATCAATTACTAGGGGGACACTTTCTACACAATTTAAGGCTTCCCTAAACCAATTCAAAATTGTCGTGACGACAAATAAACAATAACAACTACGTCTTGTTGTCATTATTAGGGTTTTTTTTGGTTTAAGCTGTGAACAAAAAAAACATATACGTATGTATGTATATTGTATATTTATATAATACGAGTATACAATATAGTTCAAGTTCAGTTTCTGCCATTATCTTACCTTCCCTACCATTAGTTGAATTTATGAATGGTAGCTCCCATATACAAATGTTAAAAAAACTTATTTCCAAAAACCTAGAATTTCTCGTAAACGGGACGAACCATTTTAATAAATTTTTTGATCATATTTCCTTATGAAATCAGGAATAAGAAATAAAAACGATGTGATCGCGCAAAGGGGATCACGTTGGTAATATGATATCCTATGGCCATTGTATATGGAACCTATAGTACTATCATCAAGATGGTTTTTGTGTTGTGTGCTGTGGTCGTTTGAGGGCGCACTTGTATATATCTAAACAGAAACAGCAATCAAAAAATTAGTAAGTGATGTGATCGCTAGGTGGCCGGCGTGTGGAACGTGTTCATGAGAGTACTATGCAAATTTATATACAATGCCTATGGCAGCAGTCATTCCGTAGGCAATTTTTTTGCAGAGGGTTCCACATGTTTTTCATGTTTTTAAAATAGCCAACTTTTCAAAATCAGTTTTATAATCGGTAGAAAAATCTAAGAACAAGATGTCACGAGCAAATTCGCGGGTAAAACAAAAATTTTAATTTGTATACATTAACGACCTGATTGACTAGTAGTACGTATGTAAGTACATGTACATACCTACTTTAATGGTGACCATTTTTTGAATCACAAAGAGTAAATTTTTAAAGCAAACGATTAACATTGAATAATTCAAAATATGTACGCCTCGTTTGCAGATAACCGAAATCATTAAACGACAGCAAGTTTTCGTAAAAAGGATGATTAATTAGAATAGCATCGTTTTGTAATAAAAGCAAGGTACCAAATTGTTTTATATGTTTTATTAATTTATATTAATTATTATCCTATAAAAAATATACAGCTCTTAAATCTATTTAAAGTCTTAAATTACTTTATTCATAATGTTTATGGTTCAAAAACACTAAAAAAAACATAAGGGTATATAATACTCTAATTCAATGATCCTAGAAACGAGTTATTGTAGAATTACAATTTTTAACATTAATTGAGCAGAAATATAACCGCCATAAATTATTATGTCCATAAATATCTAAATTAGTCTATCAAATAGAAATACGAGTACACATACAATAAAGAAAATTCTGATAAACAAAAAATGACTTTCTTTCAACTGAAAATGCACACAAAAACACCGAAAAAGGTTTTGAAAAGTTTACATTATTCGATACGAAAAGTATGATGCGGACTTTTTCGATAAAGTTATGTAACAATTCTTGAATAAATAGCTCTTCATAACAATGTAAGATTGTTTAGTCTTAGATTTGAGCTTCTAATGAAGTTTGTGATTAGAAGGTAGATCTTCAGATCGTATGCAACGACCTCTGTAGCAAATTTCAGTTTCTGGAGCTTCTTCTTTGGTTGATGTAGATGTTGCATACACCACTGAGTTCATAAGATTCTTATGGAAAATATTTGCGGTACCACTTTGTGGTGCTTCAGTCAATAAAGAACTATCGGGGGGAGTACTTTGCGATGTTGTTCGAACTCTGTGTATGCTTGTGTATTCGTACTTATGTGGTTGAACAAAGTCCTTGTTATCCTCGTCTTCATCGTTGTTGTCATGCTCGTTTTCGTCGGGCTTAAATAGTTCGTTTAACTGTTTCCGAACTTCAGAAAATACACTTGGCTGAGTGTCAAGATCTTCCACATTCCATAAGTCATCTACACGACGTGTTATACTTTCAGGTTCACTGTCTAAAGGCATATTTTCTAGTGAAGTGTTTGAAATTGGGTCTTCTGAATCTTCAATAGATATTGTTTTAATGTCAGTTTCTGAACTTGGACTCGTTGTTGTTCTATCGAAATCAAGTTCTGTTGCTACTACAGGAGAAGCAGTCGTAGTGGCAAGAAATTCTACTTTGCCTGAAGTCGTCGAATCGGATTCCTCGATGTGTGACGTAGTGGATTTCTCTATTTTACCAGTATATAGTGAATTGAAAAACTGAGTTCCGATATTTTGAGATTCGGCGGTCTCGAAACTTTCTGTTGCACTTGCATTGTTGCCCTTCCATTTTCCTTTCTTATTTAAATGAGTATCCATTTTTTGTGACTCAAAGTAGGCGAGATCGGTAGGTTTGCCCTCAGATTCCTTTCCAATGTCTGACATTACTTCTTCCAGTAAGTCAGCAAAAGATTTCTCACTTCTAGTAAAAAAGGTGGATGGTTAGACAAATTAAAATGTATTACTTGTGTTTTTTCTGAATCCCGTGGAAATTGATTAAAAAAAAAAACTCTAGGATTAAACTATCGATGATAGTTTATAATATCGTTTGTCTATCTCACTACGTACATACATAAAACAAACACCGAGAATTGTCTGGATTTAGCTGAGCACTTATGTACGTGGATAAGTTATTCTTGGATTAAACATGCAAATTGCTTAGTCCCGTGGTCGATTTTCGTCCTATTCCTTCGGGATTTAGAAAAAAAAACACTATTGATTTAAAATAAGCTTACTTTTTTGAGTTGTTAGTTGATTTTTCATCATCAATTTTCGAACTGAAATGTGTATTTGCCGTAGGTCCAAATCCTGCCGAGACATTGAAAACATACGAATCTGATTTTTCAGCATTTGGACCAGCGGTTACAATTTCAGGCTCGTTGTCAAAGGTTTTTTTCAAAGATTTGTCTTCCTCCTGGTTCAATGGTTGGAAATTGTTATTAATCGATTTTCCAGTAAGAGATGGTGACCACTGAGATTCTTGAGGCTCTAGGTGAAACTGTGACTTAATTCGCTGTCGTCGCTGTGTAATCTAAAATGAAGAAAATAACCCTTTAAGTTTATCAACATGAAGACGATTTATGCTAGAATCATTTACTTCATCCTGATAGAGATCCTGATTGAATCTATTAAGCCTGTTAACATTGTTCGCTTGAGGCTGTGGTTCGTCTTCTGATTCTTCCGGTGCTGGTGTTGACGTTGACGACGCCGGGTGAGGTCGTCTAGTACGTGAACGAACTTTTACAACCCTCCTTGGAGGAGGAGCTCTAGCTCGTACCTATTTAAGCAAAGCGGAGGTATTCAAGAAAATGTTGGTTGAATTTTTATAAATACACTTACCGTATAGCGTTCTTCACTTGGGGCTGTAGTTGGTGCCAGAGTTGTTGTGGGGGCATCTGTTGTTGTTCTTATTCTTGGACCTCTTCTGATAAATGGAGTTCTACGAGTAGTTGGTTGAGGTTCTTCTGTAGTTGACGAACTTGAATAAACCGGACTTATTTCGTTTCTGAGTACTGCTTCGGTTGGTACAGTATCTTCTTCATTTGGAAAGTATCCTGGTCCATAATTGGTCTGCGGATATTCCTGATATTGCTGTGCAATCTGCATAGGCTCTACAAGCCCTTCGTAGTTCTGTTCAGAACTTGGTGTGACGGTATAGACTTGCTGTGATTCAGAAACTGGTCTATCAGTTGAATTTGGAATTGGAGTTGTAGTTGTTCTTCTTGTTGCAGGTTTAAAGACAGGATAATTTTGTTTTAAAACATCGCGTTGGTATTCGAGGTCGTCACTTTTATCTTCCTTTTTGCCACCCGCTGCATTCTTTCTATTTTTAATACGAAGAGATTGGCGTTCTTCAGGTGTCGGATTATACCTTATTCGGTTAGGATTACGAATAAGTGATGACCTTGTGGTCGAGGAACGTTCAGTTGTTGCAGAAGATGATGAAGTATAGTTTCTTGCTGTGTATGGCTTTCGAGTCCGACTAAGTGGTCGTCGCGTTGAATAATCTGAGCTTGAATAGGAAACTGACTGTGAAACTTTCGATACTACTGGCTTCTTTATTCGATTTATTGGACGTCTTGACGGTCGTATAACTGCAGAGGGTTTTGTGGTACTTTCCATTTGTACAGTTGTCTCTCCTTCGGACCCATTTTGCCGATCTTTTTCAATAAGTCCGTTAACAAGTCCTGGAAGATTTGGAGTGAGTGGTGGCAACTCTGATGGCAACTGGTAGGGATTAGGTTCAAATTCTACTTCAGATCCATCTTGAGTCGATATTTCGATGTTGTTGTTCTGGTTTGAGTTGGAGAAATTAAGTCTGTGATTTTCGGGTACTTGGGTTTTTTCCTCTTGCTGGAGAGGTGTGGTTTGGGCATCTCGATCTCTGGAAAACTCAAATACTTGTTCACTTGGAGGAACTGTGTTACTATTTTCTTCATATGCTGGTGTTGTTGTTGTTGGATGATAGAAGGTTACCCTCTGACGTTGTGTGACAGGTGCCCTAGGTGTCGTTGAAGTCGTAGTGTAATAGGTTGGTGTTGAAGATGGGATTCGTACTTCTCGGTCATAATCAACCGATACTGCTGTATATGGAACACTTTCAACAGTGGGTTTTGAAGTAGTCGGAGAAGAATATGAAGGGCGGTGGCGGAATGCATCCTGCTGACGATAGTACTGTTTCATACGATATTCCTCATCAGAAATTTGCTGTAGGTCCTGTTGTTGACTCGAAGGACGTGTGGTAAGGCGATCTCCGCCAACATCAGGACCATGATAGACCTGTCCACGAGTGCTCTGAAAATCTATTTGAGGGCTTGTTGGGTATGTTTGTGTAAAAAAGGTCCGTGGAGGAGATGTAGAAGTTGTTGTGGTGGTAGTTGTTGATGAACTTGTAGTAGTTGTTGCGGGACTTGTTCTTATTGGCTGAACTTTATAAAAATCTTCAGCTGGTATGTTGTTTGGAATGGGTTTGAAATGAGCATAAGGTCTAGCGTTGTCCGAGTATTGGGATTCTGGACGTTTTTGTTTTATGCGTTCTTGTTTGTAAATCTTTGGAGAGGTTACTTCCTGGATAGCTTCCGGATAATAGTTTTTCTGCGTTGAAATTTCCGAAAACTTATGACCTCGACTGGGAGCCGTAGGTTGTCTTTGAGTTGTTGCCTCATAGGGGAAGCGACCTCTTTCTAATTTCGGAACATCTCGAACTATTTCTGGATAATATTCTCTCATTGTGGTTGGTTTTATTCGTTGTGTAGTTTCGGGACGATTGCGTGGTGTAGTGCTAGGGAATTGTTGAATTTCATTCTGAGATGGAGTAATAAAGACATTTTGATTTAGTGATGCTTGATTTGAGCCTCTTATGTTGTTGTAAGTTTCTCTTTGCGGTTGTTGAGTTGGTTGCTGGTTGGATCCTCTAATATTGTTATAAGTTTCTCGCAGTGGTTGTTGCGTTGGTTGGTTGGAACCTCTTACATTATTGTAAGCTTCGGGTTGTTGTAACGATGGCTTGTTTGAGCCTCGCACATTATTGTAAGTTTCAAACTGCGGCTGTGCTTGGGGGTAATTTTCATTTTGTGGAAGTGGTGATGGTCGATTTAAATATTTGTTATAAGATTCTATTTGTGGTGCAGGCTGTTTTGTGGCTCTAAGATCATTATATGTTTCCTTTTGTCGGTTAACTACAATTGATCCGACATGAGGTTCAGGCAACAAAATTTTATTAAACCCAACAGGTGTACGATAGCTCAGAGGTGCTACAAAGAAAGAAGTATCTCCGATATTACTATTTTGAGCAATCTGAGAGAGGTAGGGAAGCTCAAATTTCGCATAGCCACTTGGAGTTTGCATACCTGCTGGTCCCACAAATACATTAGGGGCTTGAGATGTTGGTGCATCCAAGACTGCAATAGTCTTAGCATTTCTCAAAGCAATAACAACATCACTTTGAGTAGTCCGTGATGAAGATTTGAGCAAAAACATGGCTAAAGGTGGCTGATGAGCTTTAGGTTTGGATTTTGGTGTCGTAAATTGCTGGTTAAAGTAGTTTTGGAATGGTGTAGTTGGTTTAAGAGTTGTCGTTGTAGTTCTTAAGGTTGTACTAGCTATAAAACGGTTAGGATCTTGTTGCTGAAGAGTTTCCGGCGTATAAAAGTCATTAATTTGATAGGGGTTAACTTGTTGTACATTAGGTTCTTGGTTAAATTTGGAATTATCGAAGGCTGGGTTTTCATTTCTCTGCTGATTGTATAATGTATCATAAGGGACATATAAAAGCTGCACTTCCTGATCTTGTTGCGTATTCACTGGTGGTGCTGGAGCTGTTGATGGAGCGGCTTGGAATGGTAATTGAGATTGAAAAGAGGCCGGCTTTTGTAATTCGAAATTATGTTGAAATGGAAATGCAGTTGGAGAAGCTGAAGTTGACGAAATGCTGCTATGAGTTGGAATAGGCTCACGGAATGTCTGTTTAATAGGCTCTTCAATAAAATTCTGCTGAATTGATTTAGCAGGTTGCTGCAGAGGGCTCGATTGTGGCCGTGGAACTGGATGGAACTCTGGCGGAAAGACTTGCTTTTGAGTAAACAATGGAGAATGGAACAATGATTGCGGAGCTCCAAAAGAAGAATGCTGTATTTGATAGCCCGTCTGAACACCTTGTGAGTTATCTTGATTTCTATTACCATCGCGATTAAATGGCATTTCAAATTTGAAAAACGACTGCGAAGTTGGTTGTTGTGGCTGAAGATTTAACTTTTGTTGCTGAATAGGTTGCTGCTGATGTAGTTGTGGTTGGTTTTGTTGCACCTGGGTTTGAGGTTGGGGGAATCTTTGAAAATGAAATGGAAAGCCAAAAGGTTGGATCTGTTGTTGTTGCGTAATATGATGGGGTTTTTGTATCTCTCCGAAAGCAGCATTTGGAGGGAAATTTTGTTGATAGGTAATAACACGTCCTGCGCGCTCTTTGGCATCAACTGGTTGTGCAACGGGTATCCAGTCATATGTTTCTGTTCCTGGACCTATTTCATCTAATTGTCGAGACCATTTATCGGCTGTTGACGCCGATTTTACTATAAGCCATAGACAGGCAGTTACAAGTTGAATCTTCAGATTCATGGCGAGGCCTGCAATTAATACAAAAATACTAATTGCTAAATAAAGTATTGATTCTCAGTATTTAAAATCGTTATTTTATAAATTCTGGTGTATGAGTATTTTGTAATAATATAAAGTGCATTTTAACTCACTTTATTTCATTTATAAAAATTTTAATATAATTATACCTATGAGTCTAGAGAAATAAAATCACAGACCTTTCTGCAATGAAATTAAACGGTCATCATATCTTGCAACTGAAAAAAATTATATGTAAGCTCAGCGTATACACTATATATGTACATATAAAATGTAGGCAAGGTTGAAATTGCAAATTTATAAACTTCACAATTTTTTCTGAAGCACCCAAATTTATGTGAAAAAAACAAAAATAATAACTGCAATAAGAAAACTTGAATCTAGTTCAAATCCAATGTCTATAGATAATTAATTTTTTTCTGGTTTCTTCGAACGTGTAATTAAGGTTTCCAAAATAAATAAATTGCTACTTCTACTGCAACAACTGCACTTCCGTAAAAGTGTTGAGAAAGATCTACTTCACCTACTTCTGAATGCAATTTTGACGCTGGTGTAACATTTTAATATCAAGGCTCTCTAGCAAGAGAATATTTTTGCAACATCAGTGTGTAGGTAATGATGAAAATTTTGTAAAAATACAATTATCTCATAAAGAACTTAAGATGCAGAATATTTTCTTGCAATTGATTGAACCATTTCGAAATTAGTCATAAAATATCAATAAACAATATTCAGAATTCAGATGCAGACCCAAAATAAAGTCTAAGGGTCAAGTAGAGGTTTCTTATCAAAATACATTTTTTCATCAAAAAAAAAGAAGAAAAATATGGGTAGGTAAAGCATTTGATTTCAAGCAATTACATTTAGGAATTTTCTCCGTCTTCTATTCTCTAAAAAGCTCAATTTTAGAGTCGGTACTAATTTCTATAACAAAACTCAATCCTAAATTTTTTAAAACTATTTCAGGCTTCAGAAACTAATGCGATCAAATACCAGACAAGGTCGTCTACTTCTTTTATCAAAGATATTTAGCTTTAGTACATTATTTTTACATGCATAGAATGTGATTTTCATATTAACTTTAAGCAAGTGCAAGAATCTAAGTGAAGATATATTCCACCAACCATGACAGATGAACAACTTGGTTACCCTACCGTGATGGTAAGTTGCGAAAAATAAACAACATATGTATCATACCTAACACGAAGACAAAAAAATCCTAAATCTTTACTAATTACAAGACAATCGTTTATATTTTTTTATGAGCAAAAGAGAAAATGCGGATCTTTAGTTTGTTAAAGGCTTACATTAAGGCGTAGTTCCAACAACAGCCAATGAACTTTACACTGTTGAGTAAGACACAATAACTTGTCATCAAGATTTACTTTCTTTTTATATGGATGGACAACATCAAGCTCAGAAATTGTCTCATTTACCTTATGATCATGCATAGGCTTGAAGGTGGTCATTACCGGAGAGCCATTATATTGCTTGTACGAGTATTTGTTTCTTGTTATAAAATGGGATGAAAGGGTTTTTATTCTTCTTTTCCGAATGGCTGGACGGTTGGCGGCGCGGTGGTGACCTAAATTTGTTAACGTATCTGTTCGAGTACTGGAAATATCTTTTAACAAGAGAAATGAAAGTGATAGTGGAAGTGGATAATATTTCCATTCGATCACTGAGATTGGGCATACACACATCCAACCTTGATCTTCAGAAGTTCATGGGTGATGAAATGTATGTATGTATGTAGAGATATATTTTTTTAACTCGTGTATGGGCATCAGAGTGAGCAATGAACTGCAATGGCAAGTGCAGGTGGAAATTACACAAACTCAAGCAGTAAAAAAGCGTATACTATGCCGATGTTATTTTTGGAGTGTTGTAAAAGTGCAATTGAAATTTACTTTCTCTTCTTCGAAATCTATGGTGACTTTAGTTAAAATGGCAATGAGTAGCAGCAACAGCAACGGCCAAACCCCAACAAACATTGGTTGGCGAACAAGCCATAACATTTGTTGCCATTCTGCTGACCATAGACGAATTCTATTTAAAACGTGTTCGTTTGTTCATTATTCCACTTCTCGTATGCAGATATTTTATTTAATTTTTGTAGTATTATCAAGTTTTGAATAAATATAGGAAAGAAAATGAGTTTAAGAAAAAAAGTGGTTTATTAGTATAAACGGAAATTATGAGTATGAGTTCGTTAAAATATATTTTTTTAATAATATTTTGAAATTAGAAAGCGAAAGTTTTTTTGTATGGTATTTTTTGTTGGATATTTTAAGAAGAAGTTTAGGTGAAAGGCATTTTTGTAAAAAATATTCACAAATGTTGTGATATATAAAAGAGAATAAGCCCCGAAAAATATTTCTGTCCACATTATAACACATATAACACAAAATTTAAACTTTATTTAATTGTTAATGTTTTTGTAAAATGATAAGCTATGAATAAGTAGGGTTCAACTTGACGCTAAATCAAAATTTTATTTTAAAATTAGTCATTGAATATTTGTTTCTAAGCTAATTGCGATGTCCCACAACTAAAACAAAACTGTTTTGCAACTAAAAATTGCATGTGCACTTCTGATAGATTTGTGGTTCTGTTTTTACGTTTGTATGTCAGCTCTTTTGTTTTGAACAGATTTAAGTTTTTGAATGCACAAACACTCTGCCTAACATCACATGATAATATTAAGACAAGTTAACCAACATAATGTTAAGGAAATAAATAGTAACATTATAGATATTTTTTTATAGGAATTTTTTGTACAATTCTTGGCAACTAAAAAGTTTGTAAGTGATTATCAGGCACTGAAGAAAATCTACAAATGCCACATTCAACTAAATTAATGCTCAACAAAAAGATAAATAAACCACAATCCTTATATATTTTTCACTTTTGAAAATTAATCATTTTTCTTTATGAAACTAGGCAAATGAAAAAAACAACATAAAATAAGAACAATTTGTCACGCAACATAAAGTTGAATGGGAACCGAAGCTCACAACTCGATTTGTGGTTCATTCGTCAACAATATAGATATTTGCTTCTATCTTGCGGTTTATGGGCATAGTCAGTGCCAGAATTTAAAATAGTAGAGTTAAGTGATTGTGTGGGTTATGTGATGGTTTTGCAAATTAAATTCATATTGAAATTTCCAAGGTACGGTTTATTATTGTCTATACTGAAATTCCTTTGCAATCTAATCACAAAAGAGTAAAGCTACTAAAATTTCACTTATTTTTGTTTTTAATTAGATATATTTTTGTAAGAAAGCTGTAAAAGAGAAGATATCAATGGACGAGGGTAGACAGTACGTGATCAAAATTGAAAAATAAAAATAAGTAGGCATTCATTTGGATGTTTTGATACAGATTTTGTAATACAGAAACTATTGCAGAAGAAAAATTGTTTGGGTTGTTGCCCAACGACATTGATATAAAACCACGTAAATTAAAGCTTCACATCGTTTTCAAATTTAATGCCGCATGAAACAATTGAACAGGTTAATATGGTGCAAAAAGTAGGTTTTTGTACCGTATGCATTAGTTCTTCTGTACTTATATTATTGCATAGATAACTAGGTAAACATACATATACAAAACACATTCCAAGTTATATTCATGTGAATCTACTCATAAATGTATTTGCAGGCTAAACCAAAGCTCAAGATACAAATATACAGAGTCTGGAATTGATTCATTTAATCAAGTCTTATCAAATAAAATGTAGGACATCTAATGCAAGTTTATTTCGTTTTTCCATGTGTGGTTTAAAACGAATTAATCTCAAACAATGAAGTATAAAATATTTAATGCGAAGCATTGATTGGAACAATTATTCACTTTATACATTATAAGATAAAAAAACATCTGAAAGATTTGATGCCCTTAGCAATTATTATCGAAGGATTGTAAGACAGTACTTGATATATTTATATGAATTAAAAAATTCAAATTCTATAAACTAATAAATATACAATTATACATATATGAATGTTTTTCAAATCATAATTGATGTCTTAACGGACTCCCTCCCATAGTCCAATATACTTGTTTTGGCGGCTAAGGTATCGTGCCAACTCACTTTTCAAATACAGAACTGCCCATTATTATATTGAACGGATGTGTATTGTTTTATTCCGGTTTATATCAGTCACTGCAATTTTTATAGCCAAAACAATTGCTTTTTACTAACATTTAAAGAATTTTGTTGACTTTTCTGGAAGTGAGCTCATTTAAGACATTCAATTGCCATTTCAATGTATTTTGCTAATGCAATTCTCGAAATATAAAAGCATAATAAAACTGTTTTAATAAGTTTAAACCATAAACGAGTCTATTTACATCTTTATGTATAAAAACAGTTTTATAAAAAAAAAGTTCTCATACGTTTAAGCTCTCTCTCTAGTCTCTCTTATTAAATTGCTCAAACATTTATTGCCAGATGTAATATGAAAGTGAAAAACTACCTCATACAACTTCAATTAACAGGAAAGTTCAAAATAAACAATCTGTCAGCGCTCATTCACATTACTATAAGCATAACTATTAAACATATTATTTATTTTTTATTTATGATATACCCTTACAGCAGAAACTCATGATTGTCTTTAAAATTATATAAAAAAAATTGATAGATCCATTTGAGGCAGACTGTGGAATGGCTCTGAACGGCGCGGCGCAGCGCGACATGGCTGATTTAATCTAAATTAATAAACCAACAATAAGTCGTGATTGTGCCAGAAGAAATCTGACCTTGAAATATTTTTTTTTAACTTACTGTAGATACCTATCTGTAGAACTTATAGATATACATACATACATAATATATGTAGATCATTTCAAACAAGTGGGAGAAGAGATTATGGTTCTTTTGGATTTCATCGATATGATTCATAAACACGTTGTCGCAATACTTACATGCGTCCTTGAAATGGTCTAAGATCACTTTAATTTAATTTATGTGTGGGCCATTTTATAGAAATTTTACTGACTGCTTATCCCTTTTGAAATTCTGGATTATACAACAGCCGTTTCCGGATCTGGTTTCTCATAATTCTTGTTTTTTTATAAACAACATTTTGGAAACATAAATATAATTTCTGTCTCAGAGTTCTCTGTTTTGGCTTAGGTAATATTTCACTCAATCGATAATTTGAATATCTGCTAATTATAATATATATTTAATTGAATAATGCATCAAATATAAAACCGATGCGGTAAATTTTATTTAATTTGATATCAAGATGAAATTTTGACACAGGTAGTGGTTGCTTTTTTGTAATGTTTTTGATAGACTCATCAAATTTAAACAAAAAGCAATTAATTAAAATTTCAGCCAAACAACTTATCCTTATTTTAATTGCAATTCAAACACAGGTAATGAATATCGTGAAATGTTTGATGTGATAAACATTCAAAACGTTTATGAATATATGAAACCAAAGTCTTCAGGTGAATTAAGACAAGTATTTAAAAAACTCCTCTACAAACTCCTTTCAAAAATAAAGTACAGTTTATGTATATATAAAAGTCTGAAGGTAGAAATGGTTAAAACTAAAATATCTGCCACACATTAGCTTAAAGTTTTTTAAAGAAACTTGGTAAATTTTATTTAAATTTTGGCTTACAAGCTTTAAATTAAATATAAAGAGGCCGGAAATATTTTCCTACTTCCGCCATCATTGCTTTCGGTCTGAATTATATATAATTGATATGCTTTTTGTGCGTAACATACTTACAAAACAACTGATCTTGTCTGAAAGAGTCCAAGTATCTGAGTCTAGGCTATTCAATTTCGATTAAAATAGTGAAACATTTTCAGCGCGCATATATGTAGCTATACTAAAAAATACTAGATTCAATTTGATCGCCTGTGAAAAAAACCTCACTCTACTGTGTAGCTACCTCAAGGTATAATAATGTTTCAACACCATCACAAAACCGGTGCAAGCAAAAAAAAAAAAAAAAAACAATAATAAAAATGAATCGAAGCTATGAGTATAGATAAAACCTTAGAGATTGAGAGCGAAGACAAAAGATATCTTACATCCATGGTTCCCCTTATGTATCCGAAGCTTGGTACAACCATAAGATTTGCGATGAAATTTAACTTAGCTGTACTTGTAGAGACACATAACAAGGTATCGCAAATTCTCATATTATGCACTCCGGCTATCGACCTGTATCTCCTGGTATGTGCAACACAAGTGTTTGATTGAAATAAGTCTATAGTCTTTTGTTGTTTTTGGTTTTTGGTCCACAATGCCGAACTCAAAATAATCTTTGTATTCATATTTAGCTCTGTAAATTTTTTTCTTAATTACAATCACTGCTATTGTTATTCAATTATTGTATTATTAAGTAAACATGCCAACAAATAATATTGGTACTAGCTAAATTAATTTATTTTAAAATTATGATAAATATAATCAAATCATGGCTCGAAAGGTCAAAAACCTTTTATTCCTTTTCAAAAAAGCAAATAGCATAAAAGTGCAAATACGAACGTTTTAAGATATCGATTTTGAAAACTATACTGCTAGATGAGAATGAAATTTTCTTGGACATCCGAACGCAAAACATAGTGCATAGAGTGCATAGGAATGAAATTACGATTTTTCAAGTTTCATTCTTTAGACAAAATCTATGGAAATAGTTTATTTTATGAGTGTGTTCCGAATATGCTTCTTACTGAAATTATATTAGTTTTGGAATTAATATTTCCAAACAAAAAACGACATAATAGACATTAGAGGCAAGAACTGAACCTTAAGTAGTTATGTGACACGATCACTTAGTCTTAGTTTTCTTTTGAAAATGAAAGTTATGCTACCGGTCATTAGACGCTTCGCTATTCTTAATGAATAAATTAACATAATAATAAAGTTAATGTTCTGCTGCTTTAAAGTCACGTCGCATAAAACGAAAGGGAAATTAATGACCCATCTATAGCTGTTAATTACTTTTATGAAATGTTCATATGTGTACATATGTATATCATTTCTTAAGTCCATAGTGAAAGCATGAAAATATTTTCAACACACAGTGATATATTTTCAATTCCGGTTTGACACAAATTTAAAATGTATATCGTCTGGATTTTGTTAAATTGTTAAGTTCAATGACACAATAGATCAGTCATCAAAGACTTAAGAGATGATATATGTGTAACATACATATATTTGAGTATTAATTAAGAAACGGCACAGTAAAACAGAGAGTTAGCAACACTTCAGCCGAAACGAATTATGTAAAACTTTTTTAAATAAATATTAATTCAGAAAACCGTTGTGGATTAATATTTTAATTTTATATATATCATATTTTATATTCTACCCAATTTATAATTTAAAAAGCACGTTATGCATTAATAAATAAATCAAATAAATTAATCAAATTCGGGATGCGAATCAAAGCCTACGTTATTAATAGAGAAGACAAATAAATAATAATAGGTAGGTACCGCAATTTTGACTGTATTTGGGGTACGCTACGTCAGCACATTGGCCTTTTTGAAAATTTTTTGATGATGAAATTAACAACAGAGTTGTAAGAATGCATTTTTCCAATGCATTTTTGATTGTATTAGATATCTTCTTATTACAAATAAAAATTTTAATTCACTGAAAAAATAACTATAGCATTAAAAAAATTTAATGAAGCATACAATTTTTTTTAATGAAACTTGAAAATTATGTATTTGTATTGAAAATTTTTTTTGGGCCTCTTGAAAGTTATTTACAAAGAAAAAAATTCAATGCAAATTAAAAATAATTTGTTAAAAAAAAAATAACTTGTCTATTTAAATTTAATTAAATTTTTTTGCTTTAAGAAATTAGCATTCAAAATTTGTTTTTGCAATAAAAAATAGAATTTAGAATAAACATTTTTTGCATTAAAAAAATGAAAATTTGGAATAAAACTTTTTGCATTAACATTTTTACTCCACCTCCTCGGTCTCAAGCTAACTGATGATAGCATATGTATTTAAGTTAAAAACGGATCCGCTAGGCTGATACGTCATTTCTAGCCCGATATCTACATCACTTACATCTAAAGCCAAATATGGTTTTTCAAAATTTAATAAAAATTATTTAAAACACTGATCTTCTTATTAATTTATCCATAGAAATAACATTTTTAATTTTAAAATAAGATTTAACAATAGCTTTTTTAAGAACATTCTTTAAAATTAAAAGGAAACAAACGCATTGTGTTCTTTTTTAATAAAAAGGAGAAAGTTATTTAGCATCTCAAAATGTGTACGGATTTTTGTTTGAAGAAACCATCAAAAATAAATAAAAACTAAAGAAAATATTTGAATTTTTTGTATGTCTGACCAAAAATATTTTCTCTTTTTATAAAACATTATTACATGCACAACATATTATATCCCCTGTTTATCAATGTTGCACTACCGACTATTAAACAATTTCACTTTTTCTTCTTCTTCCAAAAAATAAAAATAAAAAAAAAATCGAAAATATTACTCCAATTTCGAAATAAATAGGTAATTGCTTTTTTTGATCACCATTGCGGAGTGGACTTCACATTTTTAACAGCTATAAAACCATAAAGAAAACTAAAAACAAATTAGAAAAAAATAAAATAAAAACTTTCACAACAAAAGTGGAGACTACATTGCGTCTTATCAATGTGTGTTTAAAAATAAATATCTAGGTAGGTACACTTTTTTGTGTTTAATTTAAGTTAAAGTGCGTTAAAATTACGATGAGAAAATTTTATCAAAAAATCATTGCCGAAATAATAATACCCGTTAATTTTATTTAACTTTCATTGCTTTATGGAATTAATACATGATGCCAAGCCTCAAGACTCTTAAACATAACATGACAAATACTTTCCATAGGCTTTATAAACACAAGTACATAGTACCAAGTACGTTATATTTGAAAGACAATTTCGAAATTAGTCATATCATAAATTAAAAATCAAATGCCAACAACAATTAACCAACTGCACTCGCATTTTGAATCGGACACGCAATATCTACCTCGAATTCCAGACGCTTATGAACATTTCTAGCCAAAGTCATCGAAATTCGTGGAATGTAAATGCAGATCGTGGAGAATGAAAGTGAAATCCCATTAACTTACATAGTGAAGTATCAAACTGTACTTACTACATATGTGTACCTATATGTGCAAGTCAAAAACTCGGTCAAATTTGATTTGTCCGGCAAAGACTGTTTTTTTTTTTTATTAAACACGATAGGTAATAATTACTTATACCTGCGACGAGTTAACGTACAATTTTATTGATATTTTAGCACTAGTTTTTTCTCTTTTATTTTTGTTCACCACTGTGCCAATGCCGCAACGGTTTGTGGCAATGCGAGATATTTTGCAACTTTGATTCATTAATTTTGTGACTAAGTAAGGTGTGCGTAACGAAGTATATAGGTATGTTGAGCGGGTGTGATTGAAAGAGTGTTTGCATGAAGTCTCGAACTGAATATGGTTTGTTGTCGGAACTACGTGATTGAAAGTAATTTTTTTCGAAATGTTTTCATTTGATGTTTTCACTTTTCTTTCAATGAACCGTGATTTGAATAGAAATAAAAAATAAGAAAAAGAAACAAAAAATATTACATAGGAATATTATTTGAAATTAGAATATAATTAGAATTACATTATGATGTGATACTCGGCGTTATATTTGATGGTACTTGGTATAAATGCAAAAGAGCCTAAACGGGTGGACCGATTTGGTTCCAATTCGGTACACATAATGCATTGAATCGAAAATACATATGTATGTAGGTACCTAAATGATATCAACTTAAAAAAAATGAAAATACATTTACTCAAACAATATTAAAATATGACGTTTACATAAAAAAAATCACAGATATGTACCTACAGAAAATTTACATTGCACATACAAAGAAATGGATCTATCAAAAATGGTTAAATTTTTTTTCGTTCATAGAGAAAACATGTGAGGAGAAAAATTATTTTGTTCAATATAATGTTATTTCATAAAACACAACATATCTTTTTGATTAATTTGGTGTATTCTTAAATAACCTTCAATAAAAGTGGAAGCTAGTTTTCTATTTATAATAAGTAAGTGGATGTAAGTACTTATTTTTTTTAAACTTAATATTTTCCAACGATTATTAAATCTTTGGAAACTTATATTCAAATGCAAAACTTCTCTTACAATCTGGAGCATAAAATTCTTAGAGAAGTTTTCTACGTTCTTGAAAGCTAAATATTTCTGGAATTTACGTTTTAAAAAAGGATCCATTAATTTTTAAGTTCAGTTTTGCTGTATAGGTTTCTAAACACAAGTTTAGAGAAACACATACATATATCCTCTAGTTCAAACGTAAAAGCGAATGTTTTATCACATTTTAGAACTCAAAATTCTTCAAATTCATGTATATTTAGGAAATCAGATGGAATTACTAAGTTTTGGCTCACATCTGTGCTATCTGGTTCTAATTTTTATTTACAAAAAAACCAAAATATTTTCAAAAAATCTTAAATATATTGAAATACTCGTATACACATACGTATATTCAATTTTAGTTTGTATTATTTAAAATAATTTTTAATTACATATTTAATTATTTAGAAAGCTTTTGATTTCATTACAATTTTACTATGTTAATCAAATAAATATTAAATGCAAGTCAAAAAAGTAAATAAGTGTAATTTGCGAGCATCTCACTAAACAAATATGCAATATTACAAAAATATCATCAAAAGTAGCTAGTTAAAAGAAAACAAGTTAGATATCCAAACAGGTTATAACCACATATTCTTTATTAGAATATGTGAGAAATCCAAGAAGTTCTTCGCTACTCTCAAACCATTCTTAAAGAAACAAAGGGGAACATCAATCTATCTGCACTCCTCTCATATTGCAGCATCAAAAAATCGAGATGCATTCATTTGTTATGTTAGCATTAAAATAAAATAACTATAAATCTTTGAATTAGCAAGAAAGTTCGAAACGAAAACGAAAAAAAGTGCTATCGCCGCCGCCGTTTCTAACTTTGATGTTAAACGAAGTGGAAAGATTTATTGGAAAATTCACAATTTGCTGGAGCATAAATTATTGCACGCAAATCAAAGATTTGACCCAGATATTTATTTAAAATTTAGTAAAGTTAAACAAAAAAAACAAAAAAATTACGGGGGTACAAACCTCTACAAAAGTCCTCAAATTGATATCCAAATTGTTATTTTGTGGCACTCGAATTTCAACTAGAGTATTTAGACAACTTTTACGATAGAAAACTAATTATTGTCATATTGCGTTTGAAGCACTGGCACTTAAAATAAAAATATGTATCTTTCAGATTATTTTTCTATTTTGTTTTAATAACTTTCACTATGATTGATAAATAGTTAATACTTGCGGTATTATGTATATATTTTGATATATTTAGCAATAAAGATTTTTTCACGAACAACAACAAACGAAATCAAAAATAAAAACACATTTGTGTGTGTGTAAAGATATTTTGGAGGATAATAAGTTAGTATTAGCAACTAGACTCAGTACACCAATAAGAGCTAAGCGATAGACAAGTTACAATCTGCGTCTGAATCGTATGCGTTTCGGTAACAAACTGAAGAAAAGAAAATTTTCTTTTGCCTCCTAAGTAAGTGAACAAAAAAGTATCTTGAAGTGATGGCGAGGTGACCATAGCCAGCAGCGTTGGAAACGTAGAATAACCACATGAATATTCCATGTTAAATCTTAACAGCCATGCCGTGTGCACTTGCGCTGCTCAGGTTGAAATTGCTTGACAAAGTCGTGGTCGAAACTTTGGCAGTAGTCGGTGCTCAGTGGCGTAGCGTATGTTTCGTTAAGCCAGGGAAATTTTGTACACTTCAACAAAGAAACAACTACAACATTAGACTGTGGTACATAATTATGTAGCTTAGAATTATATTATGATATTTATGTTATGAAATATTTCTTTTGTCAAACAGCTGATGCTTAACGAAAAATCCCAAACAAAAATAACACAGTGAAATTATTTTGCAGTTAGATGAAATGAATTAGATTGATACTTGCAGCTGATTGTTTTATATCCCCTAACAATTAATTGTTCGAATTATTAATTGTGTGTGAAAAATAATTTTTTTTTTTAAATTTTTATTTTCATTTTTGATAAAAACAATTTTAATTTGTATAACATAAACAAGTTTAAAAGGGGACCCTTTTAAAGGTACTTTAAGCGATCATCTTAGGTCCTAACGAAGAGGCTAAATAAATGGGAATATTAAATTAAAGTATTGAAGTGGAATAATCTTCTTCTTGTCATGATCTTGACTGGGACCCCACAATTCTCCGACTCCACTTGTGGGGTTCAAACGTCGAAAGGCCCCCAGGTTTGATTTGTTCTATGCCGATTAAATGCAGGTGGCTATTGCTATTATTTTGGAAGGTCGCATCTTGTGCTATTTACTTTTGAACTGGGTTCTCAGGGCTTCTTCTTTTGACATGACAGTACCATTTAAATTGGCCATGCTGTATTTTGTGCAAGATGATATTTTCTTCTTATTGGATCCCACTTTGTAGGTCCTCATACGAAACATCTTTTTTTAGCTGCCGTTAATTTTTCTCTCATACGTCCTGTACATTTTCCAACACTGTGAACTGTGCTGGACGTACAACTTTTTCGTAAATCTAAAGTTCATAAAATTCACCGTGCTCTATACCTAGCCTATGTTAAATGTTTTATCTAAAATGCGTCGAAATATTAACATTATATAATTACATATAACTGTACAACACTTTTACAAAAATGTCTATTGGGCACACAAATCCCTCTGACCCTTCTACATGGTACCGCCACTGCTACTGTTAAATTGTAAGACTTTTTTTTAACTTAAACTATGTACGGCTTGAAATTTTCAGCCCTCAAACTACACAACTATTTCAGGTGGGAAGGTTATGGAGGAGAAGACGTAATGACAGTTTAAATGAAATCGAATTATTAGCAGCATAAGTACACAATAGATTTCAACCCAACATTGTTTTCAATTAAGGGGATTGAATGGGAAAACATTTCAACTGCGGTGTTTTGCAGTCTTTATCTTAAGACTATTAACATCGAAATTTGGTGCATATTTTCAAATGACAATTTAATTAGGGGTATCGCTTTTTTTGTTGTTAAAAATGTTTGTATTGAATTCTTGAATAGAAGATGCTGGGCAAGAGAGGTTGAATTGATTTCAGAAGATAATGGTTTCATCCTATATGACTGTATTTAGGTAAATGTGTATGTTTGTATATGCATATAATTTATTAATTTAGTTAGTCATTGATAAAACTGAAAGTGGAATCCTAAATGGTTACTTTAAATAAATCAGAAACTAAAAGGGATGGAAATAAAAATCTGAACGAAATAGAAATGCTTTTTCTTTGTTTTTGGAGCATTACGTAAAACGAACGCATAACTCAGTATCATAATTTACAACCTTGGATCTATACTTTTTTTTTGGTTCTGAACACGTTGTTTAGAACGGTTTGTGAATTTGAAATAGATTTTATAGGATGTTAGATTGAGGTTTGGATAAAGAGCTGTTCTCAATACCTTAATATTACAAAAAAAAACATTTTAACTAGCCGAATTTCGTATTTTTAACATAAAAATAGAATGTATACATATTTATAACGTGAAGATAGATAAAATAAAGTATTTTGTTTACTTCCCACTCATTTATTTACAAAAAAATAGATCCGTCGGAAGAATCTAGAGTAGGTCTTATTATCTAAAAGATTGAATTGATTCTCACACTTAAATTGAAAGTCAAGTTCAGTCAAAGACTTCAGACTGACCACCATGTCGGAAATGCGATCAAAGGCCAGTAGATCCAATTGTTTCACCAGACATGATAAAGTGTATTTCCCACGTGGTTTAAATAAATTAAATTAATGCCCGATTACAGATACCTTCCATGTCATGGTAATTGCGTGTCAATTTTAAATTTTGCTTAAAACTAGTTGTCGTTTTTTTTGCGAATATACCTTAGACATTTATATTCACTTCCTGTAACAATTTGTATTTTTGTGATGATAAGATCTTACTTAATTTATGAGCGCCAGCGTGACACTTTTAAAAATTACTTGAAAATTGTTATTGTTTGAAAATGTAAGGAATTTGAATCCATTGTTCTCTTCTGCGTAAGGAACAGTATCGGGCGTATTATAAATGTTTTCATGAGCAACTTAACTTGTTAAAGCAACCACACTTTTATTTGGAAGCCTTTATTAACAGTTTTAATCAGACTCAAATTTTGATCAATTGACGTAGCTACAGAATCAGCTTATTTTTTAAAGAAAATTTCATTCCAACAAAAAAAAAAATTGTTGTCCCGGAAAATCTGCGAACATAATATTTCTCTGAACAAATGAGTGCAAATTTAATATCAGTCACTATGGCACGGGGCAAATAAAGCTGTCAAAACAACTTTGATTTTGCAGCGCTTAGTTTAAATGTTTATTTGTATCCTCACTATACCGCAAATTTAAAAGAAAAAAAAAATTCGATCAATAAATATCTAGGTATTTCTCTACAAATGATTTAGCAAAGACTTATGTCATGTCCACCTTTTACGTAGCAAAAAACTTTCTACTAACCAAAAAACGATTAATACGTCCGCTTTTGTTAATAGTAAATAATCTTGTTTGAAAGTGTCCGTTTTGAGCATCCACCAAACTTAAGACTAACCTGAATCGCATTCCAATTTTCCTCTAACCTGATTACTCACTAGGAGCATTTTTTTCTACAAAGATATTGAGTGAAAACAAGATATGTAACGAGGAAAAGCTTTTAAACAAATTAAATACATCTCTATTTTTTTTTTTGAAAAACTTAACTTTGTTTTAATTAATCAAAACATACCCTATTTAAAGTTGAAAGTGATCTAGATTATGGATTATCTGTAGCAATTTCGCTGACTTTCACAGACTCCCTCGTGGCGAAGTTCCGAACGTTTCGTTTCGTTCCGCTATAAGCTAAGAGCTATGATACATTTTTTCGGGATTCGTAGTACGAATCTACTACGTGCGTTGGGGCCTGTGATAGGGCTGTATAAATATAATAACACAATTTTGGAGAATTTTACTTCTTATAAAGTGAAAATTATTTCAACTGTGGTAAAAACGAAAAAAAATATTGTTTTCTGGTTTTCGTGTTAGAAGTTTGTATCAAATGCATAATTAATTTTGCTGTACTTCTTGTAGGATGTAGGTACATGTTTGAATTCTTAATAACTTGTGTATACTGTCTATATTTAAAATACTTTTGTTAGGTCTTTGTTATAAGTTGTCAACTTATACATACTTAATGCACCATACCCTATAGAAATATGCATGGAATATAAATATAATATATAATTTCATGTGATATAGACGATCAACTGGGTTTTAGCCTGCGAAGTATCTAAGACGAATCTTATTCTGCAACATGTTGATTTTTGCGCAGCATCTCATATTACATAACAATTTTTTTTTTTTGTTTTAAAATGAGGTTTTCCTTGTTTTGATCGAGTTTTGCTCACCTATAGTCAAGAAAATCAGTAGTGCCAATATAGTTTATGGAATTTTTGTCCAATATTGCCAATAAAGACATACGGAAGGAAGCTTCATTTTGCTGCTGACTTGTTGACGTTAAGTTGTATTTGTTGCAACAATTTATTTGACGTAATTATCCATTAATCAGACATTATTATAGCTCTGATGTCTGATATAACAACACATGTACGAAGAATTTTTTTATTTTTAAAAGCATGTCTTCAATGTTATAGAAATCGAAAAGCATTCATTAATTATAAGTATTTACGGTTACATCTATACGGGAAATTTATATTGCTATATTATTTTTTTGATAGCTATCAACCCACTTTCAATTAATAGAAAAACCTCGAAAAATAAACAGTCCGAAGGAACCAAGCTTTATAAAAATATGTTTTCTACAGTGGTTTTTACTTAATAATACTTAATAACGTTATGTGAGTTTAGCTTAAACCGATAAAACAATGAGCATATCAATGCATGGTTATAAAGAAAATAGAATTGCTCCTTTGTTGTTGTTTATATATTTTTTGATTCATATTGAATTGCAAGTTTTTCAGGATTTTTTGAAGCAATCTCTTGTTTAATTCTCGTTTTTACTTTTCACAATATTTTCAATAGAATACTACAAATGTTAAAAATAAAATTCATACATTCCAATCGATTTAATGTATGAACTCAGTCAAAATAATGGTTAATTGGTCAATACACATAGAAAGAAAGTAATTATGAGTTTCACTTTTTTTTTAGTCTATGTCTAAGTTGTGCGCACGTGTGCTGGTTGTAATTAAATTGGCACTGGAACTATTTGTGATAAGAAATCGAAATTTATTCATGCACCACTGAGTTGAATTTATAAATAATTGTGAATATAGTTAAATATGAACTACTTAACCTTAAACGTATGTGCATGTATGTGGAAATATATGGCAATGCATTTTTGATGGCAAAGTTATTTGCAATTTTCGACATATTTAGTCATTTCAATAATTTAAGACTTTATCACATTTCCCCGACGACATAATGGATTCGTACTACTAACTCCGAAAAAATGCAATATGGCTGCCGGCCGTTGCGTAGTACCTACTGATAATAATTTCTACGAAATTAGGTGTTCTTGCAGCTATCACTATATCTTCAAACTCATATATTTATCATAGAAAAATATTTTGTTTATTTACCTGACACAAACTTCTTTTAAATGCAACTGCAATTACACTTACTAATTTTAAACCTAAGTTTACAAATAGACATGTTAATTCATAGAGTTACATAGATGTAAAAAGTCTGCATTTTTGGAATGTATTATTTTGTAAAAAGCATATACATATTTATATATTTACATTCATACATATATGCCGGCAAAAAAGTTTCCATTATGTTGGGCGTGGTAATTACGCATTGAGATGGGAATCATGTCATTAGTACGACTGAGTACAGGGCAAAATTTAATACTCATTATCAACATCCGGTTGAGTATAACGTAAGATCAAAAAATCACTGCTAAGAGCGCGTTTAGCTATTTATATTTCTTCAAATTGAAAGTAATTAATAATACCTAATAGTTCTCTGACAAGAATTGCGAAATTGAGAACAAAATACATGTAAAGGGTATGTATTGTATGTACATGTTACTGTTAATTCCCGGAATCGGAAAAATTCTAGAATTTACCGGCAAGATCAAGAATTCCTTTACAAAATTGGTAAAAGTGAGAAATGTTTTGTTTTCATCAATCATTCCTTGCTTTTACCACTTTTAGGGCTATGTTGTTGCAAATTTTAGTTTTAAAAATACTTTTCTGTCTGAAAGTTATTTTTATTACAAATAAAAATGTTAACATTGCGCCTGGTCTGCCGACTTAACGTACCCTGAGTGGAGCAACGGAGTTGTAGTGCCTCCAAAAAAGGAGTTAATATCGTTGGAGCTCGCCAAGCGCTTTTAATTTAAATTCTACAATTAAAAATTTCGGATATACATATACATTTTTTTTTGTAAATAGTTAAAAATAAAATTGTTTTGTGCGTAATGAAAATAACACACTACATTTAAAAACGTCCGATTCAAATTGTTTACTCACCTTTTATTCTTCAATACTATCATGATCTTATTTATGATATTATCTTATTTTTGATATTTTTATTTTTAAAAAATATGTTTTGCCTAAAGAATATAAACATCTTATTATGTAAATAGAAAATTCATAAGTTTTATTTCGTACGTTTAAAAATTTGATTTTGTTTCTTGTATTTTTTTTTTTAAAGATTAATTAACAATGTTTGAACTAATTTGTATGTAAAATTGAAGGCAATTATTTTAAAAGTCTAAAGCAGTAAAATATTTTATTCTAATAATTATAGCTTACAAATTTCTGCATAAAGAATATGGAAAATTATATGTTTTGATTTTATGTTTTAAGTACATATTTATTGAAATATATAAATGTTTGATTTAAGGTGGGTAAAATAGATTTTTACTGTTTTAAGCTTTAGAAAGCAAAAATATACAGTACGTACTTAAAATTTCAAAGTAATAAACTGAATTAATTTTAGTATTTTGCATATAATTTTTCATAAATTTATATGAAGAAATTTTACATGGGAAGAATATAATATTTGTAAATCTACTTTGGAAGTTTTTTATATAAACTAATAAGTAAGGAATATTTTTAGTTTTAATTTTAAATCATTTGTTATTTGCAAATGAATTTAAATTAGCATAAGCTCATTAAATTTCTTTTTTAAATAAACTGAGTTTTAAATAAAATATCACATAATTTTCACTAAACATATAGGAATTTATTTTTTTTTTTTTTTTTTATAATTGCAATGAAAACGTTGAAATGAATCTACATTACATGTACATATTTGTATACGTAAAATAATTGTGTGCATTTGTAAATATATAGTATTTTTATATTTTTAAATTTAGCTAAATATAATGTTGCTTGTGTAAATAAATATTTTCGAGTGAAGTTATGAGTTTTAAATTTAACAACTATTTCTTTTGTATGATTTGAGCTTTTAGTACATATTTCGAAAGTGTATTGGTTTAGTTTAAGATATTTATAATAATAAAATGCAGGTAATTTAATTGATTTTTGTATTCACAGACAATTTATATGACATTAAGTTTGAGTAGTAAATATTGTAAGCTTAAAATAAAAACTTTATGACAACGCGTGCACTTTAAGAAATAAATTTTTATTAATTGCATTTATCAAAAATTACTTTTAATTTTTTATAATATTGAAGATTTTCTATGAATTTATTAGTTTTAGCGAATCAGAAAGCCAACTTCTTTAGATAAAAATTGATACAGTTAGACAGCTTGAAAAAGAATCCCGAACTTGTGCAAACCTTGCAAATTCTTAGAATTTTGCATGAAATGGATTATATTTTTTGATAGAAGAATGAAACGGTAAAAAATTGTTAAACTTCTTTATTTATTAACAGCTTCATGCAAAAAATAAAATGCTATCCAAAAAGCTCATATCGAAAATAGAGCCTGCTCAAATGCATGTAAACATTTTTTGAAACAAAATATTAAATGACAATACCTATACATATATTCATTTGTATAGTGGTGTTAGTTCAAATAAGTTTCCAAATATAATGGATAGTGAATCAAAAATGAACAAAAAACATTATATATTTTTGTTGAAAATAGCAAATAATACTGTAGGACATTGATATCCAACACATAAATTTAATCACATTTGAACACACAAGAATTTTCGTAAAGCATTTTATTTTTCACAAGAAAATTGTTAACTTGACTTCTAGAATTATCGCTAGCGTTTATAAAATGTTGTTCCCAAAAAAAGTTTTGAAATCTTTACCTTCACAACGTAACATGTTTAAGTTATCCATATCACTTATATAGTTAAAACAAATGAATTAAATTTTTATTTTATGAAATAATGTTAACATCCAGTAAAAACTTGGTGGAAAACAAACAATTGCGTCAAAAAATAGTTCGGATAAAATCCTGTTTTTCCGGATAAAACAATATTGCATTGACATTAAGTTTACTTTGCGCGATAAATAAATTCAAAGCATTTTTTAACAATCCTAAACCTTCTAACTTATAAAAATGTTAAGGTACAAAATTCTTAAAACTAAAACCATAAACCTTATAATACAAAATATTTATTCATGATTTTCAAGCTGACAGCCTTCTGTAATGTTAATTAGTTTGGACGTATGAATACATTATTAATTCTATGTGCTTTCGAGCAAATGCATTATATTCTTTGTGTATTTTATTTTATATTGAACCTAACCTATTAGCTCATAATATTTCAACTAAACCGAATTTTTTTCCCGTCACGCTATCCTTAAATTCTAAACTATTAAAGGAACAAGTACAACTTTATTAGTAGGTATTTATTTGCCAGTTAGCCATAAAATCTCCAGTTAAAGATTAAAAGCGGATTAAGGTTAGAATTGGACTAGCTCTAGCTCCTTTTGTTCTCATTCAATTTTGCTTATTTCATCATCATTTCTGAAAGCACCTATTATTTTCTTTTTTGCAGCATTTTTTATAGTGTTTTTCCCTGATTTAAGGTACGATGAAGCAGTTTTTATGGAACGACACGATATATTTACAACATGTTGAGGTACAGCAGCTGGAATATCGTAGCTGCTTGCTGGCTTATTGATGCTCTTGGACTATGAAGACTTCATCTTTTTTTTCTGATTTACACGAATTGCATCATTTTGAGAACATGGTGGCAATTCACGAAATTGATTCTTAAATGAAAAAAGTTACAATATACATAGATTATTATTAGAATTATTTTTAAGAGTTTCTGAGTTTCTGTTATTTACAATTTCTTCATCATCTGGAACTCTTGACAAAAAGTCCAACACTTCATTATTTGGTATCGTGTTTGGTCGCAAGATACGCCTAGAGAACTTCATTACACCCCAAAAAAATAAAATTATTCGAATTGGAATAAAATGTAAAACTAAAATAGCGCCTATAAGCAAAACAGCAGCCAACCAGGTAAGTTCAGGGACGGAAAAATTAAAAGTGCTGCAAAAAGTAAGCTTTGTTGCAAACTAATGTTTTTTTTTAATTTTCCGAAAATTAAATTATCATACTTTTTCGTACTTTCTCCTAGGGACGCCAAGTAGCCAATTGTATTTTGTACGGACTGTGATACTTCTTGAATGGCTTGTAAACGTTCTTTGATGGATTTCTTTTCTTCCTTTTCCTTATCATCATCGTCGTCTTCATCGTAGTCATAAACGTAATTATTGGATGAATCTGATGATGCTCCTGTTATCCATCGAATAAACCACTTTCTATAAATATGTAACAAATTGCATTTTCAGATAAATGAAATATAAAAGCATTAATTTTAATCTTACTTGAGCATTATCAGAAGCAATACTAATGGAATGGTCTCCAAATTTCCATAGATACACGCTAAAATCCAAAAGATAAATGCAATAATCGATCGTACGGGTGACTCCCATTCAAAGCAGCTTCTGTGAGACGGAAAACCAACTCACTTTTTCTGATTTTGTATAAGCAATTGCCATATAACTTACTGAACATATCTTGCAAAATCTAGTATATCCATAATAATGACTTTGAGACGGTTAACATTTCGCAAAAACAGTTGTCGCTTGAATTTAGCTTCTTGTTGAATAAGCTTTTCCTCTTTCGGTTGTAAGATACGACAGACTGCTCGAATAGGATTCCATACTACTGTCATTTCAAGAAGGATCTGAAATTATTACAAGTTCAAATATAGGCTTAGTTGAATTGGATACCAAAAGAGGGCTAATGAGGAGTTACAGAAATAAGTTAACTGTGGCGTATGAGTACTTTTTTTTAAACAGATTTCATTTACTAAATAAATCAAAATTTTTTTCGGGTTTTGTATCAGAACAATTAAATAAAATAAGATTAAGCTAAATAAACGATAGCACGACTTAAAGCTTTTTCTTTACGACGAATAGGTTTTAAAAATGGACTAAAATAAGGAGGAAGTGCGGAATGGCATACGCTAGTTTTTTTTTGTATATGCTTGAGACTTTCAGAAAAAACCAAGCTATTACAAATTTTTGTGTAAAGAAGACTGGAGTCTGACTGTACCTAACAGAAATTAAATTTCGGGGTACCCTAAAATCTACAACTTTGTGTAGAATTGAAAAAAAAAAACAAATTCATAATTACCTGGGGTGATATACCCTTTGCCCGGGAGCAAAGATTTTTGTCCTTGAGTGTGTACCATCGTTTGACGCCACTCTTGATGCGCATTAGTGGAATGGCAAGCTTTCCCAAAAATTCTACTCTATGATCACGATCTTCATCATACACAGTCAATTCTAGTACATTCGTTATATCTTTCACATTACTATAAGCAAACAGTTACGTTTAAATAGTTGATTTATTAGTGTTGTTTAAACATACAAAGTGAAAATTTTGTTCCAATTCGGTGTCAGTGTCTTATATTCAGTTTGTGTTTGTAGCCTTGCATTTCCCAATTCTAGCACACAAAATGGATCGGACTTTCCACCAATATCAGCTGCAGCTAGTCCGGTTGCCCCAAATACTTTAACTGTTAAATGTCCAACATCTCGCAGATTTTGGAAACATCGATGCCAACAATATCTATCATGCACTGCACGAACCTCTCTGGGGTCTTCTTTATAAACTTTCAGATCACTTATGGTTTCAAGCGCTGTTGTGCCACTGATAGTTAACATTAAAAACACTTCGCCGGGACAATCTTCAAAGGGCTTCCAGATGCCATGAGTTGTTTCCCGAGGAAATGCACTAAGGTCGATTGTAGATTTTCCATAAAGATTATTTCGATTCCACAGTGTAAGTTCTAGCAATTGATCTTCATCGAAAAGATGAAGATCAAATTGTTCCAGCCATCGTTCAGTCCATGAAGACTTACTTTTGTACTTTTCATTACCTAGCCTTGAAATTTTTGGAAATTTTTGGTAAGTTTACTATTTTAACACAAGCAAATATGAATAAATACCTGAACTTGATATGTGCATCGTTTAACTTAGTGCCATCCTCTGCAAATGGCAAGTCTTTTGCTTTGACCAACAAAATAGTTACAACCGAACTCCATATTTGTGACTTTAAACGTTTTGATGACTCAGCTAGTTTTGAATTTCTCTGGAAATGCTGATATAATAACATTTTAAAAAATGTATAAATTAATAAAATGCAACATAGACTTTCCCTTGAGATTGCTAATTAATTAATAAGTAATTGAAATGAATGATACGCGTGAGTCAATGTTTTACTTGGTAAGCTTTATAAGATTCTAAACTGCAAATTTAGTAGTGTTCTGGAAATGGACTAAGAAAACAATAATAATTGTTGTAAGCTTGAACTTGTCATTATCATCTTTGAGAAAAACATACAAATGACCTTTTAAGTATCGCAATAACGTGGGAATAATGGTTTAGTATTAATTATTTTATTCTTAAACCTGTTTGCAAACGACTTATTTTCAATATAATGTGTACATTATATTTTTGTAAAAGTAGGTATGTGTATTGTGTAATTCGAAATGAAAGAGAAGATATTGCGAACACTCGCGTTACAGAATTGTGTATATTTAACACCATAATTTAGATTCAGAAAATTTGCATTTCATTTTATTGAATTAAATATTGGATCGCAAATGAAATGGTTGAGCTCCGATTAAGTTTAATGTTGATTTATTAATTGCATAGAAGTGCGGCATTAAATGTCTTCATATATACAATTTTTTTAAATTGAATTCATTCTTTTGAAAATTGAATTCGTAGTTTTGGAAATTAAATTTGTCCTGTCACAAAATAAACTCAAATTTGTGCAATAGAATATCTTTTTGTAAATTAAATTCATTTTTTTAATGAATTCATCACAACATCAAGCTCACATTTTATTTTTAAATAACGACTTCAAAATTCGGTTTGAGTTTGTTTTGGAAGCGTATTCAGAACTGCAAAGGAGTTACCCAAAAACCATCTACCAATGAGTTATGTATACTAAGCAATGAAAGTCCCCAATAGAACAACCTCGAAATCCATGGGGTATAGGAGATATGACCCAAAATATAGAAATTGATTTTGTTCAAACTGATTTTTTTCAAAATTTTCAATGTCCTTATCAATTAAGATATAATCAAATATTGAATACCGGATAATCCTGAGACTTATACTGTTAAAGACATGCAAACATCTAAAATCAAATTATTTAGTTAATATGAATGAATTTTGGTTTCATTTTCAAAACAATATGTCTCCCTAAATGAAAATTACAAGGATAATTTCTCTCATTCTATGTACAATTGCAAAATCTTTATAAACAACTATCTCTCTGTTTTCGATGATATAAAAATTGTACGAACAACATGTCACTTTTCATCACTCACCACTTCCTTATCCTCTTGACTTCTTGGCCATAGCGTTAAGTTAATTTGAATTTCACCCATTTCCCGCTCGGGGCGAGTTGAGTCTACCAGTTTCACAGTCATTTCTTCCGCTTTGCCTAACTCTAGCTGTGTTAAATCTAATTTGGCCGCTCCCATAAAATCATCCTGCAAACCCCAATCGTAATCGAATACCTGAGAAAAAAAAGGAACAGCAAAATATTTGAAAATGATATACCTTACCAAAAGGAATTTAGAGAAGTCATTTAAAATGCTCAAATGGGATGATATATATGTTAGATTGGAAAAAGATACATAATAAAGGTCACGAACTCACCTTGATGGTAATAGGTTGGAATGGGTCTTCAATTGGTACGACAAACACTTCATCCCAGATTGGATTAAGGTCACGGTGAATTGTGCGAGACTTATGCAAAAGTCGTCCTGCCACTTTGAACTTAACGTAAGGATCACTTAGACCTAATTGAAAAGCATAACATAAAAGTGGCCGGCTTTTGAAAAATTATATTTATGTCTATTTTGTTTACCATTTTTGTCCATGGCTACCAGGTCACTTCCACTTTTCAAATGAACACGAAGTTGAAAGAAAACATACTGCCGCAAAATTGTTTCTTTTCTACGACGCTGTTCTTCCATCTAAAATAAAATTAAAGTAATGAATTACTGTAAAAATAATAATTTTGTCGAACATTTCTCATACCTGAAGTATTTGAAGTTGATCTTGGCTTATTTTATCACTCATTTCAGTGTTCTCGTCAATTCTACCTTCCATAGAGCCACCGAATCGCAAACGATTATCAACAGCTATATTCGCACTTACTTTTAGTTCTCGGGCCAGTGGTGACCCTTCAATAGTTCGTGCTCTATGTCGGGGACTATGTGTTGCAGAACTTCCTTCGGAACTGTAATCAGCTGCATAATCTGTGCTCTCTTGTTCTAGTAAATCATTTGGTGATTTACGTCCAATTTTTTCTTTACTTCGCGCCCTTCCCCAACGATGCTTTAGGCTATTGAGGAACCCATGGGTCTTTTGGAATACTCCAGCAACCGAAGGACTGGCAGCACTTTTGGCACGTTTCGGTGACGTATTTGGTGAATCAATGGAACAGTCGTGTCCATTCAGTTCGGATGCTGATTTGCTGAGATGACGACCCAGTCGTTGAGATGATGTAGGTGAATCATTGATGATTTCATCATCAGCATGATGAGCTGCAAAATGTGGCGTTATCAAATTGTTTTTTTCTTTCATTATATGTAACAGGTAAATATTGCTTTAAAAAACATTGCTTTTTTTTTGTTTAAAAAAAATTAAATTATTAGAAATATGTATTTTGAGCCCAATTGGAATTGGAATGAATACAGATTCAAAAATTTTAATCTGATATCTTTTCCGGTATGTTGAGTTTAGTGATGGGCGCATTCGAATGATTTAATCGATTATAATCGATTCACTTAACATCTCGAGATATCTCGATTCTTTCATCGAAATCATTCGAATGAATCATGAATGAATGAATCTAGTACTAGTATCTATTATCTACTAACAAAAAACAATTCGAGAACTCGAAACGTTGATTGTTTGTGTATGTGTATTAAAATTAAACCACTCGATTCAATACAGTGAGAGTTCGAGAGCGGCTGTACCAGTATTTGTCGACAAATAGTGTATCTGTATCTGTCTTATACTTGTTTTACTTGTGTATTGTGTTTCTGTTCTTTATTTTTTTTTTTCATTCTTGATATTGGCACTAGCACTCGTAATTCGTATCGTAATTCGTAACTTCGTTACAAACAAACAACCGACTTCTCGAGTTCTCGAGTATATTAAATCACTCGAGATAGAGGTAGTGTGGAAAGAAAATGGAAGAATCGAATGATTTCTATTTAATTTCGTGTAAATGAAGGAAAGAAAGAAGTGATTTCAGTGGATTTGATCTTTTCTTATGTATTTGTTAGAAGGGAACATTTTTCTCTCATTGTTTTATACTACCGTTATGTAAATTCAAATGAAAGTTTACAATTTTCGTACTATTTCATAATTCGAATGACCATTCGATTATTTTGATCACTCGAATACTAATATCTCGATTATTGAAATCATTCGATTATGCCCATCACTAGTTGAGTTTGTAATCAACTAAATGCAAAAAATGTTCAAAATAAATTTTTCTCTAGATTGATAGTTTTCAGCCAATTGCAAAAAATGGAATAATTGATCATTCGAAAATATAGTCCAATTCCTTTGTTTTTAATCATAAGAGTTGGTGCAATGAGTCTTAATTAAAGTTTTCGACGATTTAGACTCTTTTTCGTTGGCCATCTTTTTGAATTTTAGAAAAATAAATAAATTTCTTTTTTGCTTTTTCTACTGAGGTGTGTGAGTGTAGAACATTTTTCTTAAGATAATAGTCATGTGCGTTATTGGCTTTTTAATTGTAAGGAAAGAGAGCAATTTAATGGTTATCCTGAATAATAAAAGAAACAAGGTATGGAAAAGACAAAGCAACTTTAGATTTAAAAAATTCTAAAATTCAAAGACATCCATATGTATATTTTTCTCAATGTTTTTTTGTTTATGCATAACTTCTTGATGGTTGACATTTACCACACCACAGTGTATTAAATATTCAGTTAAGACTTATTTTGGTTCTGTCCCTCGGGAATCTCTCAATCTCAATCCAAATTATTGTTATTAGGGTGTTGTTTTAACGATTAGTTTAAACTTTTAAGTATGAAAACAAATTAAAATAAATTTTACTCGTACATTTTCTTAAATAAAATTCAAAAAATTTAAATGGTATAGAATTTACAATTTCATTTTAATGAAGGTATATCCAATTAGATTTAGCTGACTTATTTGCAAAGTTTAATTAAAAACAAAAATTAAGATGAAAATCTTCACACAGAAATTTACAACCCTTACGTGCAAGAGTCCAAGTGATACTAAAATGAAAATGAACTGAAATGGATATGTTCTACTCTTTTCCATGTTATGAGAAAAGTTTAAAGGATATTAAAAACAACACGTAGGCGAATGTTTTCCTATACATGTAGAGAGATATTATTCTTGGCATCCTCAGCCCCACATCCCATATGGACCAATCGTTTGGTTGTATAGGAACCCGAGAAATAGGTGAGAGGTATGTGCGGTTTTTCAACAATAGGTAAACACTATAAACAATGCAGACAGAGATAAACAATTTTAGAGTTCTCGGAGCTCGGACACATAGTGCCAAAGTCTGAAACTTAATGTTCAACAATAAGGTTTTGTACATCGTGTGTTTGTATTATGAGGTAGATATTAGAAAAACAATGACAGAAGCATAAAAAAAAACTAATATTGCAAAGGGAGATGTATCTTCTGCAACAAACTATTGAGATAATAAATCATCATTTACATTATTTAATTTAATTTTTTGGTTAAGAGAATTAAAATGTTCACCATAATGGGCGTACATTTACATCCCCACAGGGTGTTGAAAAATAATGCAAACGTATTATTATATAGAGCCTACAAGGCATAAAAGAGTACTTTATTAGAGCGTCAGTCTTGTGTCATTTTTTTTATAATGTCCTCAGACATCTTCCTTAATCTTTACGAAACTGTCGCCACTTGCGTAAACATTAAGTAAACATTTTATGTATTCAGGTTTGGTATGTTTATTAACACAATTATTCATGGGAAAAATAAAAAGGTAGTAGTGGTGAAGATGCATATTTATCGAGTAGAAAAGGTAGTCCAGCTAGACGAAGAATATTTTTGATTATTCGAAAAGATATCACTTGTAAATGAATTCAGTTGATATATGTATGTACGAGTACAATGTACATAGCAATTATACAATTCAAAATAAAGACAAACATTCAAATAAATATTAAATGTCTTACGATTCAGGTTATTAGCAGCATTACATTCAATAAAATTGTTGAAACTCACACAGTTAACTCCAAAAAATAACGTTTCTTAGGTCAACCCGGGGAACCCTACATTGATCCTTAAGGTAAACAGGTGAACGAGCTGTGGTGGCAATGATCTGTCGTGGATTAAAGACGAATATATTTATCAGCAAACAGTTAGTGGCGCCTACAACCTACACAGACTACACTGGGCTCACACCGTTCATGTAAGTGGGAACACTTCTGTCAAACGTCAGCCGTGACTTTAGAAACTATCCAACTTTCACGAAATGAGAAGATATCGACACGAGCTACGAGAATCAGAATTTCACTGAATACGAACTACCGCACAAAGCATCACCGATTAACCAATTAAATAACTAAACCATTTTTATATTTCATTAATAAAGATTTTATTTTGTTTAGTAAAAAGTTTATTTGAAACTTGTTTCTTAATTTTTCAATAGAACTTTTCCATCGGTTCTATAAGCTTTAAGATTATTTTTTGTTATAGTCTCCATGATGTGAATCACAAGTAAAATTAATATACATAAAAAGATTAAATCCGAACTCAAAAAATACTCAGTTCTTAAAAAACGGTTAACATTCGTGGCCTTTTTCAAAAACTTTGCCAATTTTTAGAGAGTTGGCGAACTTTGGAAAATGTGTTAAAACATTATTTATTGTTGCCTATAGCCTTAGGCAAAAGAAAAGGTTGTCTTAACCTTGACTAAACTGATAATTGTTTTTATTAAATAAAGTATATTTCCACCAATTGGAAATAGTAAGACAGTGTCTAAGTTAAAATGAAATCTAATAATTAAAAGGGTCAGTGTTTAATTCTGACATAAATTTAAATTTACAAAAAAAAAATCTGGCGTCAATTGCCAAATCCATCAATTTGAAACAACGCAAAGGATACCTGCTTGTCAAAGACAGTAAATCTAAATTTCTCACTGCTAGTTTTGTTTTCGTGTTATGAAGCAATTGTAGTTACCTCACTTTATTTGAAGACATTGTCATTGTTTGACATTGACAGTATTATTGTTGAAATATTTTTAGTTTTTTTTTGTGTAGGTTGTTTACTGTCATCAGACCAAGTTAAATATCAATTTTTTTTCAACACCTCATGAGCTTTGATGACCACACTTAAAATAAATAAAATATTTTTCTAACACGGTTGCCAAAAATTAATATGTACAATTTCAAGCCTAGCATTGGGATTACTGATGACGATAACAGCTGATTCATTAAAATTAGCTATCAATGTATTGTTGTGATTTGCAAAACTAAGATACATATGAATAAATACGAACCATAGCAGATAAATTTTACTTCAAAAATGAAGACTACGTAGTAAAGTTAATATGTAAGCGCTTCGTTTGGAAGACAGAGTTGATTTATATAAATATTACTTTGCACAACTGTTTTTGTTTCTGATTCTTCAGTAAAACATAAAGTTACCACCAGTTGCTATTCAATTGTGTTAATAGATACACGAATACGTATAACAATCCATCAGAGAATATGCACTTACAAAAAGTATCTACTTGATGCAAAAATAAGTTTTGCAATAAAATTGGCTTTTTCAAGTTGTCATCATAAATTCCAACACTCAACTGTTGAGCGTAATAAATTAGAATCCCACTCATATCCTTGCATTTAAATAAATATACTAAAAAAGCAACTGCCAATTACGTCTACCAAGAGACACGCAACTATACCTGGAAACATTGTAACAAAAAAAAAAAATAAGATTTTGAACAGATAAGAAAATCTATTAAATAAATGAAAACACGAGGTTGTTTCTTGGATTGTCCTACAAAAAAAATTCTCATTTGACAAAGTTTGCAATTGTAATTGTTGTCTTACAAAAAGGATACCAATACTTACTTGTTGATGATAGGCTTTCAGCCATGTCGTGGGTGTTCGTCGATGGAGTTCAAATCAAATAATCAAGACACTCTTAACTGGACCCATATATATATGTAATATAGACATTCGTTTGTATGGCCAACGTTTTTGTTTGTGTTTTCTTTGGAGCCTCCTCGGTCTGTCGGAGTTCAAAAGTTGTTTTGTATGGCATCGTAGGTTCCCCGCAGAATTTCCATATTAACATCGTTTTTATGGTTGTTTGACATGCAAAGGTGTTGTTGCCTTGTCATTGTTTTAAGCCAACAGTGTTTTTTGAAGCTACTTCGCATAATGTGTCTACGGTAAGTCGCCATATGTGTCTTCAATATGTTGATTGTTGTTCATATTTTTTTTACTGAATCTAAAATTTAATGAAAAATGTAAGCTTTAATATGTATGTGCAGTAACAAATATTTATGCGTCTTAAGGCTGAGTTTTCGATAAAAGCTTTGGATACTTTTTGGTTAAAAATTATGGTGATAAATATTTTTTATTTGAAAAAAAAAAATCAATTAGTTTCATTTGTTCAAACGAATCTTAAATATTTAAGTTTAGTGAGAGTAAGGAAAAAGTAGATCATAAGAACTTATGTATTTATTTAAGGGCCGTTTGTTTTTGTTTTGCTTAAACTCTTATGATCTATTTTTTCCTCTTCGTAAACTGTCAAAAAAGCTTAAATATTTAAGTTTCGTTTCAACAAATGGCCCTAAGTCTTGTATTAGTTAACGGCTCTTAATATCATTTTTAAGTCAAGAAATATTTACTTAATTTTAATATATAATCGCGTTGTTAAAGAAAGTTAAAAAATAAATATTAAAAATTTAAATTAAACCTTCTCATTCTTAACGCTCAACATTTATTTCAAAAATGCTTCGTTAAAGATTCTCAATTTACTGTCTTGCCTGCCATAATAATAGCGGCTCTCCACTTTGATATCACTGATTTCATGATTCACTCATTTTTACAACCTTAATTTGCGTGAGTATATAACTCGGTCGTATATAGCGTGTTTTGCTTGTTCGCATGTTAAGTGCCTTAAAAGATACAATCACGAGGAATGGTTTATTATGGTTAGAAGCCCAAAAGGATTTCATTTCATTTCCCTGGGTCAATAAGTGAATGCAGTGAGCTGTGTTATTAAAATGAAGAGGTTTTCTACTCTCAACACAAATATTTTAAAGCATATGAATACAAGTACTATAAGATTTCAGAAAGGTGGTTTGAAATGAAATTAACATATTGATATAAAGCAGTCGGAGATTTTCTTCGCTTTTTTCAAGAAAGTTGATATTTGCTGAATAAAAAAGTGACTTTCAAAAAAGTCGATATAAATTGACATTTTAACTAGTCGACATTTAATAATAAGTATTTATTATAAAGAAATATATGGAATGGCTCCTTGCTCTGTGGATTCATGTAGAATGTAACGCAGAAGTTGAAGTTAGATTTGTTAAGAATATAATTCGCTCGGAACCAATTTATAGTTTCACATATGTATAAACATTTTGAATAATTTTGGACTTAAGAGTGATCTTTTAAATCCTTACGGATTCGTTAACAAATTGGCGTTCGAAAGGTTAACATGAATTTTAGAACAGCACTATTTAAAACAAGGAATTAAAAGGAAGGGATCAAGGTCTATCAAAAATACTATATAAAAGTAAGCAAGTAAAATTATTATAATTTTAAATGATTCATCTACTTTTTAGATCGGAAAGATGTTTTTTTTTTTAGCGCCAGGAGAAGTGCTAATTTAAGCTTTTGTATTTTTTTATTCGTTTTCGAAAGCTAAGAGTAGGCATTGTTTTTAGAAAAAAGGTAGTGCTAGAAAAATGAATTTCCATTCAACAACGTGAATCCAAATTAATCAACTTAACACGTTCGCAAGCTGAACCGTTACCCCTTTTCTTAGACTAAGACTAAGGTTTAAAAACTAAAAATTAATCCTGATTTGTTCAACTTAATTGATAACAATCTTTTTAGTACTAGACACTTTGCAAAAATGTAAAAAGAAGAGTGTTTGCTTAAGAACCAGGCAAGGAAGATGCAAACAATGAATAAATAGTCACCAGAAAAAAATTATTCTCAATACAAATCAATATTTTCACAGATAAAAATTATTGTAAGGACTTTTTAATTAGATACTTTATATGAGGGTTTCTCGTGTCTATGGTTAAAGATAATTTGATGATGGTACTTTGTGCTCAGACAGAATTCAATTATTCATATTACCAATTAAAATACATTTTTCCCTAATGTTTTTTGAATTTGTTTTTCCTCTCTTTTCGTAGTTCTATAATAATGAGTTCCAAAGTGTTAATGGTTCCCTTTCCTCTGAGTAAATGAAATATTTTTAGTATATAAAGGCTGAGAGGAATATTCTCAAATTATCAGTTCAAAGAAATATCGCCAGTTAATAAGATGTCGTTTAAGGTAAACATAATACAAAATATAATGCAAAAATATTTACGATCTACTTTATTTTCATATCAATCACATGTTTTTTGTTTTTTTAGATAACAACTATTGTCCTTATTTTGGGATTGGGACAACTTACAAATGGGTCGTTTTTTGGACTTTTTAGTTCTTCAAAACCAACACGAAAACCAGACGTGGTTGTGAGTGAGTCTCCAAAATCTGAGACCGATAAAAATGCATATCAAAACTATCTTCGCTCTTTGGCAAGTACATACTACCCACCTGTTAGTCCAGCGTCCCCGACTCAGGTGCAATATCTACCAATTTATTCCTATCAACAACAACAACAGCTGTATGCAAATTATATCCAGCCTCAACGAAATTTAATATATCATACTGTAACTGATCCAAGGATACTCAAAACTGCATTAGTTCCACTTCAGTACAATTATCGGCCGGTTCAGCCAAAAGTTGATGTACCAAGTGTCAAATTATCCAGACCTATTACTGTGCTCCCATCTCCATCTTATGATGAATCATCTATTAGTGCTCCCGGAGAAAGTAAGAACTTCAATAAACTGATTGAAGAATCTTCACCTGCTCCTCAAAAAGATGTCCTAAATAGAATTAAAACACATGAATTTGAAATACCGGAACCTCAAATTTCCGCAACACTGTATGATCTTCCAGTTTCTGGAATTTCTCCTGACTATCGGACCGGTGGCTATGTTACAAAAATGATGACAGTCAGTTCTACAAATAGCAACGACACACGTTCAGGACGAAAATTTGGGCATGTGTATGATAATAGAGATGGAACTAAAGTTTCAGAAGAGGGGCAATTAGTTAAATATGGAAATGGCAAAGAGACTGTCTTGAAGCGGGGGCAATATGAGTACATTGATGCCAACGGAAAGTTGGTGTTAGTCAAATGGATTGCTGATGACAATGGTTATAGGTTGGTCAATTAAAATATAAGAGCATGTAGTTCGAATAAGTTGTATTATTTGATTTTCTTAATGCAATAAATTTGGTTTATTTAGTACAAAATTGCTATTTTTTCTTTATAAAGTATTGTATTGAAATATTGTGTTACAGGACGGTTGTATCGATGCGAGATCTTACCGATCTCAATGAAGTTCACGTTCTAGTCGGTCAACCTTCAAAAACATACACGTTTAGGGATAACACAGAGAGTAGACACACTTAATCTACCATAATCAGTGTCAATTCAGTTTTTTGTTCAGATTTACAGTTGTCTTCATAAATTTTTATGAACATGGGCTGAGTGTGACCAGCCTTTGATATGTATATTAAAAATTATATGTATTTAAAAATCATATTTGAAAATATTTATTTGTCAACTTTGTTGAGCAGATCACGAACCAATGACGCTTTAAATGAAAATTAAAATTAAAAAAAGACTTAAAGTGTGACCCTTTTTAACGGAATAATTATATTTTTCAAGCAGAATTGATATAAGAATAAAAGGCATAAATTTTAGAGTTTCCAGACGAAGTAAATTACCTTCTTCTTAAAAAATCACTTCTGTAAAAATTTAAGCTCATAACATTAACGTTGACCTTCCTCAATGTCCTTTTTGGTTTTTCATATTATTTTTATGGAAGGAAACATATGTTCTTACGTGGATTTTTATACCACAGTAATAGCAAATAAAATTCACAAAAAAATAATTTTCATTTATTTTTATTTTATTAACAAATAAGATTTAAAAATCACACCACATTTTATTTTTACTATTTCACACATATATTTTTGTATGCTTTCAGTTGTCTGCAACATCGATCTATTTGAACAATTAAAAAACTCTTCTTTAAGGTCATATTCATTCAAAAGCATTGAAAACCCAATTTATTATATTGAATTTCACAGCCTTATGTTCCCTTTAGATGAGAAGAAAGATATAATAATTCGATACTTACGTTTTCACCACGTTTTTATCTATGTACCAACCCTTGTGTAGTAGGTATATAAATTTGAGATAAATATGTCAATGGGATGCTTTGCAAAATACACAAACTTAATCAATAAATCATTTAACACAAATTAATAATCACCACTATTGATAACTATATTATTCACTAGATTTAAAACACATTGCATAACACAATGGAAACAACATATATGTATTTTCCGGTGTTATTATCAAAGCTAAATTCGATTATACTTGACAAAAAAAAAAAACAAGTTAAATTATTCCGAACACAGATTTTCCAAATTCCTCTTAACAATTGAGTTTTTATTAATCTCTTGGGAGTTGATCCTTTCTGCTGCTAAAAAAAAAAACAAATCACAATTTATGAAACATAAGTTTCTGCAGGATAATAACCACAATTATTATAACATCCGAACACAATATGTATACATCATGTATGGTTTTGTTTTTGTAGACTTATTTATACATAAGCAAATATTTGACATTAATTCAAAGAAACTAACGAACAGCGTTCGTTTGAACACCAAACATAAAAAAATAATGAACATGAAACACCCAAAGAAAGAACTCACACTTGCGTTCTGGTAAGGAGAATCTTTTTCCTTTAAATTGGAGAAAAATATGCAATATATTTAAATGCTGGCGAAGCCTGAAGAAACACTTATATGATTTATACGAATTGACGCTATGGATTAAACATTGCATTTAATTTAAAATTTTGCCATATTCTATTTTGTGTATACATATATTTAAAATATTTTATGTATTTAACTCTTTACATCACGGCTAGTAGACACAACCGATTGATAGCTTCACAATAATATTACGCAACAACCGAAGCGCTTTGCTTATCCCCGAATACTGTTCTCGATGGGGTTGATGCTAATCTAGAAGAGCCCCTAAACTTTGTGAATGACTCTAACTTTGGGGTAAGACGTGCCAGCCAGGGGGCGAGCGCGAGACTCAACTTTTTGGTTGAATTGTTCTCTCTTTGGCTCTCAGACAAATAAGCTTTTTTTTGTTGTCTGATTGAGCAATAAATGATTGCGCGTGTGGTGTTTGTATAGTAAGCAAGTGAAACCTACATGTTTTCATTAAAGCTACGTACTTGATTTCGGCTTTTGTGAATGAGTACGACATGTGAAATTCTTCATCAAAAAATTTGTTATTTAAACAACAAACAATAATTATTTATTGTTGAATTATTGAAGAAATAAAATGATGCTTTCATTGGGTGGAAAGCTTTATTATAGACGTTCTTAGCTTTAATGACCGTTATGTTTTTTATCATCTGTTTGATTTAATTCAAATGAACATAAGAATATTAAACAAATGGCTTTTAGAAAAGGTATTGCTTGATTCTGCGAATGTTGTCATTGTTTAATGCATGTATCTTCTGCAAAACATCATTTGTGTAATATCAATTTTAAGCCGTTCGTTGTTCATATTAATTCCCTTTGATCGATTTTTGAAATGTTGCTCAGCGCTGCAATTTGGTCCACCTTCTTTCAGATACCAACTGGACTATCTGATTTTTTTTCTATTTTGCTTTTCGAAAAGTATTTATGGACTTTAATTATATTTTAAGTCATATAAAAATAATACATTCTCCTTACCCTACACACAGTGGAACTATTGAACAATTATTAAAGTATGTATATTATTGCATTGAACGAACGTTTTTTGAGAGATGTCTACTTTGATTTTTTGGGAGATTATCTACTCGTTTTAGTGCTGTTTGCAATCATCAGTTAAGCTTTCAGAGGAATAACATGAACACTCTTTACATTATATGAAGCATAAGTACTATCTGAAGTTTAACTGGTTTGTGAACTATAACCTGTATTTCAATAGTTTAAAAGTTAATACAAACTACGATATTCATTTTTAATTATAAGAGAGCTATTAGAAAGTTGGCATATGTAATTATTTAATTCAAATACCTAAGCTTGTAGATTTTCTATCTATACTTTTCCGTTTTTTTTTTTCAAATAAGTAAAATGCATCAAGAACTCCATACATCTTTGGAATTGTGTGAATGTTACACTTAAATGTAGACTTTTTTTTTTAATTATCTTGGGTCTACGAAAGATATTCAAATAGTATAAAAAGTGCCTCATCCTACTTGGTTATTTTATCTTTGATATATTTTAAAACAAATTAGTTTACAAGTAAAGTTTTTAAATTATAGATAATCTTCAATTACAAACTTATAAATCGTTTAAAATAACAAATAATTCAAATCAAATGTATACCTGACTCTACATAATAAGTCTAAGAAAAATATTTGTTTTTGATTCTCTTACATACTTCTATTAATAGATAGGTAATTTCCTACTAAAATTTATTTTTTTATTAGAAAAAAATGCTTGCTTCAATATTTCGCTGTTGTTTCGTATTTTGTCAATCACTGTTCGCAATATGTTACTCACCATTAATATCGACGTTTCTAGCCTTAATCGGTTTTTCTTATAATTCAAATAAAAATAATGTTTATGTATCTTTAATCTTGAGCAAGCAGCTACGGGTAAATAAATAAAAATATATTTTTGGCACATAAGCCTTTCAATTTATAGAAAATATCAGCTTTGCTATTATATTATATACAGTACACACAATACTATATTTATGCACATACATAGGTATGCATTCGTTTTTATAAAAGCGTATTTTTTCGAGAAAAAAAAGCATTCACAGCACAATAATAATAAAAATGCAAATTTGTTTTATATTTAATTTAAAAAAAGATATTAGTTTTTTTCTTATAAATAGATATTAAGTTATTTTAAAAAAAATCACAAAAACTTTTATCAACCGACAAACTAAATCTGATTTCTTTAACAAAAATATACAAATTATTAGTTCTATAACATAATGCTTAGCAAAATATGTATGCTTATTATCAGGAACATAAGAAACTTAAATATCATTTATTTGATTATTATTTTAATAGATTTATCGTCGTTTTCCTCTGAATTTATTTTTTATTGGTTTTCCAGCATAATTGGCATTTTTTGTAGGCCTAGATGGCGCTGCTAATTCATTCGTGCTTTCGCCTAAAATGAATAATATAAAATCAATAACTCAATATTTGAAATATGAATAAAAACTAGATTAATGTAATTTATTTTGATTTTTTTTTAAATTAGTACAAAGTTTTAATTTTAAATGCAATAGAATATTCTCTGCGTCTAAAAAAAAAAAACAGAATTTTTCTAAAATTTTGAATTGACATTTGGAGGTTACGAACATTGCCTTTATGCAGAAAAGTTAAAAGTTATTTATTAGTTTTTAAGAAATATAAAACTGTTTTCTTTAAAAAAGTTTTTCATTCTAAGACAGGTACAATCTTTTTTTTTTTGTAAAAGTAAAATTTAAGCAGACAGAAGTGCAAGTCTGCTAATCACCTACCAACACCACAACAATGCGACAATTAATTTTTAAAAGTAGAATGAACATTTTTTGGACATAATTGCAGGTTTTTGAGAAGTTAACTGAAATACAGTCTAATTTTTGCACGCGTTTTTAAACACTTATAAGCTTTGTTCTTACAATTTTTTTAAAAACGCAACAGGTTATGTATTTTAGAAAAAAAGTTTTTTGCATACAATCGATTCTAAAGTATTTTTTCAGAAATAAAAGACTGTAGTTCCCAGAATTCCTCAACAAAAACTACTACATAACTTCGTATGATCAACTTCATGATTCGTTTCAGCAAATGTCCCAAAGCAAAACAAAAAGTGAAAATAAATTTATTTGTTTCTAGTCTAAGAAACATAGTAAAATTTGATCCGGGATGTGCAAAATATTAGTTCTTGAAATTTTGTGATTTCTATCTATGCCAAATTTCACAATGATAAACTTATCCAAAATTTCTCTTTATTGGCCTTTGAGTCGGGGACAGTTTATCAAATTGCGGTATTTATTTTGGTATAGTAAAAGCATATGGTATATTATAGTATATACAGTGGTGGCCATAGAAATAGCGCACCCATTTGTAATTTTGTATCTTTATTAAATTTGAATATAAGGAACAATTAGACCGTGTTTCGTGTCATTCACGACTAAAAAATAGTTTGTGGAATTAGTTATGCAACATTTAATTTGCAGGTTTAACTAACTCTGTTTTAACTCAGTGGAAGAGTTAAAACAGAGTTAGTTAAAATAAGGTAGGTACAAAGAGTGCTATTTCTGTAGCCACCACGGTATATATTAGGTAACAATTTAATGTCAAAAATTTAATGACAAAAAGCAAAACGATAAAATCACATTAAAAAAAAGTTATTATCCATTTCGTAAAATATTGACGAAAATGCATTTAAAATAGTGGTACGTTATTGAAACTTAGGATAAATGTTTAATTTTTAATGGTGGAATGGTTTATGTGGTTCCATTTTTCCCTCCCGTTTGAAGATTCAGAACTTTAAAACCAATGAGCACCGATGTCTTTTCTTTAATAATTCCTTTTTTTTTCTAACGCTCGCACTGTAATTAACCATGATATTAAAAGTAATAACGACCACCACATGACATACATCATATAAAATAAAAATGCCATTAGTCCATTAAAAAGTTGAGAATTTACCAATTGTTGTACTAACCTTTAATAAAATCTTCAGTTTCAGTAAATGCTTCCATGTGCCCTCTTTTCTCCAAGTTGACGGCTTGACAATTTTTTAATATTGAAGCTGGTTGAAAGCCATATGTGCCACATAAATCGGGGGAACCTGCAAATATTTATAGAAACATAATAATATTGTTGATTAAGTAGACAAAGTTAAACATCTTATAGCACACACCGACTGGGCTAAAGAACAAATCTTCAGCAGAAGTAGCAGGAGTGACAAATATTTCTTCAATAATTTGTCATAACATTATACACATTTAGCATTGATAGAGGTACAGGGAAGAAAACGCCAAACATAAAATACCATTAAACCGGGTTAGTTGTGACACAAAAAAAAATTAAACAGAAAATATCGGATACCTGGTTGAATTAGTTGGTGGTCGCCATTTGTTTTCTCTTTTTGCTGATCTTTGCCAATCTCAGTGATGTCCTCATTATTTTGTCCTTTGACATCATTTTCAAGTTCTAAAAACAAAACAGTAACCTCGAAATTAATTAATTAATTATTATTTCCATGTTTATTAAAATAAATCAAGTGAAAGTTTGCAATGCAAATCAATTGTATAAATTTAAAAATTCATTTTAAGAAAAAAGTAAAAGTTTAGAACAAAATGCATATTCAAATAACTTTTTGTTTATTTCCTTGAATGTTTAAATGATGAATATTTCTGGTAAATTTAATTATATTATATAATATTGATAACAATTGTACTTGCACACAGATTTCTTAAAACAAAGTGTATGATAAATGGATAAATTTCAACAAAAAAAAAATATGAAAATTTAATGAGTTTAATATAAAATTTAGTTCAGTATCCATTACCGATAATGGATTGCTCTTGTTGATAAGGGCTGTAGGGCTTGGATTTGCTCAGAACTTGTGAGTTTTCAAAATCTACCCTATTTCTATTTGCATCTTCATCACTGTCAGCTAGTTCTTGTTTGATTGCTTGCATTGGTATGGGCAGAGGTTCATCCTTTATTGGTTTTGGCATTATCTTTGGTTTTCTGATCTTTGTATTTAAATGTTCACCATTTTCTTTGCTCTCCATACTTGGTTCATGGCTTTCGACGCTAATATTTCCGTTTGTAATATGAACATTTGCTTCTGGATTCTATGGACAAATGATAAGCAATCTTCATCATGCTGACAAAATTGTAATTATACTTACATTATTACATACTGATTGAACCGATTCATTTTCAGAAGATTCAATTTCCTTTTCATTGGTTTTATCTTCATCTGAAATGGAATCAGATGATGTCGATGACGAAGAGGTGTCAATATCCTTCAATTCATCGCTGGGTGGAACAAAATCAGAATCATCATCTTCGTTGCTGCTAGCTCCATATTTATCAAGAATTTGCCCAAAAGTTAGAGAAGCATCTTCAGCTTCAATGTACTGATTCTTTGATGAACTATGGTTTTGTTGAGTCTTAAAAAGTTAAATATTTATAATTATAGATTTCTCTGATATTTTCAATTGTAGTGATTTAAAATAATAATTATCAAAAAGTTTTATATTGGTGTCCTATCAAACACATTTAAGTATTCACTAGTCATGTCTTGGCGAGAGTGAATAGCCACTCAGCAAAATGTTTTACACACAAAAACAGGAAAAAAAAGTAATTAAAGAACTTAGTTTCTAAACAAAACAAAAATTAAAAATAAATTTATTTGTTACTGTTTGTGTGTAAAAACTTTGCGGAGTGGCTCACAAAAACAAAAGTATTAAAATTAAAAATAATACTATTTTTCTGATGATATTAATATATTACCGTATTTACACCTGAACATCCAGCTTCTTCGAACGTATTTTTAGTAACGACAACTTTATGAGAATCTTCATTTAGTTTTGGTCGACATATAGCCATTGACAATATTGTCCTTAAACTGGATAGCAGGCCACCTTTCTGTTTACTTTCTCGAGCTTGTTCTTTTTTCCCAATCTCTTTCATTCCAGTAATTCTAATTGCCCGAAGTTTTCTTCTTCGGGTTTGAATAAAATACACAACATCACTTGGAACTAAAGGGGCATTACCAATAAATAGTCCAGCTATTGAAAGGCCTATTCGAACTAAACGCAGCATTAATATTAGTGCAATAAATGGTATCCAGGGCAGAGGTCTCTCTAGGGGTGTAATTGATTCATTTGAGCCTTGATATAAATGTATATTAAATATTAATTAAACTGTATAAATATGTTTATATGTTTTGTATTTATATGTATATTTAATTTTTAAACAGACTTACGTTATCTACAAATGTTTTTATTTCATGATTAAAAAATTTAACTTACTTCTTGGGGGCAAACTCCATTTAGCTGTGTCCTCGATTAATTTCAAAAGACTATCAATTTTCACCGTAACATACTGTCCCGCGTAGGTTCCAGCGAATTTTTCTGCCATTCCATATATTTGATCGTAAAGTGGACCATTTATATACCCTGACTCCTCAGCTTCATCAACCGGGAAGTCTTCGTCATTGCAGTTAAGCCGTGACATTGGATCGGTAGCACTCATATTCTTTGAAGAGAAGATAATTTCCACGCTCAATTTTAGACACAAATCGATCGATAGTCTAGATTGTTCATAAGAAGAGATTGGTTAAAAAAATGTTTTGAGCGTAAGGCCACTTTAGCTTTCAGTCTATTCTTTAATATTAATGTGTACTTTTATTACTCGCTTAAAAAATGGATAATAATAATAATAAAAAATGTTTCATTTGTGTGTTTTGTTATTATTCATATATGTAGTTTTTTATAATTTAAACGGGAAACATATTTTAAGTTATGTTATAATATTTTCTTAGAATTATTTGTTCTATTTGTTTTTTGAATGTAAATATTCAAAATTGATTTTCGTGCGGTGTTCAAATTTCTTACGAATGTGCTTTGCTTCCAATACTAAGACCATATATATTTGCTTGAATTCAGTTATCAAATTAGCAATTCAAAGCCGAAACAAAATGAATAGATTTTTCAGAACACTTATTTTTTTACCCCATTTTGCGGATTATTCCCAAATTAGCTCCCAAATCATCTCGTTTCTCATGTAAACTCAAATTAATGAGCTTCCAAACGAAATTAGCTCAATTGGAATGAAAACTCTTTTTTCCTTAGTCTGTGGATTACATCATTAAATCATTTCGGTTATAGTGAAAACGAAGTAAAGAATTGTTCACAGACCGAAAATGAGAATAGAGGTTATTATGAATCTTATTTTATTTTATTCTTTTATGAATGTTTCAGATGGAATGAATCTATAAACTTTTTAATAATCCACCAATCAATTTTAACTGCTTGGTAATGTTTTAACTACGTTTTAATATGTTCTTAATAATGTTCATAAAAATATTTTATGTTTTTTCGTATGGTGTTATTAAATTCCGATAAGGCAAACAGTTTTTCCTATTGCTGTATTCATTATTCCACTAATTGCAAAATTAGCTCTAAAAATTTTTAAATTAAAGATCATTTGTCCTTTAACCACATCTTTTTCATAGGTTTTATTTAGAAAAGTTTTAAATTAAATTAAGTTTTTTAAATAAAACATTGTAAATGTTTGAATCCAACTCATTCTTACATGGCAATTTGAAATATGTGTTCTTAAATTACTTGTTAACTGTTGCGCTTTTTACAAAACTTTAAAACAAACAAGATATATCCTAAACATTATGTTAATAAAGGTGTTGGGTACACAAAATTTATTTCAATAATTAAAAAACGCAATATATTTACGTTATAATCAAGTTCAAAAAAGTAAACTTTAAACACTTATTACCTTAGACTAAAACTAGTTTACATTGTCATCACTTGGTTATCAATTGAAAATTTACGATTAGTTGAACAATTTATTTGCTGACTAAATTAAATCAAGTACATATGAATTGTTTAAACAGCAATTAGTCACTTTGACTTGTGGGAAGCTAATCACAGACTCAAAATACTAAAAATAACACAAACAAATTTTGTATAACCGGCAAAATGATAAGCAACGCCACCGGGAGTAAATATTATACAAATATTTTTGATAAGGTTCTACCCTTCATATTTTCAATTATATTAGGTATCGTTAAAAAAGTTTATTGTGAGCTTAAAAAAGATTCTCAACTATCTATGGATTAAAATTGCAGCAAATAAAAACTGAGCTACTTTCAAGTTCTGTATATGTGCCGACTTCTAAAGACAATATGTCAACTGATAAAAGGTTTGTGTTTTGTTATTAAGCATAAGGATGACCTTGGACTTTTGTACCGAGAGATGCATTAACTCAGACCGTGATTTGAATTTGAGTGAAAGCTGATAAAATTGACAGAATTAATCTCTTAATAAAATAATAATACTTTTTAATAATAATTTGAATAAAATTTTAACATAAAACAATAAGGGTGGTATTCGTCAAAAGGCGGCGTTAAAGTCTTCATTGTAAGGTCGAAAGTTTCGTAATTCTTTCAATTACGAAACAAATTGTATAGATTTACTCAGTTAGCATTTTTTACGGCGGCGTCAAAGCACATTTCCCAAAGGAATTCACATTTCTAAATGAGGCAATTTCAACCAAGTTTGAACGCAAATTGTGAGCGCATTCAGCCAAACAAAATTTGGACTCGATTGTGAGCTAGCCTCATAAAATTGAAATTTCTCTATGAGACAGAAAGAGAAAACATCAATGAGTTGTCAAACGAAATTACCTCATTTATAATGTGAACGCTTTGGTTATAGTTTGCTTAAATGCATCGAAGGATAGCATAAGGTATTCAAAATTTTTCAAAATTAATGTTTGCCTTAAAAAAGTATGCCAAGACGATGGGTTTATTATTTTCGATGTTTTTATTATATTTCCAAAAAAATGATAGACTTCAATAACAGATAGGTGACTTGAAGAATTTTTTGTTTAAAATTCATTTATTTATTTTCCTGATGCGAATGCAGTGTAACACGTTTAGTTTTAAAATATATCCACAGAAAAATACAAAAGAAGAAACACCCTCCTTTCCTTCATTTAGCGAACGGTCCTAAGATTACTCCAACCATAAAAAAAACTACGAGCACATGATTTATTGCATTTATTTTTCCTTCGTTGATTGGACTATAGGGTGAATGTTATCGGGAAACACCGAAATTTTGAAAGTCTAAACTTAACCGAAAGAAAATTTAACTGTAGGCACCTTCCCATCCCATGTGCGTTGGGGGCGAAGAGAAGTGCTAGTACGTTTATAGACATTTTTCATTTATGGTGAGTACTTTACTCTTATTATATCGATGGATTTGTCTCGGCCTTATGTATTAAGCAGAAAAAAACGGAAAAAGTTGTTGATTGAACTCCCTGAAAGTAAATTACTAAACATATTTTGCATTAACTAACTTCATTACCGAACCGACAGTCATTTCCTAAATTTTAAATAACAGCTGACTGGTGAATACCATATAAAAGCAATCTTATTTGTTATACATAACGAGGGACCAGAACTCACGTAGAGATTCCATCCACATCTGATAATACAAAGTCAAAGAACACGAAACATAAAGAAATAATAAATAAAACCTTTATGTACCTACCTACCGTTAAATTCACTAAGAATTTTTTTCTGCGCTTTAGTTATCAGTTCTGATCCAAAGAGCAAAGTGTATCTTCAAAAGTACGTCGTCGTCTCTGGTTAACGAAAACAGCAATGGGCTCTCAAAGAACGGCACAAGTCTTTTTTATTTGCAGTTTCGTGCAATTTTGTTTGTTTGTAGGTATCAAGGCGCCTTGAAGATTTATTTTTCTCAATTAAATTAACAAAAAAATGACACTCATTATCTACTGATTCGTAGTGAAAAATATCACAAAAAAAAACTTTTTTGTACCAGAAATCTAGGAATATAAAGGAACCCCTAATGGAATTTTTGATAAGGCGATTATTGCTTTTTGCAAAACAAAACAATTTATTTTTTTTGTTAAAAACAATTAAGAAACTCAACAATAAATTGGTAAATTTGTCTATTTATTGCTAGGCACGTCTAACTGCATTTTGACTCACCGTTAAATTTTTCACCACAGAAGTTTTTCGAAATAAAAAAAATGCACTTGATTTAATAAAAAATTTCTAAATTCAAAAGTTAATGTGTTTCACTGGTTAAATTTCCGCAAAATTAAATATTTTTCAACAGCTAAAAAAACCCATCGAAAATTTCTCATGGATAAAATTACGAGTCCTTGTAATACTTGCGGCGAAATAAATCGACTGCGTGGAAGGGCAAAATTGAACTAAATAGCGTTAATTTGTAAGCATTTGCGAGAAGAATTTTGAAATTGAGAAGCTGCTGATAATGATGTTCATACTGGAGATGGCAATGGTGACTGGTGAGGCACGAGAAAGCTATTTTACTCCGCGACTTAGTTCTAAATATCAGCTTGTGATTCGTGGATGTGTGTAGGGCTTGAACTTAATACTGCTGCTCTCTCTTGCACTGCGGCTGCCGCAACCCACAACAATTGTGGTTTCTAATATGATTTTATTAATACAATGATCAACAGTGGATTGTTTTGTAATAACAAGAGGAAAAAAAATATTTTTTGTTTCGATTTATTAGCTCCAAGCACATAACAATTATACATATATATTATATTTACTTACCTGTGCTATGGTGCGAAAGTAATTAAATTGAAAGTTCAACGCTTTATATATAGATTAAATTATATTACATACAAAATTGAAAGAAAAATGCGATTGATTTGCAATGCCATTTCCTTTAGTTAAAAAACCCTCTGTGCGTCAATAGTTAAGGTGAAAGAAGAAGTTAAGCAATATGGCTTCATTTTATTTAATACAGATAAAGCGAATGTGAATTATTATTACTGAATATTTTTATTATTGTGGGTGACCGATGACAACGACGACGACGACGACGACGATTAAGAGATATTGGCGTTATTAACCTTTGTACAACATCCAAGATAAAGTTTTTTTTTTTTTTTTTTTTTTTGAAAAGGTCAGTTATTGGTTTTATTAAAAAGAATTATGCGTCATGGTGTGTAAAATATAGGTACATCTAAAATAAGGATATGTATAATAATAAGCATTTTTAATTTGGAATTTCTAAAATGTCAATAAATATAGCTTGGTACATAGTACATAAAGGTTCTCTCAGTTTTTATCAGATTATCAAATGTAAAATTTATCTCTGAAAATGTTATTGTTAGTTTTGAGATATTAAACAAAAAAGTTTGGAATGATTAAAAATCATGGCCACTGATTTCGAATTATAACTAAATTAACATTTTCACTGGGCCCTACCAATAATGTACAAGTATAAGTACTTTTTTAATACCAGTACAATTACTATAATCCACAAATAAGTTTAAAAAAGTTACTTATAATAAAAGTACTTTTGGATTGCAATTAATAATTCCTTAAGTTTTTTTTTTCTAATTTCTTAGATAGGTACTTATAACATCGTAAGTAATTTTTTAATTTCTTTTAATCCCTTGAATACGTTTCCCTTTGGATTTTCCAAGCAAAATGTCTGCGAATAAATGTCTGATTAGTTACACCATAAATATGTGCTGGCGCAAGATCATAAGACCACATTACGAGAATTTCGAAATTTTTTGCCCGGTTCTTGAAGATTCATATGACGAACACTTAATCGAAATTTAATCAGAAATTGTGGAAGAGATCCTAAATATTTTTATTATTAAATTCGTTTTTATTTTTAAATATTATTTTTTTTTTAAATACTTTGTATTACATACTCTCATTTAAAACAAAATCATATCGGCTCAAATTTAAATCTCATATCACCAGCAGGTATCAAAATTATGTTACTCGTGTACTTAAGGTCATCACCATACCATGACACTTTATAATTACGTATTAATCTTGCTAGAAGGGTTTCCATCTCCATCTCAGCAATTCTCTTTCCAATGCACGTTCGAGGACCGAATCCGAAGGGCAAATAAACAAAAGGATTCGTACCCTTGGCATGAGGACATGCTGCTTCACCCGATTTAAGCCATCGTTCGGGCATAAATTCGGAACTTTGGGGGAAGTATACATCGCTATTGGTTAAGGGCATCATTCCCATAGAGACTCCGGTACCCTTTGGAACTCGATAGTTGCTAAGAACTACATCACAGCCTGTTAAACGAAAGTTCGCTGGTGTTATTGGAGTAATCCTAAGGGCCTCTTTAATACAAGCTCGGAGGTAAGGCATGCTTTTTGTATTCTCATTAGTCAGTGGAGTATTTTTGTCTGGAAGAATTTCCATTACTTCCCGTCGAAGGAAATCTTGCTTTTCTGGATGTTTGGCAATCATATAAAGTGTTGAGAGAAAAACTGAAGATGTCTGAAAAATATTAAATTAAAAGTAAGTATTTTCGACGTAAACATAAACATAACTTACAGTATCCATGCCAGCCATGAGCATATCCATCGCCATAACTACAGCTATTTGTTTATCAATGCAGCATAATTTTTCTAAAACGCCAGTAGGGCCCATACCTTTTCCAAAATTCGCAATAGCTTCGTTGATATATTTTGTAGTTATCTCCGTTATATCGTCGTATGTTTGTATGAGCTCCTTGAATTTAGGTGTCTCGTAGTATTTCCAAATAGAAGGTTGTACATCAAATTCAAAGCTCAATTGGAAAAACCTTGACATTGCATCAGAAAGCCTCATTGCATCGGGGTCAATACTTCCAGAACTGCTCAAAAATCCCATTCTTCTGTTCAGACCAATACAGCAGATGGATTCGAATGCCCATAATTTGACTTCGTCATGAAAATCTGCTTCGAGATCATTGGTTTCTGGATTCCGAAGTTTTTCTAGTCTGGAGAAAAATTAACTGTAACTGTAGTCGATAGACTCTTAGGTGATAGCTACTTTTGTAAAAATTCCATAGAAATGTCATCAATATCGGTTAGATTGTGTCTAACTGTTTGCACTTTCATCATAATGGGATTTACTTTATTTCGAATATCTGCCCAAGCTTTCCCTTGCCTAACATAATGTAGAAGTTAAATGCAATGTAAATGTAAACACAAATAAAAAAGATTCAACAATTTTACTCTGAAACTAATCCTCCAATGTTTTTGAAAATATCTGGTCGAATCTTTTTTCGATAGTATGTAAAGCTTTCTAATCCAATACGTATGGGCCAAATACCCTCCGTGCGATAGACTTTTTCTATATCCGCTGGATTGTAAGTGAAAACAACATTTGGCTTACCCATTATGCCCTTGACTAGGGAAATATCACCATACTCATCACGAAAAAATTTATAGAAATCAATTAAATTCGAATTGTGAAGTTTACCTACGAAATGCATACATAGATATTATAAATTATTGAAAGCAAAGTTCTTGACTACAAATTAACAGACAAACCGCCTGGAAGATAATGGGAAAGTAGTTTTAACGTTGACGGCCCTGGTATCTCACTGAAGTCCTTTGCTTTGACCCACTCTTTTTCAAAATTTGATGCCTCTTTCGGTTCTCCGTCAGGATTTGAAAGCTAGAAGTAGATGGAAAATCCATAAAAAATTAAAACTTAAACTAACCCAAGTTTCTTCGAAGTTATTTAGAAGGTCTCGCTGTTAAACCTGTTTCTACTAAATATGCTTTCTTATGTAAAAAAAATCAGTCAACAAACTAAATAAAAATACATATTACTAAAATTAATTAATTTTTTTATAAGGATCTATTCCTTACCTATCGGACCGCAGCATTCCTTAAATTTTACCTTATATTGATAAAACCTAGCAGTTATGAGACAGTAAACTTTTTTTGTTTGGAGCAGAGCTAGTATAAAGATGCTTCAAAACGAATGCGAAACATTAGGTGACTACGGTGTTTTTGTTGTTCTTTAGTTGTACTAAATATTAAATAAAAGTTACGGACACGACTTTCACTTGATTGTTTCGTAAAGTTTTTTGAATTTTTTTTTAATTAACTTTTTTTTTGCGAAAAATATCTTTTCCGCACATTTTTTTTTTTTGATCGCCAAAAGTTTTTCCCAAACATTTCATCATTTTAAGCGTTTGCTAACACAATTTTCTTAAATCAAACCAAAGACGACTAAATTATTGAGGGTTCACAAGAGAACATACTTTTATTTTGACATTTATGAACGTCAAAGTGACTTGGAGTTAGCATGATGCTAAAACAATAAAATAGGCCTTTGGCGATTTTAACTTTAGTAAAATGCTAAAGAGCAGTACGATGCTTTCTTAATTCGTTTACAAACATCATTAAAATCGTACTAAATCAACTTGGCATAATTCAAAGAATACTATGATATCCTATTTTATCAATCCTGCGAGTCATGAATTTGATTTATTGATAGGACCATTGTAAATAAGCAAATAAATATGATTGTTTTAGACAGACAACAACAAAAACATGTAGTGCTTTCATCATGAATTTAACCTGAGTGCTTTTTAAATAATAATTAATTTATCTATATGTAAGTTTTTGATCGTTCTGATACATATGTATGTACGTACATATGTATATATAAAAAAAAACAAATATGCGGATTAATTTTAATATTTGGACTGGCTCTCAAAGATTAATATTATCGTGCTCGTATTAATAAAGTGATACATATCTGAATGCAACAAAACTTAATTAAATAATCAACATCGATTACTGAGTACAGGTGAACTTGGGCTGAGGTCATTTAAGGTTTACAATGACAGTCAGTAATGAGTAGTATTTTTTGCAGGTATATAAACAAAAAACTGAAATAATTAATAATTGAATAGTTAAACAACAAAGCTCTCTCACAACACTTAAAGCATAAAATGTATTATTTTTTAATATGTAAATAAAAACGAATACATACATAGGTATATGTAATAATAATAATAATAATAATAGGGCATTTCTTACTTTAGTTGAAATTTGCACTGACATCCAGCGATAAGTCTGAAGTCTTAAGCTTTTAGTTTTAATTTCATTGAGTAGAATCATTTCAAATCTTTTTTTTATCAGCCAAAGGCGGTATAGGTATTTATCGTAAAAAAAAATAAGATCCAACGTTTGTCAAAAACAGTGAGTGCCGATGTTTCTACACTGAGAGTAAAAAAATAACTGCACTCTTTAGAACAAAATGCAAAAATTCTATGATAGCTTTTTTTAAGTACCCACTACCCAAATAGATTTGGCAAGAAAAAAGTTCTCAGCTTTTATTAGTACAGACACTTCATGTGTCTAGTCTAGTATCCGGTTGTAAAACAGAATGAAAGCTTTTTCCATCAGCTAAAAAATATTTAACCATTTGTGGTAAGTTTTGTGTTGAGAAAATGGTTTCAGTTAGCTTTCATTTAATTTTAAATCACTCATCAAAATAAAAGAATTTTTTTAAATTACTCTTACATTTATTAAATATAATTTTCTTATTAACTTTTTTTTACAATGATATGTTTCGGTTCCATTCTGTATGTCTATTTTTTATTTTTTATATAGCAATTAAGGTACATTAAAGTTTGATGATTTTTATGTAAATATTTTCATTATATTGATGATTTTTTTTTCATCTATTTATTAGTATTTGCGTCTATTGGTTTGATTTATATTTCATTCTTTATTCTTATGAAGATGTATAAAGTGGTGGCAATATGCAATAGAAAATTGTAACTTTAAGAATAAAATAAATAAAAGTTATAGTATACAGTTGAAAGATGAGTAATATTTATTGAATATCCGAATACAATTTGCATAATAGTGGTAAAATTTATCTTAAAAATAAATTCGAAAGTTATGTTTTTTTAGTTTGGTTACTGTGAATAGGTTTGTTATATTTGTTTTTTTTTTTTATACAAGTATATGACATATTTTTTGCGCTACTAGTATTTTCCATAAATTTTATTTTTTGAAGTTTTAATTTTGACAGAGTGGTCTAAATATATATTATATGTATTTTTTTTTTGCAAATATTATGTTACATATATGCATGCATTAAACTTAAGAAAGTGGAATGTTCTTTTTTTATATTATAAAAATTTAATATTTTTTTTTATTTTATGATATAAATACATAATTATGATACTGCTTACGTTTTTTTAAATATAAAATATACATTTGTAAAAAATAATTTCGTTGTTTATTTCTGGTTTACTAACTGCTTAAGTTGATTTAGTGTTTTATTGATATGTATGTTTTTATTTTAATGTATATATTTTAGAAATTTCATTTTTGTGTGGTGTTTTGGTATGAAAATATGTTGGAAAATATTTTCGGTATTGCTATAACAATTTTTTTTTTCATTGGAACTACAAATTATTAGCTTCTCCAAAATCATAAATTGCTAAATTTAGATAATATTTTATATAGCAATACTTTAAGTTTGACCCATTGCTCAAGGGATTTCAAATTAAATTATGGCATATTACTTCAGATATGATTATGTACAAATTAAATTAACCAATTTAAGTTGAAACATATAGGAAACACTTGGTTTTATATTTAATATAATTTTTTTAAGAACCACCCTTAAGCCATGGGGCTAGAGCATTAATTTTAAGATTAATCTGTAGATACGTTTATCTTGTGATCAATTAATAATAACAAATAACTGCAAACATACAAAAGTTAATTAAAAAATGATTTCAAAATTAAATTGATGTACCTACTTAATTTAAACAAGACTTAAAATAAGCATTTGGGTAACTAAGTATCTTCGAAAAAAAGAAGTCTATAATAAAAGATAACGCACTTAATACTTCTTAGTGTTAATATACATTTTCATCTTCATAAAAAAATTACAACATTAATCTATAACACCAAACAAAGAATACATTTTGTTTATAAAGTTTGTCGTTTTTGTATATTTATATCAAAATGAAAAATCAAAATAGAATTTCACCAATGACAAAATAGAAAAAAAGCTTGCATTTAACAAAAAAGAATGTTTTTAAGTATGGAATGTAAGTTTTTGCAATCAATTTTTTTTGCAGTTATAATTATGTTCATTTCTCTTTATCTCTAACAAAAATTTTCTACACCCAACCCAATATAAAACAGGCTTCAAGGCTTTATGGATAAACCAAATGAAGAGTGGTTGTTCAAATGAATAAAAGTCTATGACTGGATCACATGATTTTGCACTTATGGATCAAAGCTATGTCTAAGTTAAAAGTTTAAAAAATATTGTAATACACCCAACAATACAGAGTAAACTTAAACAAGTATTATAAAGTGAAGAGAATTGGAAGCATATACAAACAGTCACAACGGAAAGGCAAACAGTTTAAAACAATAAAATGGTAAATATTTAAAAGAAATAAAATTATGCTACAAATTATCCACCAATAAACTGGAAATGTACTCAGAGCGACCCATCGGTATCACGGGGTAATGGTAGGTATCTTAAAATACAAAAATCGTAGGTTTTTAGACAAAGCGAGTTAAAAAAGAGTAACTCATTGTTGTTTTCTGTTTCTGTCTCATAGAGACATTTCAAATTTATTTGTTTGAATGCGGTCACCCCAAGATAATTTCGTGCAAATTTGGTTGAAATTATCTCATATGGAATTGTGAATTTGAATGGGAAATTTGGAGGTTGTTTGGAAATTATGAAAAAAATTACCTCAATTGGCCTACTAAAAACAGAAAATACATATTTTATAATGTTTCTTATTATTTTATTCTTTTTTCCTTTGAGCGGCTCTAGCTAAAACAAACTGCAACCAATTTTTAACTTTTTTAATTTAAACAATAACAGTTAGAAATGTGTATTCATGTATGTATTATATAGTACAATACTGTGCGAATGATAGTTTTTGCGTAATTTATTACCAAACACAATTTTTAAGCATTTTTAGATTTTTGTTTTTTGTTTCTTGTTTCTTGACTTCGATATGAATTAAAAAAAAAAAAAAAATAATTAAGTTTAACTTTTTTATGCAAGTCCAATTTAGTATCTTAAAAATATGTACAGAAAACTGAGGCTAGTGAAATATTTGGAACATGTTTGTATAAACTGTAATATAAAAATAATGACAGAAACAGGATTCGTTTTTTTTTTTAAAAATATTTTTTTAAGTCAAGATACAAAATTATGCAAACTTTCTTTATATCTTATCAAATTTAAAAAATCTCGAATAGTTAACAAATGGTTAATTTAAATAAAGTTAAATAATTTTATTACATATGATAATATCGAGTTACATAGTTCATTCATATGTATTCTTACTAAATAATTTACATTAACTTTATAAAAGAAAAAAACTCTTTGACATTTATAATGAAGACAAAGCAAAGTTTTGTATAATTATTATATAACAATAGTTAAAAATATTTAAGAAATCATTCTGAACAGACAATAACAGGACAAGAAATATTATAAATAGTTAAACATTTAAGCTGAAAACAATTAAACATTTAAATTTTCCTAATAACACTTTAGTTTGGATGTAAAAACAAATTATGAAAAAAACACAAGCTTGTGCAATTTATGTAAAAAGTTTTTGTGCAACAACGATGAATAAATATAAATATATATTATTTAAATTTAACTAAGAATTGATAATGCTTTTTTGTTGTAAATATTTAAGTTAGAATGTGAAATCAATTTAAAACATGTTCAATAACATCTAATTACTAGACTTGTAAATAGTATGTTTTATTTTAATATTTTTTTCTTATTTAAATGTATATAATATTAGTCTAAAGTTTGATATGTTTTGTTTACTCATGATATGTATCAATTACATTTTTTTATAATTTTAAATCTATCGCCAAAATAATGACTTGATATGTCACCCATTTTGTGTGTGTACATTGATATGTAACGATTTTTTTGTTTTCATTATTCTAAGTCTTAGTTTATCAGCTGATATTTAAGTTTAATTTTTTTTGTTTCCTAAAATACTAAAAAAATCACATTTAGTTTTCTTACATACTTAATTAATTTATAGTTTTACTAATAACTAATAAAATATTCATTCATTCTTAGCAAACAGTTCCAATTAAATTTTATTTAAAATTCTATGCGTAAAACGTATTAAATTTATGTAACGAATAATAATATTTTGTAAATATTGTATTGCTTTCCTTACGAATTCGTTTTTGATTTAAATGTATAAAAGAGAGTTTATTTTACATTCTCCTATCAGTGAATATAAATTCCCTTACAACGTTCTTTCAGAGGCTACACAATTTTGGAAAGATGCAAAATGTAATACAGACCTAATTTTATTTGTCCTGGATGTAAGCAATTCTGATATTGAATAAGTGACATATTAGTAGAATATAATTCAAAAACAATATCGGTAAATTTTAAACAGCCTAATTTTATGATTTTAAACGATTTTAACTCAATTTGAACTATTCGTAGTAGATGTTGATTGGCATTGAAAAATTTCAAAATGTCGCATGGAGTGAGTTCGATTTAGAGGGTTAAAGTGACTATTTTTGGGAGTTTCTTTATATAATAATATTCGAAATATTTAATTTTCAAAAAATAAATTTGTTTTTTCGAATTTTCCGCCAAGATAAATCGCATGGTCTAAAAAACAATCAATTTTCAAAAAATGCTTGAAGAAGATTTCCGACAGACAAACCTGCGCAGCCACATTGAACTATACATTAACACCTACACATTAAGGTGATCTATATTTCGGCCTAAAGTGGAAGAAATAAATTTAAAAAAAAATAAATCCCAAGTTTCAAGTCAATTTAATGAATTTTTAAAAAAATAAAATAATATTTTTATATTATTTATATAAATTATTATTTTATTTATATAATAACAATTTTTTCAGCTGGACTTTAAGCAAAAGACTATGAATTCTTTCTGTTATTTATATGAAAATTGCTTCAACAAGGATAAGAATTAAAAAATCAACCCAAATGCTCTGGTGTTTATAGGATCATTACAAACTAAGTTTATTGTAATTAAATCAAAGTCTATTGTTTAAAAAATTAAATATCTTTTATGCTTTCCCCATAATTTACTTCTTTTTATTCTTATTTTTATTATTTTCTCACTTTTATTCAAATAATTCTGACACATTGCGTTAATTTTTATGGGGCTCTTAGGATGCAGGCTTTTATTTTGAAGGCATTTCATAAGACTATATACAAAAGAGTAAACCACTTCAAACTCACTGTCCCTATATTTAATGATTGTTTGAACCGACATTATAATATTTTCCCAGAAAGAAATATTTTAATGCACGAAATAATTTGAAAAGCGGTTTTATTACACAATACACTTTACGGTATTCATAAATATTTCTGATTCGTTTCCTTTTCCCAAAACCACCTGAGACTAAGATACATACATACGTATATAATAAACTTAATCATTTCGACGGCAGTCTAACAGAAACAAAAAGTAAAGACATTACTATTTTGGTAAAAGGGGTTTATGTGCTTTCACACTTTAGAATGTTGGTTTGGTGTGGATTGTTGGGGTTGTTTATGGTTACTTTGATTATTATATTTTTAGAGAAAAAAGTAACAAAACTTCTAACTATAACCTATTTAAAAATACGTGTTATATAGATGTACGTATCTCTGGTTAGAATATTATAAAATCCACTTCAGTTTAAATTATCAAAGGACTTTAGAAGAGTTGTCCAAGAAATGTTTGAGTAGAAAGAAGAGGGAACTGTTGTTATAAAATATAATACTAGAATGGATTGCACGGACTTGCTCCTACTTTAAAGTACTTTAGAATTATTAAAAAACAAAAAACAAGAATTTCACTGAGAAAAACTTAGTCAGTACTTAATAACACACAGTTCAAACAAAAATTTTAAAAATATCCACCCGTTTTCAAAATCTTCCGACAAAAGTTATGGCAGGTCTTTTGAAAAATTATTTTTCACCAAATATTTAATCCATCAAAGCTGTTTGTCGTAACGGTTATATATATGATAGGTGCCATCATTTACAGTTAAAAAAATTTTCAACTTCGACAACAACGACACTGTTTTTGCGTTATTTATAATCGTAATAGAAGGTCTGATATCTCGAGTTCGATATTTTTAACAAATCCAAATCCAAACCTTATAAGCCCTAACTTCATGAAAATAAACGTAACATAGTAAACTTGAGAACACCAATCAATCATTAAGTTAAAAGCGTTTTCAAAAAGAAATGTTTGCAGTCAAAAAAAAGATGCATTTGTATTTCAAATTATTTGGAAACTGCACCGTTTTTGGTTGAGAAAATCTATGAAGCCATATTTTATACCAGAAAATTTCCACAGAGTTATCTCATCATCAGTTATGCTATTTGTAGGTAGTTAAGTACTGAATAGTGTTTCTACTTTTTAGAACTTTTTTAAACAAGAAACAAAGAAAGAAATTAAGATGGAATTAACGAATGAGTTAAAATTTAACCTTCTTCACTGGCGTTTGCATGGACGGATATATATTGTAAACATAAAAACGTTTAACTTGTTCCTATAACCAATATATTTTTTTTTAATTTTATAGACGAGCATGAAAATTGTTTGAAATGAATCCAGATATCCTGATTTTAAAATGTAATATGTACGTAAATATGTATACCTATACATACCTATATATATATGGTATCAATGATAAAAATGTATAATAATATCAATGATAACACAAAACAAAAACTTAGTCCTTTTCACTGATAGGAATATGTATTTATCATTTAAAATATCATCCATTATAAATAATGTCGGAACGAAATTTTATAAAATATAGTTTATCAAATACTTGAGGTTGGTTTTTATTTTGGAATTTGAATAAAAAAAAAACATGTTTACATGGATATTTTCGCGCATTCCGAATGATTTGATCATTTATATAATTTTCATTGTACAATTTACAAAGTAAAACATTCAATTCACTCATTCACCTTCAATCACACGCAGCCAATTGTCATTCACTTTTATAACAAATTTAACTAATATTGTACATGTGTATATCCAATATACTATATACGAATATAAAAAAATATATTATATAATTAATTATCATTTACGACCCACATATAGATGTACAATAAAAAGTAACTGCGTTAAAAGTAAGAAATAATATACATATAATTTATTTAATAAGAAACAAAAATCAACATCCCCAGTTTTACCATCAGTTCTTTTGTTCTATTTTTGTTTCGTGTAATATTGTGCAGCATTGGTTTTTTTTTTTTTTTTTTTTGTTTGCTTTTACTCCTCTGGCCAGCCCAAGTCCTCTCCAACTAGTTCGTAAAATCTCTGATTGTGTTCAGCAAAAAATTTGCGCAATTTTGACACAACCAAAGGGTCGACATGTGGATGCTTTCGTCCTTTTGTCTCTCGTAAACATCGATCTCCGCTGTCATATCGCAGGCAGTAAAATCCTTTGGTTTCGTTAAAATAAAAATGATTGCTCGTGACACGATGCTCAACACCTTAAAAATAGAGTACACATGGGAATGAACATCGATTTTGTATAAATATTCTTGTATATACATACATATATAATTTTAAACTAGGTATGTACTTTAAATCGGAAGTTTTTATGGAATATTTCGAATATACCTAAATTTTAATTTTGACTCAAATGAACTGGAGCGTGTACCAAGGAACTACGAAAATGCTAAATGCTCGAAATTAATAGAATTGCAAAAATATAATATAATAATATAAAAAAAATATATTAAATAAGATATAAATACTTTTTGTTAATAAAACTTAAATTTTAATCAAACGAACACAATAATTAAGAAAGCCCAAATATTATGTGAAAAATTAAATAACATGTAGTTTTCTGGTACAGGTTCCTGGCTATTTTGTCGTTTTTGGAAGTGGAATAGGTCCATTGTGTTAATTCAAGCTATCGGTTTTCTATGCAAATATGTAAATATATTTCCAAAATATTTTTTCTATTTTTAATTTTAAGAGTAATGTTTATCAGTATTTTCATTAAAAATGTTCTTAAGTTTAAAAAAAAATTTAATTTCTATTTCTTATTGGACTTATTCACCTTTAAAATAAGACGACTTGTTTTATCAACTAATATTCTTACCTAGAAACGACTCAATTCGTTTGAGTTGCGAAACTGGATCTTCGATCAATTGATCACCATTAACAACAAGCAATTGTTCACGAGGGAAGACTTCAAGCCACCGATGCAAATGAAGATGGTACATTGAAATGGTTAGTGGACGATAGGATTCGTTTACCGTGCCATTTGGAAATATAGCTAGCTCCTCAAATGATCTAAGAAAAAGAAAAAGTTTCAAACACAACTATCATTTAAATGCAGAATTTGAAAATATTTATTATTTAATTTAGTTTCAAAGACGAGCATTATTTATAAACTTCACTGATGTTCAATTCCATAGAATGCAGAGGACGTTTACTTCATAAATTCCATTAAGTTATGCCCCCAAGTCGTATACATTTTTTACATAAAGGTCGTTGGAACAACCAAGCAAAAGGCATACGAGTATAGGAACATACTATAGGTATGTATATATATATACAAAATCTACATAATATTCATAGTCTAGTGCTGGATGATTAATATGACCATATGAATAATTGTTCACTTACTTTGGTATAAAGGAGGCTCCATTTCCTGTTGACGATGGCGTCGTCGTAGTTGTATCACTTCCTATAGCATTCGGTCGATTTGCAGTATAACTGTCATATAATTGCGATGAGGACGATGGCAATCTATTATTGTGCATCGAGGACGAATATGAAGATGAAGAGGAAAAGTAGGATGACGAATGGGGCTTATCTGTTTGTTGGGGTGGTGGGGGAGCATCTGCTGCAAATGGCAATGTAGCTGTTGCAGCATGACTTCGTAATTGTGTATAATCAGATATGGCCCGCGTTACCGGCTCACGTACAATCAGAAGAAGTTTTATGCTAGCGTTCATTGCTCTAACACGTTCCGGAACCTAGAAAAAAAACACATTAATTAAAAATAGAGATTAATAAATGGGGGTGCTTTTTTTATTTTTGCATGTCCTCCTTTTGATTAACCCATATACGAAGACTAATGAAATAAGAAACTACAGTAACAACCCAATAGAGTTTTTGTAAGGTTTGATCAAAATCGATCAAGTTGTTTTCCAACTAGGTACAGCAAATCACGCTTGGCACCCGCGTGCAGCGTTTAAGCGAAAAAAATATTTTTTTTTTTTCAAATTCTGTCAATTGAAGTGTGTGGTTTTTTAAAATATTTTGCTATGAAAGCCCTAGAACTGCTAAATTTTGTCAATCTTATAGAACAGTCAAATCCCATATTTTGTGACCTATTAAATTGAAGAAAGTTAAGTTTTAACTCATCTGTATTAATTTACAATTTAAAATTTTTTATAGAACAGCCAGATATTCTCTTCATACCAATGAATGCAAATTAAAAAATGAATGAAATGAAAAATGTAATAAAATATAGTTTTCTTTATTTTAGTTTTATCACTATTAACAACACTTGGTTGACAATAAAAATAAGATGCTTTTTTTATTTGCTTCACATTGTTGACTAAATGTCACAAAATATTCTTGATACCTACCAAATTTTTTCTGAAAATTCGGGCTCTATTTTATAGAAGGTTTAGGAGTCCGTAAAACATATAGCTACGTAAATAATTTAATTTGGAGCTAAGTAGGCGTCAAATAATGTAATTTAATTGAAAAGAAAGTTTGTATAACAACATTACAGATGCCCTTCAACGGGTTTAAGGTGCGTTAATATTCTGCTCGTTTATTACCAAAACATATCATGTGCAGAAGTTTTTATTACATTACCCTAGCAGCCAAGGTTTTTCTAACAAGCCGATATGAAGGGATTTTTATTGTCACCGGCTCCCGGCCCCCGGCCATTAATGTTAAGTCAATTAATTAAGTTTCCGTATGATTCGACTCCCAATGTATTAGTTTACATTCAAACTTCAAATTGAATATCAATTGTACAGAAACCAAAAAACAATATAAATATTTCTATTTTTTTCTTTTTCTTATCTTTATTCTTATGAAAGTGTTTTATTTTAAACTTTTTATCTCCATAAGTCATTTCTCACTTGAAATTGTAAATATTTATTTGCTATGTATGTATTTTGATTTTAATGCACATAACAGTTAAATGGAAAGGAGGAAAGAAAAAGTCGCAGAAATTGATCTTTCAATATAATTAATAAGCTTAGAACACAACATAAATATTTTTTCTTTGTGTCACACACTTTTGTCCTTATAGATTTACCACTATTTTCTAATTTTTGAGGATTTGAAAGTGACGATTGAATTTAAAAAACAATACAAAAATATACTAACAAAAATGTTGCATACAGCCATAATAGTAGGTACGATGGCAGATTATGTATGTCAACTCCTGTTAAGACACTTGACTCCGTATTTTATGAAGCGCAATCCAAAGTTTGCTGAACTCGCATGCATTGTTAAAATGTCCCATATGCACAATATGACAAAGAATATCATTCATGTGTTTCCTAAGCTCTGCGATGCGGTTAATGCCTTGTATAAGATGAAATAATAAGGACGAACAAACCTGAATGCAATGGAAATAAGGACTTTTCTCATTATTTTTTCTATTTTAAATAACAAAAAAAAAAAAACAAAGACATGTGCATTAACTGACTGAAAAGAGAACTTGATTCTATATGAACGAAGAAGAAATGAGGTGAAAATAAATGTTGAAACAAGGAAGTAATAAAAGCAGACAGATTAACTGAAAGAGTGCAATGGAATCCGTAGCGGTAAATTTTTACTACAAGTTTTGGTATACCTACGAATTAGTTTGATAACGATATAATATTTATGTGAAACGAATTTGAAAATAAAAAGATAAGATATGGCTTAAAATTTTTTAGGTAGGAAGAGTAATTTCCAACGGTTTCTATACACTTATAATAGATTTTAATATCATTCGCTTCGATAACTGTAATTAGTCTATGAACTGTGTTGAGTATGTAGAAACCTGTGCAGAAAAAAATGTATGAGCAAAATTTTAATTTGTCTTGCATTAAAATTTATTTTTTCTTTATTTTACTGAATTGCCATAGAAATATTTCAAAGGATGTCTCAACAATTGATTGTGATTTTTAAATTGCTATTATTTTAAATGAAAACTGGTTGTGGAATTCTGCTTCAATGCACTTTTGTTGAACCATTCACATGATTTTTTTTTTTAAATTTCCTCCTAACTCATCCGTACAGTTGATTTTAGGCTATTGCATTCATATAATACATACATATGTTCCTGTATTTGAAGCTTCGTTGGTTTTATGTTTTAAGCTTTTAGGTATATTATACTAATGCATTATAGAAGGGAACGGTTTTTGATAATAATTTTGATTCACGCAAAAGCATTTGTCCTACACACTTTTAATTCGAATTGATAATTGAAAAGGGTAATTAGGGACATTCCAACAATTATGTATCTATGATAATTTATGGATGGATGCATATTTTTTTTTTCTTATTTGGCATCAATACATATGTACAGCTGCGGTAAAAAAAATAGCACTACTACGAGAACCAAATTTTGTTTAAAAATAAAGTTTATGTCAATATTTTGAGGAAAATTTTGGATATGCAAAAAGACTACATTCAATCAAAAGAACACATTTAAAAAAGAATTGCAACTTTTATTCATCATTTAAAAAAAAAAACTTAAATTTTCTTTAAAAACTCTTGTTAATAGGCGGTAGCAAAAATAGCACCATTGCTTTATAATACAACTTAAAACTAAAACAAAGTAAGAATACAATTTTTTTTGTGATTTTTTTCTTAAGAAGTACCTAATTCACCAAAATTAGTACTTTGTTGCATAGCCTTTGTTGGCTATTACAGCTTCACAACGTCTGCTCATCGAATTTACCAAATGTTGGCACCTTTCAACCGAAATATTCTCCCACGCAACCTTCACCGCAGCCCAGAGTGCTTCGTTATTTAACGGTCTAGCTTCAGAGACTCCTTTCTTGACGTCGGCCCACAAATTTTCGATGGGATTTAGGTCAGGCGATTGTGCTGGCCACTCCATCACATTAACTGCATGATCTGCAAACCATTTTTTTGCTTTTTTGCTTGTGTGCTTGGGGTCATTGTCCTGTTGGAAGACCCATAAAAGCGGCATTTCTTCCTCTGCATAAGGGAGCATAATATTTTGGAGTATATCAACGTAAAGGTGTTGATCCATGATGGGTTTGATCCAATATATGGGTCCAACTCCATAGTAGGAAAAACAACCCCACACCATTATACTCGAACCTCCGTGCTTAACTATTTTATTGGTGTATTTGGGGTTATACTCCGCTTTTTCAGGCCTTCTAACATAGGAACGAGATCCTTTACCGCCAAACAACACAATTTTGCTTTCGTCTGTCCATAAAACGTTGCGCCATTTCTCTGCTGACCAATTCAAATGCTGTCTTGCAAACAACAAACGCTTCTTAGCATGTTTTGCAGTTAAAAGAGGAACTTTTCTTGGACTGCAAGCATTTAAATTGTGTTCCCTCAATCTGTTGCGAACAGTTTCCACGCAAGCTGTTATATTCAGGTCTTTTCTGAGCTCAGTTGCAGGCTTAAAAGGATCTTTTTGGCTTTCTCGGACTAACCGCCTGATGAGAGTTGTCGTCATAACAGGTTTTCTTCCACGAGTTTCGGCTTTAGGTTCGTATGTTATTGCATTCCGAATCATTTTGTTGGAACAACCAACAAAACGTCGAACTTCTCCATACGTTTTACCTTCCATGATCATTTTTTTAATAATTTCACGTTTTTCGTTGGTGCAATGCTTTCCACGACCCATTTTCTTTAAAAACCTGTAAACTTTGGTGTTATGAAGGAAGACATGAATTAAACATAAACTAATTCTAACATTTGTCCACCTTACCTTGAAATATGCTAAGCAAATTATTTTTTTTTAACGAAAACTGCGATCAGTGCTATTATTTTTACCGGAAATAAAATGTGGTTTTCTCCAAAATGGCCTCGTAAAAAAAGAACCGTTACCATTTTAGTGCCAGAAATACACAATAGAGAGAGGTGGCAGTTCAAGCAATAACAATTAACAGTAGTTGCTTTAAATATTTTTCTATTCACTCAATTGCAGAAGTTAAAATGAAACTTGTACCAGTGGTGCTATTTTTTTTACCGGCACTGTACGTATAGTTGTGTTTTTTCCTAACACGAAAAAATTGTAAAAAAAAACGAGAAAGGAGCTTAGCAATAATAATTAAAACATTAAATACAATAAATAATTTCTTACTTTTTCGGGGCTTAACTTAAAATTAGTTTTTATAGAAAGTTTGTTTTATTTTTTAAAGACATATAGATTGATAGTCAAATTTGAAAACGAGGATTAACGCTGTCATTCAGTCAGTAAGATCCGTACAAAATACCGGTTAAACACTTTTTTTTATCAGGGCTAAAGAATACCCCTTCAGTACCGAACATTTTAATAGATTCAAAGTTAAACCGCACTCTACGGTTTTCACCCGAATTCACTTAAAATTTCGTAGAAATTTTTGTCATACAAGTAAATTGAACTAAAAAAAATACAAACAGCGATTCGAAGTGATTCAGAAATTGTGTAAATTTAGCAAATAAGCAGAAAACCCATTTTCCAGTATTGAGTATAGGTTAGGAAAATAATATATTAAATGGGTCACTAAATATAAATATCTTACAGAGAATATAGTCCCAAGAAATTAGGCGGTGTTTTTAAAGATAAGATCCGATAGTTTTATATTTTTATTTTGGGCAAATAAGGAAATATTTAAATTAGTTTTGGATATCTCGTTTCTTCAAGATGGGACGAAGTCTCATCTCGTCTCTTGATTAGCTCTACCAATGGTCTGAAACTGAACTTGATAAACTTGATTGATTGATATTTACAAATTTAAATAAAAAAAATGTTTAAACAATTATTGGTGCATGTGCTTGTACATATGTAAACCACAGTAAACCTATACAATCCAATTAAAATGCATTTATTTATACACTGGCTAACGAACTTAAATTCATTTACTATTTCCTATATGAAATTTAACTTAATCTTCAAAATTCATATTTGCCAATGATTCAAAGTAGAAAGTATATATTTTTTGAAATTAAAAAAACAAAAAATTTACCTCTGGTGACACAAAATAACTCGGACTCTTCTCTATTGTTATTTGTCCACGAAACGAATGTGGCATCTTTTTTCTATACCATTCAAGTCCTCTCATATAGTTTTCGTCACGATCGAAAAAATGAACCTCTCCACCGGCCTTTTGTATCCTTGGGTGCAAATACAACATCTCCAGAAGAGCACGTGTTCCACATTTTCGAATTCCAATAATAAGTGCCTGTTATATGCAAAGAAGAAGAAGCTTAGGTTCGCTTAGTAACTCAATTTTATCGGATTACAAAAGATACGTTTTTAGGGATTAGAAAAGGATTGTTTAAAAGCATTAAGAGGGGACACTGTCTGGTGTTAGGTATGTGAAAGAAATTCCAAATTTATTTGTAATGAATTGATACATCACTGTGAATTATTCTTTAGATATTTAATTTATTAAAAAAATAAATGGTGGTTTGTTTTAAGTTAATACTGAAAGTGCTTTGCTTGATAGGGATTTTCATCACCAGACAAGTGAGTGTATATAAAAATGATATAAAACCGTTTTATTTGGATTAAAAAAAAAATTGACAAATACAATTCACATTTCGTACCTGTGGTAATCGCCTGCTTGTTTTTGGAAAATGTACACGATTTGGAAAGACCATCGGATGATTAATTGGACTCATTTCACCAGGCTTGATGAATTCCGGCATTTTGTGTGCTAATATAGTAAATCTGCGACGTTCGGAAACAGCTTGCGCTGCTTGTATATTATAAACCGCACTGTCATAAAGAACGTGAAATGTTAAAAACAAAGATAGGAGCATGACTGTGAGAAAAACAGCAGCTAATTTAGGACGGGATACGCCAACCACGAGGATGCAGTCGGTGTGTGATGTTTCTGGCCCTACCGGCCTCATTGCCGATTTGGGCAACCATCTGAAATAAAAGATAACATAATGATTATTAATTTATACCAACATCCAAAACTCGGAAATTAAAACTAACAAATCAATGATGTTATAAACTCTTTTAAAAAAATGCGCGCAAAACTACTCATGGTTAAAAAATCGATAAAAATGCATTTCAAGTGCTAGTACTCGTTTTTTTAGTACTTAGATAAAGTTTAAGGTCAAGGATTTACGTGGCACCCACCCCAATTTAACTGGAAAATAAAGTGAATAATATAGCTCACGGTAAAATCAACTTAATATTAAAAGCTAAACAGATGTTAAAATACACAAGAAAGGCACCTTTAAAATTGTTCCTATACAAACAATTTACGTCCTCCGGCTATGATGATGTTGAGTGTTCAGCTGTTTAGTTTAATTATAAGACACTGTGTTTTAATGAGCGTTTTGTCTTTAATTTATAATTTTAAAGATAGCTAACGAAGGGAATTTTTATGTATTTAAGAAGTGGGGTAAAGTTCTAATGAAGACTAAACTCTATTTTTTTCAAAGGTGAGGATTTTAAATAAAATTAATTACATAAACAACAGGCTGTTGAGAAAAAACACACAAAAGACGAAAGTTCTTATTCAATCATATAGAAGCCTAGATATAGTTTTTTGGTTAATATATATGTTTTTTTGTATTCATATAAAAAAATTATTTCGGATAAACATGGTATGTAAGGCTGGTTGTATTATAATGGGGGGAAGCTATGTCAGAGATCTGGTGATAGGTACCCCTACCTGAAGTTAAATTTCATTGGACTCCCTATTAACGTATAAATCGAGGCTTAATTGAATTCTGCATTGCCAACCACCTAGTTATGGGAGGAACCATGTTTGAACATAAAACGTGTCACAAAGTCAGTTGGACAAATTCAACTGCAACTTGAGCTAGCTATCTTTGACTTAGCCATGATGAGTTATATGATGTATGGTATACATAAGGCTTTTTGCGCTAATTCATTTTATTTGAATGTAAATTTATCTGCAGCTGCAACACCCAGTCGTTCTTGCGTTACATATAGTGTAACTAACCCGACTTTGTTTTATGTACATACATACATATATATATACATAGATGACTGAAAACCTTAATACGAACATTTTATTAATAGAGTGAAAATGTATCAAAGGCGCGTATCATTGTTTTAGTGTCAGAAGAAAGTGTGCCACTTATTAAAAAAATCATGTGCTCAAAAATACACAAAAGTATAAAATAGAAAAACACAACTTTTATATTGCTTTTTCAAAATCTCAATATAATGAACCTTTATAAAAAGGTAGCAGACAGTCTGCTTTCAACGAATTCACTTCCTAAGAGTTTTCAAAAGCTCTAGATTCCCAGTCGACCTCATTATGGCCCTGATGTATGAAAAAATACTCACCTTATGTGTCTAAAACCAGAATCTATAATAGGTATGCATGTGTCCCATCATCGTCTATAGTGTGGCTTGATGGATACATTGAGTTGAGAGAGCGAAACATGTATCACGTGTTATTAAAATAATTATCCTTAAAGACCTGACTGACGTTAGGTGTATTTTTTTTTTGTTTTTTTTCTTAAATTTTCGCACTTAATAGAAGTGGGTAGACAGGACACGGGAGTAAAGAGACCTCCTACTAGGATGTTGCTTGCATGTGGTAAACGCTTTTTGAGTAGAAGACGTGGAGTGTTCATGGGATATGTGTCATAAATGTCTAGAACCAGGTTTTGCTGTTTTTATATTGTAATAAGGGCTTAAAAGCAAAATACCCCTAAAGGAGAAAAAAACTTGAAAAGTTTCAACTACCTACATATAAATTAAAGGCGGAAATGAATATAACATCACGGGGGTCGTATAGTGTTATGGTGACTTACTTTGATTCTTATTTTCTATAAATTGAGATTATGATTTATTTGCATATTGTCGTAAGGAGTTGAGTTTTATAAAATGGGTACAACTATAGGGAAACACAAAGTAAATAAAGGAAACCGACGAAGCCAAAATCTCCAGAAAGATATTTTTAATTTTTTAATTTATTCAAATTTAAATTTAAATTTATTTTACTGTTAAAAAATATTTCACGAAATAGCTATATCGAAAAAGATTTCGTCAAGAAAAGGTATATGTAATTTGAAATAATTGAAGTGGTAATCTATCTACAATAATCTATATTAAACCAATCAAAACCTTCTTAGATTACGAGTGTGTGAACAATTTCATAGTATTCCTTTGAGAATCTGCCCCCCTTTGAATGAACACAAAATGGCAAATATCATAAAATAATCTCCCTGAACAAAAATAATATCTTTTCTTGGTACATGTTCATTCTAGTTATTTTGTTGTTTATTTTAACATGTTAAAACATAAATATCGCCTCATCTCTGAGAAGTTTTAGATTAAGTATACAATAAACTTAGAACTCTTGGTTCTGGTAGTGAATAAGTTTTATTTTCGTATATGTATGTTGTTCATGCATGAATGCCCTAAAAAACTCACCAAACTGACATTGTTTTTATGGTTACTTTCCCCAAAGCAATTAAGTTAAGTCATAAAAGTGTGTTCCTTTCTAAGCTTAATGGGTGTCATTATATTTTGCACCCTGTTTTGCTTCCTTGTGATAGTTAAATAAGGTTTATAGGAAAATATTGTTAACGATACTTAGGCGTCTATACATTTTTAGCACAAACTTAAATTGTTTGGATTAGGGTGATACAAAAGAAAACATATAGTTTTGTGGTTTGGGTTTTGGGAACGCGTACCCGTTGTGCCCGTATATGTTTGTACTAATGTTAATTGCCCAAAAAAAATTATCTGCAAATCCCCATTTTTTTTTTTTACAGAACAATGGCAGTGACATTGAGATTCTATCCATTAAAACAATATTATTTAAAATATAAATAAAAAGTATGTTTTTATTTTTTAAATAATTTTCTATCCACTTTAAGCCAATATTGCATTAAAATAGTATACTCCATTAAACGGTATGAAATAGAACAAGATGAGACATCTGGAACTTTTTTTTTAAACATGACTTTTTCATACTTTTGTATGAAAGCTTAAGTATTATAACTGTTAAATGTCTAAAGTAAGTAGCTAATTTATTGCCACTTTTATTAAGAGCACAAACAAAAAATTGACAAAAGATTTAAAATAAAAATTAATTTTCAGAAACACAGGTAAGGCAGACTTTGAAATGGTATCGCCTTTTTATTAAAGTTACGCCGATGATTTTCTGTGAATATTTTACTCCCACGGGGACTGTGAGCAAGATATTTTCAAATTTAATTTTTTTGTCCTCAGAAATTTTTTTTTCATAAACTTGTTTAACTTGAAAGATATACTCTCCCAAAATAATAGTAGAAAAATATTTTCAAGAGTATCTATCTCTTTATAAATAATTTTAATCTTTGTCCAGCTTGAATGCATTTTATAGGGAATGTGTTCTCCTTTCATTGCTATTTCAATAGCTAGATACCTTAAAGTTTTAAAAATAACATTAGCATGTAAATATCATTGCGTATAGCGTAGGTAGGTGGCTAACCTTTGTTATATGAAATGTGTCGCACACTCAACTAACAGCCCAAGGACACAATACAAAATAGAAAAACAAACATTGGAAGTGCTGTTGATTCCCATTTACATTAATAGCACTCTACATAGGATAGGTTATATAGGTTTACCAATTCCAGTTTAATATCAGAAATTTATGCTCATGCCACCATCTTACCAAAAACGATATGTATCCCATTACCCAACAATTTGGATTATTCGCCATCTATCAAGCAGGCTACGCTTGTGATACATTACCAACTGCTTAATTTAATTCCAATGTATAAACACCTTTCGGCTGAGAATTTATTCTCCCTAACAATTTCATCTGCAAAAGTGCCCCCAAGATATTCGCTCCTTTTATTGTGTCTTTCAAAAATAAATTGGAAAAATTTACCTTTGTTGGAGTGGTTTGGAATGCGCAGCACAATTCAAACAATCTGCTGAGTTTTTATCGCTAACGCAGAAAATCATGGAAAATTAAAATAGGTACAATATATGTACATAAATACCAAAGTATATACATATGTATAGTAAGCAAACAAAAATAAGTTAAACAGTAAGTGGGTGTGTGTTCTTGTACTCACAGAATATCTAGAGGTATCTTCACCGAACAATCCCTCAGCGTCGTCGGCTCGTCGCTGCGTCGTTTTGCGATCATCAGTTATAAGCGATTTTTTATCTGCTGACGTGTGGATCTTGAGTTGTTCTAGTTTGCGATGCATCCATTAGCTTAAAGACGGTATAGATGATGAGTTCCGAGACAAATAATCTCGAGTATATTTCGGTTTGATATGGTTGTCTGTTCCTGAATCTCAAGATGGCAATATTTCGCCTCTTGACACTTGTGTGGTGGGTATCGTTTTTATTGATTGTGGTCAATGGTACTCTCACGGAAATAATTTATCAAAATATAAAACTAGCATATCCTTGAATTACGTCAAGAAGATGAAGACGACCGACGACGACGTTTCAAATATTAAACCTTCCTTTAAGCTTTTTCGTGTGCGGATATCCTTTAATCTTTTCTTAATCGAAATTCGCTTCGAACACTCTTCATGCTCAAGGACTCAAACGATGGTGTATATGTATGTAGAGTGAAGGAGTGAAATCTCACTGGCATAGCGTCAACATGAGCCAAATTCTTGCTATAGCAGTTATTGACAGAATCAAATTTCCGCCCTCAAGCAACCGACATTGACGATGATAACGAAAGGAACGTAGATGGGAGGACAACGACGACGAAGACCGTGGCTGATATTGATTCGTTTTTGGCGTCCATTCAACAGCTCAAAGGATGTCATTACTTGAAGGACAATTCATTCAATTAAATTTTGGTTATGGTTTCGGAAACTGTTCGCTTTTGGTTGGATGTTTAATTTGTTATTATTCTTGGCTTGTTGAAAATTTCCTGTTTGATGTTCTTTTATTGATTGATATTGAAAATGTTCCATTCTGATGATGTATTTTGACTTTGGTTACTGTTTTTGTCTGCAAAAAAAAGTGCACAACTTTAGAAAAAAAAAATTAAAAATGAAGTTTCAATTTTAATTAAATTTTTTTAAAACTTAGTTTCAAAAGGATACAAATATCAAAGAAGCAAATGCACGACTTGATCATACGCATTCGCTTTTATTGTTTATGAATACGAAAAGAATGCTTCAACCTACACTATGAGTTACTGAGGCATGTCTTCACATTCTGGAGACGCTAGACTCCCTAGAAGACAATTTATTTTAGCTCTAAAAACACCGTCATCTGCCGTTAAGACAAAACCTATTTATCTCGAAAACGAAAATATTTTCCATTGTTAAAGAAATTTTAATTTGTAATTTTTCTCCCCAAATCAGTCTTTTTCGTGTATTATTTAAAATAATAAAAAAATCTATAAAAATTTTTAAAAACTCAATGCATAAAAAATCATAAAAAACTGGGCAAAAAAAATTCAGTTTTTTTTTATACAGATTCATTTTTTTTCAATGAGATGTCATTTAATTTTGTTTTAATTATAAGCTTAGAGGCTAGTTCGTGCAATGCATTGATTCTGTTTACTTCAGTGAAGTACACTCAGGAGAGTTCTGTCCTTCCGAAAGCAAAAGGTAACGAAACCCAGCGAGCGACGGGAAACTGATACTATGGACATATCATATAGATGTTTTTTTTCCTACTACTGCAGCGATTTTCTAATTATTCTTGTTCTGTCTTTAAAGTTTGATGAACAATAAAATATTAAAACCAGACCAAACAAAAATTTCGCGTTACAATTAATTTTTCAAAATAATGGACAACAGACGTTCTTTTTAAATTTTTTAACTTAGGTACACTGTTCAATGAGATGTCATTTAATTTTGTTTTAATTATAAGCTTAGAGGCTAGTTCGTGCAATGCATTGATTCTGTTTACTTCAGTGAAGTACACTCAGGAGAGTTCTGTCCTTCCGAAAGCAAAAGGTAACGAAACCCAGCGAGCGACGGGAAACTGATACTATGGACATATCATATAGATGTTTTTTTTCCTACTACTGCAGCGATTTTCTAATTATTCTTGTTCTGTCTTTAAAGTTTGATGAACAATAAAATATTAAAACCAGACCAAACAAAAATTTCGCGTTACAATTAATTTTTCAAAATAATGGACAACAGACGTTCTTTTTAAATTTTTTAACTTAGGTACACTGTCCTAAAAGTATTCTTTTCAAAACAACTTCACGTATTAGTAGGTGAAACAGTTATACATAGGTAGATATTTGATGTTTATGTAAAGTTTATAAGACATATAAGTATTTTAACTGAAATTGGCTCAAAATTATAAACGCCAATATTTTAGTTTATTCTTTACTATACTTACTCACGTTATAAATATAAGGCAATGTAATTATCACAGACTTTTAGAAAAACAAAATAGTTTTCATATAAATTTCAGATAACTTTTACAAAGTGCATTGAGAATGTTCCGGAGTTAAATGACTATTTCGAGTAAGATTGCAAAGCGTGTACTAGACCGATCATAAGGTCAAATTGGCAATGGATAGAAAAAAAATGGTCTCTAATAAATCATTAATTTGAACCATTTTTTTTTGCTCTACTGCTCGATAAAATATCTTTAAAAGACGAGAAAATGCCAAAAAATTGCTATTATTAATATTTTAGCTTAAAAACTTTTGGAACAAATTTTTAAATTTTTACCTAATCAAAACCTTGCAACACAAAATAAAAATAATTGCGAATTTTGAAAAAACATGCAAATTTAATTTAATATTCATGTTGTTCATATTTTTGTTATTTGATGGTATTTTATTGTGTTATTTGATAGTATATTTTTTTTCAAAAAAACACTTTGACAAAAAAAAATCATGTAAGTTTGCATTTTAAAATCAGTTTCTTTTAAAAAGAGTTTTTTTTTACTACTACAGTTAATTTTTTTTCGTACATATTTTTTATTCCATTTTCAATAAATATCTAACTGCAGTAGGAAACGAACTTTTGGAACGTTTGCAATAAGAGTTACTGCATTATCAATTTGGAAAATGTTGCTCTATAATTTTTCCCTTGGAACGCTGATCTCCAATACCATAAAATATTATTTTATAAGAAAAGATGAAAGGACCAAGAATGAATCAGGTATCAATAATAGTGTGTTTTGTTTTGTAAAAATATTCTACTGTACTAGGTATATAATTTGAATCTGTCTTAAGAGATGCAGCAATCAAACGTGTCTTGTTCAAGATTTATTGTGTCATATACAAATGAAAATTACAGTGCGTAACTCGCTTAACAGCGAAAATTAATTTACTCTTCGCTTTCATTCAATTAAAAAAAAAACAATTTTGTAACTCTGGTCTCCTCACATCTATGAAGTGAAATTTCTTTCCGATTGTGGCACGTCATTTTAGATTTCCACAGAGAATAGAAATACAAAATCAAGACTTAATAAAATGAGAATATTTATATCCTTCTTTCTATGTATGTGTTTGTAGGTATACGTATAATAAAACTCAAAAATTCATGCACAGCTGCGTCCTTTATTTCGAAGACAAAACTTTTGGCCAAAGTAACCACGCTAATCCGAGAACAATGTCATCATGTACTGAGGCCTCAGAGTGGGAATATTATCCCCAAATGGAAAAACGAATATCGGATTCGGATTCAACCATTATTTTACTGCACGAACAAGGATGAGAACACATTCAAAAAGATGAAGAGGAGTGAGTGTGTTTTGTAACTTTAAGTAAAGTCGTGACTTCTATAATGATGAAGCTTTTGGTGTTCTTTGCTTTGTTTCTAAAAGCACAAGGACTCTCATGTAGGTACCCTTCAATTACGGTTTTAGAATATTAAGTAATTTATGTTAGTTCCTTTGAAATGTAATAAAATGTTCAAGGGCATTTTTTTAACAATTTTAACTTTTCAGCATCTGAAAATACGCTTTGACAGCTCAAAATTATAAATTTGCAGTAACGTCGACTAAGGCCATCTGCACATGAAGGGTCTCATCATATAAGCTTTTTGCGATTCGTGTGGTTTTAATGGAACATAGCGCATTAAATGTTAGCTTAACGTGTTCGTCTGAGCATACAAGATGCAAAAACATCCGGCCGCGCAGGTATACATAGCTTGCAGTCCTTGTTGGGCAAATGACAGATACATTGAACTTGATAAACGTCCCTATTATGAGTTGCGAATCGAACGTTTGAATCAAAGCGAACAATTTTGAGACAAATTTTTTCGCGACTTCTTTATTTTCATCTCGAAAGACAAAAGTTTCCTAATATTACGACATCTTGGATTTTCCAAACGTTCGCTTTCAGTCGAACGTTCGATTTGACATTCATATAAGGGCATAAAAGTCGTTAGGGTATTAATATGACGATACGCTTCATGCGCAGAAGGCCTAAGTGTTTTATAAAAATATACTTTTACATTAATGAATGGGTAGATCTATTCTTTACGCGTCAAACTGTTTAGTTGTCTTTTGAACCATCAAATCATGCAATCGATTATTCTTATTGTTAAAATTGTTAGATTTAGAACAGCTATTTAAATCATCAATAAAAACATTAACAAATGGTTGCGTTATCCCAAGAATAAGTAATAAAATCGAAAAAAAACTTAGAAACATGATTTGGTATTTAAAAATTCTGAACATCAATAATTTTTTTTTCAGAATACGAGAATATTTCTTTAAAATACTATTATGGCCAAATTCACAAACATTTAACAAGCTTTTTTTAAATGACGTATTTTGTATGGAACAAACGTCATTTTAAGACCAAAAAGGCTGTTTAATTTTTTTAAAAGAGCTTTATGAAATCTAGGGTTAATGTGTTAGATTCCCAAATAAAAACTCAAATTTCCGTGGGTTCATATTTTTTCTCTAAATACTCTGCATTCACCTACCGCATAAGAGCCACAAAGCACTATCCATACTTTGTGCATTTTATGTGATCTTTTTTTATTCTAAGTTCAATTATTATTATTCCCCAAATAGTGATTTTCATCCCTTTTTTTATGCACCACATTGATTCATAATTGAGGTGATTGCAATAACAAAGGATTGCAGCAGCTTTTGATCCTTTCTCGACAACATGACCTACCAACCTTGTTATTTTGTTCCAACTTTATGTTTTGCTTTGACTTTGAATGTACGTTCTCATTTTTTCAGCATCAGATTGTGACTTTATTATGAAGTCATATGCAGAAAAGCGAGTGAAACGAATTTGCTTACGAGTCGGTATGTGTGATTTTTTATTTTATATATGCCAAGAGGATGCGAAAATACGAAAATACTCGTAAATGGAACTTGTGTTTTTTTTTTCATTTTCATAATATAATGGTGTACTCAGAATCAGGCGCGTGCTTTTTTGTACTTTCTAAAGAATATACCACTTACAACATGTTTTATATAGGTTTTTTTTTTTTTAAATTGAAATAAAGGTCATTAGGTTAAAATAATTTGAATGCAAATGCATATACTTTTCTTTTATATAGATATACTATAAATATATATTTTTATTGTGTTATATTATTTCTTTTTAATAACTTTATCTATTAACCTCCTGGAAATTTAAACAAATCTGAGATCTTTAGTATTTGAAATATTTCAAATTAAACTATTGAATTATCAAAATCGTACGAAGAAAAATGTTTTTTACTTGATTTTATTAATTAAGAGTTCATTAGGATTAACAACAAAAAAGTTTAATAAATGTATATATTTTTCTTGAAGGTTTAAGGTTAAAACTACTAGCTACTTAATCAAAAAATAATTTTAAACAAAATTTATTAAAGATAAGTATATGCATATAAATATGTATAAATAGCAGGTGAAGTGGTAATCATATTCGTCGTTCGATGACGATCCGCAAAGGTGTTAATGATGTGATTCGGCGTCTTGTGGGGTAAAGTGCGTATTCGTGAAATTGTTTTTGTTATCATTGTTATTGGCCATTGCGTTGGGTTAACAGTGTTTTTTTTTTAAAATAAAAACGAAAATGTCAAATAACATAAAAAATTGATTCGAATGTTAAATCCACGCGTTAAGAAATGTCAACTGGTTTACTTAAAAAAATACATTGAATAAAAAAATTAACTGACAAGAAGAATTTCTTACAAACCTCAACATTTGCTTAGCTCATGTTATGACAAGGACTATATATACATATAATTTATTTATTATTTGTTAAAACAAACTTTCAAAGCAAAATAAATCGATATTTTTCTCGGTAATGTGTTTTTCACTCTCTATTCTTGATTCAACGAGTTTCATAAAAAATTCATCTGTGAGCGAGTTTATTGACTTTATGTTTTTACGCAGAAAGGTACGTAGGTATATATGTACTTCAAATTCGACATCATAAAAACAGCCTTCCTTTCATTGCTCTGAATGGTTCTGAGTTCTTTTTTTTATTCGAATATAAATAAAAATATAAAATCAATTAGCCTTTCCATCATGAGTTACCAATAAAATGAATTTTCATGACTTTTTTCTTAAAAGAAAATACATACTATATCTATTTATACAATTTGAAATATATTGCTAAATATTATATGTATTTATTTATGCTTAAAGTGACATACATATATGTATAGAAAGGATATTCATGCATATATGTACAATACACGCACATATTACCATGAAATTGGTTTGTTGCATGCATAGAGGACATAAAAGAGCAATACTTTCTTCAAAGGACATTTAAAATAATGAGTTCCTCATTTTACGTCTTTTATGAAAAAGTGTGTCTCTATGAGAAATGTTGAGGCTTTCTTTTTTGTTGAGAAAACTTTTTCTTTTATCTTCCTGTACCTATAGTTCTATACTGCTAAATACCTACAAATGACTAAGAAACATGACACACCCCCATTTCAACTTCAAAGGGGCAAGTGTGAAAAGTTTGATATTGAACGGATTTTATTCACCCTTCTTACCATGTTAACCTTGTATGCCTTTAGGCTCTGGATAAATTGCAACTTGTACCTACGAAAGCACATTAAATTATCAAGTGCGTATAGCTATTATAATATTTTCCGTAACTGTTACATGTTTTCGGTTATGTACATTACTGAACCATGATTTATGGATATCGGTAATATAATAATGGAATGGAAGTATTAATGTCGTGGTATAACTTATCTGAACGTCATCACCAGTAAAATATAAAAACAAGAAAAAAATCGCATGTCCTTGATTCATAATTCAAGGGACTGGATCGATTTTTGGTTGAAGTTTCAATATACTCGTACGTACGCCACGTCGCCTTTCACGTTTTTGTTTGTTATATTAATATTAAACCGAAGATATTGCCTGTGAAAGCTTTTAACGGAGGCCGTTTTAATAAAGAAGCATTTAAAGTAATTATAATTTGCCAACGAGTCATTAGTTTATTATGTATGTTTTTAAGACAAATGAGTTTTGGTTTTCTTCGTATTATCGGTTCTTCGTTATTAACGGTTATTAAATTTTTCAAATGTCTATAAAGAAAAGCTTCAATATTGTTTTTAAATTTGCAGATGACTCTCTACATGCATTTAAGTTTGAACAACTTAATTCTTGTTTACTTTTTTTATAAGCAACATAAAGATTTAAGAAATGTCGAGGAATATTTACATATTTCTTGATAAAGTTAAAAAAAAAAACCTGGAATTAAAGCCTCAGACGGAAATAAAAAGCTTTTTGAAAGAGTTATTCTTCTATATCATTTTTGTTTTGTTTTAATATCCATCAAATGATTAAAGGCCAAGGATAACCTTAATATTTCATTTTTTTTCACTAACAACAACAGAATTCCTGCATAATTATATGAAAAGTATTTTTATGTTAAGTACATGTCAGTAGTCACGACTCATGAGTATACATATTTAATAAACAAATAATGTACAGCAAAACATTTTTATTCATATATTTTACCTTGAGTCCTTCAATTTATATCCTTCAATAAAATTGCTTTGCCATTTCATGATCGAATAACAATACACAAAGGATTGCATGTGTTAAAAATTGAACCCTGAAAAGTTCTATCTACAATTTTAGATTGGATCAGTATAAATGTAATATAGAAAAGCTGCTATTACAACCATTCCGGAGGAAATATTTCATTTTGTCGATTTTGTTGAAGGATAAACATCAAAAATACCTAAAACCTTCAAATCATGATTTCTTCAATTTCATTGTTTCTGTTCCTCATATACATATATAAGCTTGTGTTTGCAGTTAATTTGTTTTTCGAATGGGGGTTATTTCGAAATTGGTTGTGGGAGGATGAAAGTATTACTTGCACTTGCAATTTCTAACATCATGCAACACTAAGAAATTAATTGAAGTCTTGACTTTGTTTTCGAATTCTTTTCATTAAAAGTTGCACAAAACAAAGAGGTTTTTTCTTTGTATCTTGTTCTTTTGCAGGGTAACCTTGGGATGTATAAATAATAAAGAAAGTTCAAATCAATATTCAATCGATAAGAATGAATGTTTTTGAAAGTTTTTTATGTATATTACTCTAGTGTGAAATTTAAGTTTTTAATTTCAAGTTTCAATCAGATAAATGTTTTATTTGTTAAGTCATCGGTCCCAGTCTCCAAATACGTAAATTGTATTTAACAGTATTTTTTATTTTTTTTTGTTGCTTGCAAATCTTGTTATGATTCCGAGTCAGGTTGTTTTTTTTCGTTAGGTGTCGCTGCAGTCATATTATATAAAACCAAAAATATTCACCTTTGTCTATTCAAAAGAATATAAAATAAAAAGAAGATTGATTTCAACAGGAATCCATTAAATATTTTCAAATTATAAGAATAATTTATGTATACAAATACGCACAAAATTTTCATTGTTTTATATTTATCCAAAAATGGTGTTTTGTTATTTTTTTTTGAAACTTAAGAACCCGAGTGAAGCCGGGACGGGCCAACTAGCAATAAAATAGAATTTACATAAATAAAGATACTGTTTAAACTTAAAATTTTGGACAGCCAAATAATAGATACATAATTATTGTTCTTTACACTATAATTGTGGTATAAAGAATTTTGGAGGCACTTGGCATGATTTAACACTCCCTTATTTATTTATATGTAAAGCATATTCTTAATAATAAGCACTCTGTCTTATTTTGTTTAGCTTCTATTTATGAGGTCCATCGGTGCTTTCCTTTTTAAAACAATAAATTAAATACAGTTCATGTTCAACTAATCAAAATTAAAATCAATGATCCTAAATGGTAAGCCACAAGGATGAACAAGGAACAATTTATAGAACTCATATTATAAAATAACAATACTTAAAATCAGAAGACTTCTTTAGTTTTACTGATTTTGATCACATGAACCGCGGGGTGTTCCGAAAACAGAAAAACAAAAATAAAGTCAACACAATACAAAACAACAATAATACAATGGCTCTTGTCGGTCACAGACGAGGCATAATCAAACCTAACCACAGCAGGGATGAACTCAAAAAAGGATAATTTTCCATCAAATAATAAACAAAAGCCTGGGATTGCTGTCATCGAAACAGTAAGAACCATCAAAATGTATATAAAATTTGTATATATGTACTTTCCTATACAAACACATCATATATTCTGAGTTTATAAGGACTCGCAGACACAATGACAATGGGAACAGTCACCCACACGCATTGGTTTAACAGGATCATATCCCATTCCCAACAGACAAACTTCTTTTTCGTTGTCTCAAGACTATGTCTATGATGGCGTCGTCGTCGTCTATATGTTTTCATTTGTATCTTTTCTATTCAGGATTTAAATACAAAAAAAAGGTTGTTGGTATAGGTACATTTCTATCTTCAATTTTTTTTAGACATATTTATATAAGCTTCTGAACTCAGTCTCTATGAAAGTCCTTTTGTTATTGGTGATAGGGTGATAGTCGGCGTGTGTTGATTTTTCAACATTATTACCTAAAAAAAGAATAGGGATTCATAGAAGAAACAAGTATGATATATTTTAACAATGGGACCTAAGAAAAAAAGTCTTCAAATTTGAAAAGCATTGATCTTAAAAAAAAACAATGTAGATTTCATATTGTGTTTTAAAATTTGTATGAGTTTTAAATTTACATTGTTAAAGCAAACTTAAGGTTTGTTACTATTAAGAATCTTTGACTCATAATTTCTTTTTGAATTTTTAAACAAATTAAGCGTATACATATTTTAAAATACACAGATTGAAATAAGCTGCGCTTTCAAACTAACGGATAGATAGCTTCCAACTGCTGTCGAAACAGAAATATCGGATACCTACTGTTTCATGAATTTTAGAATTTACCGGAAAGGGTAAGAATTTTTATTTTTTTTAATTCTTTCCGGACTGTTTCAGTTTTTAAATTTGTTTCCCGAAATTCATAATTCATCTCTTTGGGTAATATTTGACAACTCGCGAAAAAATAATTATTTTAAATGTAGTTCTTTTGAAGGCTCTTTTTGGGTTTGTAACTTGCAGTGCCAGATTTTGACATTACTTTCTTAATAAGTATGTCAAACCGAAACATAATGTTCGATTCAAGTTTTGAGTTCAATAGCAAAAACTTTAATTGCATATTAAAATCCACGAGACTCTAAATATAAAGTTTTTTTTTAAACCTTTTAAAACCATATTAAACTATAATTAGTACCTGCCATGTATCTATTAATAAGCATAAAATATAAATCCCTCAAATCAATGAACGGAAAATTTCTACTTCCTTGATTCTGACTATACCTACCTATTAGCATTTAAAAAGCATTCCTAACAAATAAATTAATTAATAAAGCTGCTCTATAAATACAAAAAATAATAATAGACTTTGAACAAAGACTTATTTACTGTTATTGTTTGCTTTGGCTTTAGAAATCCAATTAATCAATAACCCAGAAGTGTTGTGGAGGGCAAAATAATTAGAAATGCTCAAAAGCCACCCTCTTGACACGTCCAAGTTTCTCAATTAGTAAGTATACTATAGCAACAACTTTATGAACTATTTTTGGACATAAGCCAGTTTTTCCAGTTTTTATCAAGTGCAAAATAATTCATATTTCCTTCAGTTATTGAAAAAAAATAAAATCTTGAGATTGAAATTGAGATGGATGAATACGTTCTAGAAATATATACATATTAGATTTTATTTAAACTTGAACATTCTTGCTATTGAAAAAGGGTGAACAAAACTCAGAAGTACCTACTGAATATGATTTCATTATATTTCATTTGTTTTGTGTTTAAATGGAATATTTAACAAATATTTATACTAATTGGAAAAATCTGTGTTCAGAATTTAACGAAATAAACAGGAAAACACAGTTGTCAATGTTTGTCAAACTCCTATTCATGACAGACCTAACATAGAACACCCAATCGCATTCGGTTTGATGAAATCCGCTTTTTTTGGATTTTCACTGACATCATCATCGTCCTTCATTCGAAATTATATGTTAATATGTACATTTTTATGTAAACTTCAAAAATCGAGTAAAAACAATGGCGTTAAATTTTATCTTATGAATAAACTAAGAGCTACTCGTAAATTTATGTGCACAAAGCACAAATCAAACTCGTGAAATAAGCTATTCATATCCAATGAATTTAACTCTCCCTAAATGAATAAGAATATTTAATCAATACTCAACAACTTGGATGTGGATACGAACTTGAACTTTTTCTTCCTTCAAAGGTTTTATAATTGAATCAAGCGCCCTTGAATTGATGGGTTGAAGTGAAAATCTGATTTTCTATAAACTATATATCTAATGCTTCTTTGTAAAGTAAAATAAATCGATGAACTTTGTAAGGCAAGACCATTAAAGGAAGAACAAACATTAAAATATAATAGTTCAGTTATTCTTAGTTACATTTTTAATACATATTTACATTTTTTAGATAAATTTTTTCTTGCTGCTTTGAATTTAAGGATTCAATTTTTTTGTTTGGTGAAAGTATTTGTATTTAAAGTTTTAAGAATTGATTCATTTACATACATAAATATCTGTTAAGTTCAACTCCGTTGTGATAATACAAATTCTTCTTGAATTGGTTCCTCAAGTGACAGTGCTTACTAAATTGGTCATTATGTATTTTTACCAAAATGGTATTTTTATTGCTTTGCTAGCAATATTGTCAGATAACAACGAAATCGTCAAGAAAGTTCTTGAAATCATCAAAAATGTAACCAACAAAAAAATTAAAACTGATCAATCATTTAGTATATTATATTTTAATACACCAAAAGTCCATCATATAAGTATGTACTGTTGAAAAACTAAAGTCCGAAAAAGAAAGAAAACTGAATGTCAAACTTTGCTGTCAAGTTATCTATTGACTTATTATTAAATTTCCTCATCTGCTTCAGATTTATTCTTAGAACAAAAAAAAAAACTTTTACATACATATATGATACATAGACATTGTGTACAATATAATTTTTGGTAGGTACGCTTATCAAAGAGTGTTCATGTCAATTTTACTTCAAAAAGTTTATCAGAAAGAAGAAATGTGCCAAACAATGCAGAAGTAATGTTGGCACTTAGTTGTCACATGCAAAATAAAAACTTAGTAATTATGGGGCACCTGGGCGAATACTTAATCTTTTTTACTATAAGGAAATTAAACTCTTAATTTTATGAAAATAACTTAGGCATAAGTACATTCATTCATATGTACAAAAATTTGGAAATTTAAATAATATTAAAACAATCAGAACTGTTTTTCAAAAGTTCGAAGTTATAGCGTTGTTCGGCTTCATTTTCGCGATCATAATAGTCTGGAACAGATAAAAGGGGTTAGGATAGCAAAGTCTACCAGATTTCTTTGATTTTACTGTTCATAAGTCATTCATGCGAGTACACTCCTTTGCTCTACAAAAAGATCTTACATATATCGTTATGAATGTTTTGATAGCAATTATACTGTATAAAAGTTATGTATGTATAGAAATGCATATAACAATAAAAATGTTACATAATAAACTTTTCTTTGAATTGAAACATGTCAATATTCAAACTGTTCAATGTAAGCATTTATTGTATTCACTGACAATGGGACTCTTAATAATATATATGAGGGATAACCATTAAAGCAACACATTCGCTAAGTCGGCATGAGTTCTTTGTTGTTTAAATAAGAACGAAACTTCTGGAATTCTTTAACTATTTATTTTCTTACCAATATAACTGCTTTCTTTTGATTGAATGGCTCTGGACAGGTAAAGTTAGAGTTTTACATTGTCATTCAATTTAATTCCATAAAGGTTGAAATTTTCAAACCAAATGATTCTGCAAAAAAAAGAAATTTATTAAAAGCTTTGAACAATGGTGACAGTTTGTGTTTTTCCTTAAATTTATTTGATAAACTTTTTAAATTCGAGTAATTGAAATCACGTCATTAAAAAAAAAGAATGAACTACTTACATTATGTACAAATGAATATATGAATAGTAATATTTTTAATAATAATGAAAACAAACTTAGTAATTCAAAAAAAAAAACAAATGAGATTTAGACATACTTTTTGTTCGCGATATTAAAATGGTATGGACAATATAAAATGTATATTTATATACGTAGTATTTATGTAGGTTTCGAAAATAATTATTATTTAAAAGCTATATTGAATTTAATTACCTACAGTATTCTTTACACATATACTAAATTGTTGCTTTTTTAAAAATACCGTAATCAAAAAACTTATAGACGAATAATATTGTGAACCTCCTTGTGATCAAAATATAACAAAAAAATCTCATTTGCACCATTTTGTTTATTCCTTTGTGACCGAGAAATCCAATTACATTTTTTTTTAATTTCACATCTCTAGGATACGTCATAAAAAATAAATGAGCTACAATTAAATCAGAAAGCAAAGTACTCCTCCTTACCCCCGGTCATAGTATGAATAATCAAATTTTAATTATTTTGTGTGTGACAACAAATATTTTGCGTGTGACAACAAATGTTTTATATAAACATACCAGACCCATACATACAAATAGAGCAGCAACAAAAAAAAATGGACATAAAGTTATTTACAGGACGACCAACCGACAACGACAAACATAACGACAAGGTAGACAAGTACAAAACCTTGACAGCCTGACACAGGGGAAAGTGAATGTGCCAAATAATCTTAAAACCAAATATCCTAGAGGGACATTTAAACGATACCTTCTCCTCTCCTATATATATGTATGTAGGTAGTATCTAGTTCCTTTTAAATTTTCTCCTAGTCGTTGTTAAGGTCTTGTGTATATCCCAACTTACAAACAGCTATCTACTCTGTATTCAGGGCAGTTGTATGTGATTGTGACAGATTTTCTTTTAGGCCATGGACATGTAAAAACTGCTAAGCTAATTAAGAAGAATTGCGGGGGATACAAAATTGTAACCTTGCAGCATGTTTTTGAAGAGCGATGAGCAATGAGGTAAATGAAGTGTCTTTTGTTTTGTCATGTTCTATATTGACCATGTTCATTCAAGTAATAGTAATTTGAATTGTAAACCTTTCTAGTTTCTGCACACACATATTAAATATACCCATTTTATATCCATATCGATAAGAAAACTTTTACAGTTTGATAGAAAATAATAATTCTCAAGATTTTAATCGGCAACGGACGTTGCTTATCTTTAAAAATATATTTATTTAGTTATTTTAACTGAAAATATATCTAATATGCCGATTCAAGATCCCCCACAAACAAGAAGTGCATTATTAGAGTCCCAAAGTACACATGTCGATATAAAATCTAATACACGTGAAAGTGAAGAACTTGATTTGACATTAACAATCACATCACTTTTAATTTTTCAGCAATATTGGTAAGAGTACCTAGCCTTACCTACCAGGCGATTCATAGTTGTCGAAGATCTTTGATTAAAAGTACAAGTCGTGGTTTCCAATCCAATTCGAACTTTAACGAATGTTGCTGAAAATTACTGAAATTCTGTCGGTAAGACTGGTAAATTCTAGAATTTCAAGATTTCAGAAGCACAATCTCTTTAACTTATAGTAACCCAGCAAAAACGAATTTCTATGAATTTAAACTTACCTTCCTTAACTTTCAAACATAAAAGATTAAGTTTGCTGGTGTTTTAGCAAAATTAATATTTTTCGAAAATAATAATAAGAAGACTAACTTTTACCAGACACGAAATTGAATTTATTTTTCTTTGACAATACAAATTGTATGTTTGGTTGAATGGTTCAACTTTCATATATACATATAAGTATATATATATTTAAAATATTCATTTCTTTGGTGCAACTGGAAATTCAACTTCCGTATTTCAAGTAAAATATTATTTTTTTTTTGTGAAAAAAAAGTTCATGAATTGCATGAACTCATTTTGAAACTCAACAGTTGCCATTATATGCTTTTTGTATACTTGAATGTAGGCGGCTGTTGGGAGAAAACAACTTCATATTATTTCTGAAAAATGAAAAGCAAGAAAAAAATATACAAACAATTCCTTTAGGTTGAAGAAGTTGAAATTGCTTCGTGCTTTATTGACATAGGTGTGGAGTTACAATTGTGAGTTGAACAAATAGATGTAGTATTTAACATCAACAGCAGGAAATGAAAATAGCAAAAGTTGTTAAAGTTCTTTTTTTATCGAAACAATTATTTCTATGTACTTAAAGGTGACTAAGGGAAGCAATTAGGGAGCATCACCTGCCATTTAAATGTCTTGTTTTGATTATAGTTACTTGGAAGTTAAAACTCACTTAAAGGCCGAACTTGTACATTGTTGTTTTTATTAAAGTTTTTCTTTTAACAAAATAATCCTTTTATGTCGAATTAGAATGATGCTTTTGTCATTCCCTTTCTAGAAAATAAATTAAAAAGATTCTTTCGCATTTCGACTTTTCTAGGACAATCTGCTAGCTATAATAGTGCAAATTTTTTGTTTCTCCCCAAATAGTGGCTCTGCATATAGGTGATCAGGCATGGACCCCGTATTCATCGAGGAAACAAGAAGGTCAGTATTTTTTATATAAATCTTATCACTTTTTACTTTTTAACACTTCATCATAGAAAACCAATGATTGCATTCATATAAATTTCTTACCATGAAGTTCCATCATATTTCATCTCTGTTTAGAAATAAATGATAACATAAAAAAAACCCTCAAGGTACTCCCTTTCTATAAACCCTTAATGTATTTACATTCAAAGATAGGAAAATAAGAAGAAAAACACATTTTTTGTGCTCAACAGTTTTTTTTTTTGTTGAAGAAAAAGGTAAAAAGACCTTAGATAAGCTTAGAACTTCTTTTCTTCTCAACCCTATTATGAGACATGAGTTATCTTTGACCCAGAATGAGAACAAGATAAGCAAAACAATTGGAGAACATAAAACGAAGAATCGATTTCATTAAGGATTCCCAAGAGGATTTCTTACACAAACACACACAAACACATACATACGTATTTATTTAAACCCCAAAGTCTAAATGCAAATTAAGGGTTGAATCTTTTATGGCAATATCTTTCATGGAAGACACAACGAAGTTTAATTCATTCATCCTTTTTTATGGTTTTTTTTTCCACTTCACGAATTTTTAAGTTCAAGTAAAAATATGTATGCAAAAACCTTTGCAAATGTGTTTGCTTTATGATGTTTAAGGTTAAGATGAAAGAGGATAAGGATTTCAAGTTATTTGATATTTGATTATAATATCCTATATATTTGTTTTAGTTCGGACTGATTAATTGAATTGAATCCATGTACATACAGGCCAGAAAAAATAAATTATTTAAATAAATGATTCTGGTGCTTAACGCAAATTATGCAAATTTATTTCATTCTTTTCTCATTCGTATAAAAGGTACAAAATTCTTTGAGTATATGTAGGTAGGTATGCCTATTTACAAAAAGAATGAAATATAATTGTGTGCAAAATAATATGTATGTACATATCAATTTACAGAGAAGGATGAGCGGATATAAATATACATTATACAAAAGTATAATTACTTACACATGAAATTTACGATCCTTAAAAAACAAGGTCAAGGCTTATCGACCGACAAAAACCTCAATGATTTTAAGAGTTTACTTTTAAATAATGAATGCGCTTTAAAAAAAAATATCCCTGTTGCTACATTATCTTCTTAATTAAATTTTAATGATTTTGATTAAAGTATGTGCCAATTTCATAAAATGTATACCTTGTGTCCCATAATTACCGCCGCGCCGCGGCCGTAGATTAAAATCATGCGTTTCTAAAGTGATTTTATGTACCTATACATAAGTCGAAAACTCTTGACCATTTCTTAATTTTTTGAACAAGAATCAAAAGATGTTTAAGAAGCTAAAATTTAAAACGCGGATTTAATTGTCAATGATTTTGATTTTTTTATGTGGGATTTTTTATTTTGATATTATTTTAGTAAATACGTTACCAAGAAGAATTTTTATTCCATAGTATGAAAGCTCAATTTGTTTTCTTAAATTAAACATATATGTTTCTAGAAAAAAGAAAAATTGGGATATATCCAACAGAAAAGTAGACTAGAGCATATACACTTACACTATATACATATTTTTGTTGGTATTATTACATAAGAATAAATACTAATTTTTATTTGCGACTAAAGGTGCTCTGTCGGTCTCTCGGTACTTCGACCTTCGATTTTGATGAAATTTTTTCAATGGGGTTCTGTAAGTAATTAAAATTATTTGGCCAAATAATATTTTTCAAAAAACCGTTATTAACTGTACCTGCCATAGAAGCGGATTTTCGGTTCTTGATTTTCTCATAAACAGTTGGATGGATTGTGATGAAAATGTTTATGAAAGAGGTCATAACGATCTTAATAACATCTCATTAATGAGATCTAGTCGTGTATTTCATTCATAATATGTTTATTCAGTATATTAAGTAATACAGTGAGTTTCAACATATTCAATACATATTATTAAAATACAAACAAAAAAGAAGAAACACTGGTGAAGAACAAATTGATGCATTCAAATTATACTCATTAACGATTCTTACACCAAACATGCTGATAAACTCATTCATTGCGTTTTCGAAAGAATGGTCATACTGGTAACTTTCCAATATTTTTGGACTTAAAAACAAAATCTAAGGTGAATTAGATAATTCAACTTAAAAGAACTTTTGAAGAGAATTTGCTATCAGAGAGAAGATTTGAAAATTTCTCAAATATATTTACAAAAATAAGCTAAGCAAGATCAAAAAATCATATACATAGGTATTATTTTGATTTTTTCTACAAAATCGCTACTAACTTTTTTCTTGGATAAAGACTTGGAAAAACTTAAGTGTTTTTCCTGGTAAGTCTCTTTTCCAAAATTATGTAAGTATGTTAAAAAAGGGCGCAATTTTTTATATTATCAAAACAACAATCAGTATTTTGAATGACAGAATTTAAGAATTTCGATACCATCCAAAACTTGGGTTATTATGACAGTAATGTAGTGTTCAAAATTAAGAAATGTTTTGTTATGTATTAGTAAAATTTGCATACTAGTATCATACTAATGCAGTTTTTTAAAGTTAAGTGGAACTCATCAACCGAAGTCGACTGAATAACTTGGTCCATTACTATAAACTCTATGAGTTTTGAAAACATGGATTTTAAGTTTTGGATTAGAGCTAATTATTATAGATCGAGTTACACTCTAAACTCCAACGGGCACCACTGGTCCTCCAAGCAGCTTAAATTAAAGAAAAAACTTTCTTTTTAGTTTTATAAACAAAAATATTCCAAAACTATACCAGTTAAAAAAAAATACATTTCAGTAATTTCCGTTCATAATTCTGGGTCCTTTTTTATGCATAAACAGAAAAAGGCTAATAAAGAATTATAATAAGTAATTTAGTAAAACTAGCAAAAACACCGTAGGATAATTATGCTTACTTTTTCATGTTTTACGGACTACGATTTTATCACGCATCTCTATAATACCAAATGTTTATCCATGCTTCGAGGTGAGGTGAAAAGGTTAAAACAAAAAAACACGGTTTCTTCTTTTAGCCATATCCATATATATCATCCTGATAAAGTGGAGTCCTATAGTTAGGTATAATACGTTAAAGAGACGTTCATAACAAATTTCCAAAAGGAACTAGCTTTTGGTGTATACCTACGTAGAAAATCATTCCAATAAAAATACGACGACTGGCCCAATTCTTACTCATAGCTCTCAACAGACGAATTAATTAAGAATTTCATGGCGTCTCGCATAATTCGTAAAATCAATAATAACATGGAGTGTTTGAACGACGTCGTCGTAGCCAACGATAACCGACATCTGCGACGGCGACGAACGGTCAAAGGAATATTTAACTGTTCCCTAGAAAAACGTCCTTTAGTAAACCAATGTGTTATGTGTGTATTGGGCACACACCATCAAAATAAATAGCAAGGTAGTAAAAAAACTTGTTGTGGGAAGCTGAACAAATGACGGGCTGAGGAAGAAAAGTCCTGTAAATGACTTCTTTCCTTTGTGATGTTTCGATAAGCAGCAAACATGGACTAAATTTACTGCCTTTGCTATTTTTTTTTTGTTTTTTTTTTGCTAGAAAATAATAAACACTTAAGATGAAGATATCGACATTATGGACACGAATATACTACGTTTGTTTTCTTAATACAGTGAGTGACTAGCAAAAAAAAAAATAGAGAAACTAAATTGTATTTGTTGGCAATAAATGTGGATAACTACTTGAATTCTTGAATATATCCCGTTCATATCTCAACCCTCTTCTTTTTGTTTTAGCGAAAAATCGGGCGTCACTAATTTTACCAAATCTAATCAAGAATTTGGATTTTTTATATGAAAGGCGATTAAGGGAAGTGTGTGCTTAGGATAGATGATGAAAGGATGGTTAAAATTGTTCTCTAGGCTAAGAGGAAACGCTCAAACAAATGTAATTTTTCTGTTCCAAAATTAACTTAATATCAACCTTTTTGATTCGAGGAACAAGCAAAGTCATTAGGGTCAGTTGATTTTTGCTTTTTGTTGTACTTGTCGGTATCCAAATGTATAACTTTTCAGCAATTACAATGGCAGTTATTTTTCCGAATTTTGAAAGATTGGAGCTAATTGAATGCTTCAACTGAATTTAGCTGCTAAATATTTCTGGAAGGTGTTTCCTAAGATGTAGGTGAATATAATTGTTTCCTTTCTTTTTGAATAAAATGGCGTTTGTTGGCTCTTTAGCAACATATAATCGATTTAATTGATGTTTTTGCGATTTCGAAAGTATGAACTTATTATTAAAAGCTTTGAAAGGGTTTTCTGTTTCACAATATTCAACTCGCTCTTTTATTTTTAGTTCATATGTATGTATATGTACTTTATTTACTATAATTATTGGATTGCTTTTTTATTTTTATTTGTACAAAAGTAATTTCTAAAAAAAAAAAATTTAAGTTTTATATTTTTTGGAATATATTAATTTTTAATTGGGCGGGTTTCGTTTCAAAGTTCAATTTGATAATTGTAAAACATCACCAATGCTTCCATAAATTTTTCTCAACAGTAGCTCTCAAGGTACTCATAAAATATAAGTATGGATGCATAACGATAATATGTATTTAATAAAAAAATCAAATTCCAGAAATTTTTGTTTGTTGCTTCATTTTTTCTCTATTCATCTTATTCATTAAGCTCTTTAGGGTACAAATTAGTTCTGTTCGCTTTTTTGGCATCTGACCAAATTAAATCACTTAATGATTTTATCATGTTCCTTTCTCAATGTTACGGGTGGATAGTCAAAGCTTTATGAAATGTTTTGCCCCAAAAAAAGGCTTTCCTCAAAGAACTCAATTGTTGATGCTTTGGCAATGGTGTTCTTTGGTATAGTCTATTTTTATGGTACTGTGATGCCAACCGTATAGTACCAAAATATTTTTATGCAGATGATAAAATTAGTTTCTTGGCAGTAACATTATCAATTTATTATTCCAAAATTTAACTTTGAATTTAGAATATGTTTAATTTAATTAATTTAATTGGTTAATTAAATTTTATTATAGGAATTCTGGATTATACGAGTATCCATAAAAAAACAATAAGTGTAAAATAAAAAAGTAACGTAGGGTAGCAATTAGCAAACAGAGGAAAATATTTTCGAGAATGGTTCTTATCTTGATATTCAATTATTCATATTTTAATATTATGCGTTAATAGCTGGTCTGAGCTGTTGTGGCTGATCAGCCCCCCCTTTTCATGCAGGTCACCCGTTAAATTAAAGCAATTTGTGTTTTTCATAAAAACTAAAGTGCCATTCATATTAGCTGCGACTTGCGTAACCGAAAAATTCTTTTAAATCTTTTTCTAAAGCGAATATCAACTTATTATTATTTTATTTGTTTAATTAAATGAATAAATAAACATATTTATAAATTTTAATATAAATATATTATTAAAGTTATAAAAACCCAATTCAATATATTCAGTGTGACGAATAACTGCGAAATGTCAAATGTGAATTCGCAGTCCACAAAACTATGACGAACTCGTACCAAGACGAGAGCAAATAACTTTTTGTATTGTCTGGTTTGCAGCTCTCCGTGACCACTCATACATATGAATGAAATGTCAGATTCTGCGACCATCCATAATTTGCCGCAAATCGAAGCTCATATATGACGATATCTTTTATTGTGTGTTATAAAATATGTCGTTTGTCTTAATTTTAATTATATAGTGACATTTGAGAATTTAGTTTTCAATTTTAATTTATATTTATATTTTATTTATTTATTTTATTTGCGCAATTTTGTGTGCAAAAGGTGCAAATTTAAAATCAGTATTGTTCATATAAATATATGCATAATCTGTAATAATATATTATTCACATTTTTAAAAGTGACGAATAACAATTATTCTGTTTTTTTATTTCTTAAAAATAAAAATAAGTATACAAAATAAATCTTTAATAATGACACATAAGTTGGCTATACTGTTTTATCTTTAAGAAATATGCTTTCAATTTGAGCCAGTACAAAAGACTTCATCAAATATTTAACCAGGAAAGTGGAACATAAAAGTTTTTTTTTTCTTTTGACTGCTTCGAAATTAACCCCGATAAACTTTTTTTTTCTTATCTTTTGAGAGTTGAAATTTCCTGCATAGAGCTAGGTGAAAGTTTTTTGTTTTATTTTTGATCTCTCTACAGAATCCTAGATCCCTAGAACCACGAATACAAAAACAAGCGCTGCGCCGGAAGCGAATTCCCGTGTTATCGAAATGCAAATGGGTCAGAGCTTCCACTATTTATGCTGAAATTTTCTTGCACCAAAAACAAATAGCTGTTAAACGGGAACATGCCAGAGGGTTGGAAACGCTTCCTCATTTAGAATGTATATGATTTCACCCTATACACAGCACACAACGCACGCAACACAACAAATGGTGCATAAGCATATTGCCGAGGACTTTGAGAACCATATTGCACTCTCTCTGGCGTTTGTATAGTCCTAGTTATGCTTATGGTTCTTCTGTGGTGCTAGAAATACTCGAAATTTTATAGTGCTTCGTAAATATACTCCATAAATATGAAATGTAGGACCTAAAGTTAGTAAGCTTTTTCTATCCGCAGCAGATTGATCTGAGTATGTTAAAGATCCTTCTTGATGGTAATTATAAATAATGGAAATCAGACGTTTTAATATAGAATGATATGCTGAGTGCATTTTGAAATGGAGGTAATTAATTTATTATCATTGTATGAAGTCAAAGTAAATTTTATTTAAACTATGAGTTTTAAGATAGGTCATGAGCTGAATTCACATTTTATAAATATATGAAGAGCGTTAATACAGAGCTTGATGATGATGAGGGTATATAAGAAAATAAAATGAAGACAAGTACCCAATCAGTATCCAATTTCAACGTTGAATTATAATCTAGTGCATTTACATATAATCTGCTCTAGCTCTTAGATTTTAGACTACATTAAACAACTATATTCGACAACAATTGGTGATGTTGAAAAAAGCTGGGCAAGGTTATAAATGCTATTCGCTGTTGTTGAATATAGTCGAGCATAATCGGATTTTTATTTTAGATAACATGGTCTAAAGTATTTATAATGTGGCCTTTTCTACCACCTCCAATTATATTTTCTTAATTAGAGGAAATATAGATTGGAGATCATTAATAACTCATAAATTTGTTGTTTTAATATCTGTTTGAATTCATATACTGACCATAATAAGAGAGATTAATTTTTATTTAATAAAGTCCTTGAATTTTACTGTTTACAATATTTTTCTAAATAAAACTATGTACGTATGAAGAGAATCAAGGCACTAGTTTAATAAAAACTAGTTGGTAGGCAGGTAGTCTTTTATATATGAAAATATTTGTTCCTTTTTTATTTAGGTATTGCACAATAGAAGAAAATTGCAATCCAAGTAAACATTTCTAAATATTTGTATTTTCTTTTGATCACAAATGTACCAAATTAATACTCGAAAAATTTTGCGCCTGTTCTTATAAAAAAAAATGTTTTGAAATCGAAAAATTTGAATAAGGCTTTTTTGAACAAATATTTTACCGGTCATACTATCATAATTAAAAACTTATTCTCCCTGTGAACGTGAATCAATTTATTTGATCGATATTGATATTTAAAAAAAAAACCGTTATTTTTCCATATAGAACCAACTGTATGTTGATTTTCGGGTTTCTTATAAACTGTTTGAAAGATGTCTTAAATAATAAAAATAATATTGTATATATAAAAAATATTTTTATTTTTTATTTTTCAATTGTTTCTTCTGTTTCACATATTGTTCATCAATCATAATATATCTATCTGCATTATTCAAATTGCCAAAATAAGCCAAAAAAAGAAATCTTAAGTACACTTTTATGGACTAATGTGGTTCGTGTTCACAATGAAAATCAATTCATTTTCATTCCTACATATTATTTTATTGATCTAACAACTACTTTGCATACATTTAATTTATTTGACTTGTTCACCAAAATAATAATTTAATTAGCATACCTTAGCTATACGCATGCAAAAACGCCAAAAAACTTAGCAAAATTTATTATTTCTGTGCAAGTTGAAAATACTTCTGAAATGAGAGTTTCTTTAACCGGTAGCTAGAATTTTAGGTCTTCAAAAGATAATAATAATAATTGTTGAATAATGAATAAACTTGAAAAAGTCGAAGGTAAATAAAATATGTACTATTTTTTTTGATAAAATCTCGGGTTTGAAGACTGATTTACTAACGGTACCGAAATTTATTCAACAATATTCAAAAATCACCACGAATGTCAAATTCGGATTAAACTATAAATTTTTAACAAAATGCGCCTGAGCGGGGGAGGGTGGTCAAGTTACATTTCAAAGTTATTTTAAATATTTACAATGGATTTTTATAAATGATTTTGTTAAATGTTTTGAAACCATGTAGTGTGATAATGAGAAAAACTCTCTTTGTAGTTTGACCTCATTAAATAATTTTTGATTTTGCAGTAAATGCAGGAAATAGTATATACAGATCAAAGCAGCAAAATTGCAGCCTGAACAAACTTCATTTCTTCAAAAATGTTCCAGTCAATTGAAAAAAAAAATACTGTAACCGTAATTGAACTTCTTAGGTTTTGAATAAACTGATATAAAATATAAAATAAGAAACATTAATTTTTATTAGTTTTTATCAGCCGTTAAATTTTCCATTCCATTTTTGAACAAAGGCATTATTTTTGTATTTTGTTTTCTGAATTTCGGTCAATACAAGTATAATATTTATGTAACTATACGTTTACTTGCTTATATGTATATACAAACTGGTATAAAAATGGTTGATGTTGATACCTACAGTTGTAGCAACACCTCGTCTAAACAAATGAGATAAAAATACGATGTTTATTAAAGTAGACTTTTAGGCACTTACCATTCAATTAAATTAACCTCATGCATTACTCCAGTGAGGATACTTGAACATTCTTCGAAAAAATAAAAAAAACTAATTTATTCCATGAGCGCGCATAGTATACATATATCTTAAAGTTGGTATTTTTCTTTAATTAAAAGTTCAAAGATACTTCACTTTATATCTCGAGACCGTGAGTGAACGATAAAAAAATTAATTTAATATTCCAATGCAAATATATATTTTGGTAGGTAGGTACACACGAAAAGCCTTGATTATTTAATATAATTTTAAAACTTCTTTCGAATGAAGAATCATCCCAAGGACTTGGTTAGAAATTTAAAGGAAAACTAATACAAACTTCTCTCTGTTTTAGCTGCGTTTTATATATATACTCAAACATTTTACAAAAAAAAAAACGCGATTGCATCACATAACTCAATTCAATTGAAATTCACTTATACACACAAAAATGTCTTTTTCATTTCAAGGGTAACAAGTGGAAAATGTCTAACAAGGGGTTGTCTCAGCTAAAAGTCAAACCTAAGGTACCTTCGCCGTGACTCCCGATTCAAGGAAGTTTTCAATAGTGAAATTTGTATTTATACATTCAGAGATAGGGTAAATAAAAAAAGAAAACTTTTTAAAAAATGCGATGCAATGAATTTCGCAAAATAGGAACACGCTAAATTATTTTTGTTTCAAGTGTTCACAGTAGGAAAAATGTACACACACACAGACATACAAATAAACACTATCACATGTCAACTCAACTCTGTCGGTTGTTGGATAAGAATTAACTCAACTCACACGCAATACCAAGATTTGTATTTTTTTCCCGTAAAAAGGATTCGGTCAAAATTCTAGACCCAAACGCACGCAGGAGGAAAATCAATTCAAAATGACAAAATACAAACAAAACTAGTATTTTCCTTAGCTACAGGAGGTATTGTTTAAAAAACAAATGCGCGCCTTTTTGGTTCCTTTATTGTTTTATTTGTGGTTTATTTTTAAGTAATTTCGGGCAACAAAAACACTTTTATTTTGAGAAAAATTATATTATTTGCGAATGGTGGGGCGTATACTTATTATTTTTTTCGTTTCTTTGAAATACTTGGAAAGAATTTTTTTTTGTAATTCCACACCTGAACTGGAAGATTTTTTAATTTACGTTTGTTCAATTTATTAATTTATAATTTAATATCTTAAATAGGTTTTCATTGGCATAGTTTCCTCTTAAGTGGTGTTTGTGTTTAAAGCGCAACCAACATCGTTAAAATGACCCAGATTTATTGCTTTATTTGCTTTAGTAAATTTTCGCTTATTTAAATCCAAACAAATTGTTTTTAATTCATTTTCCTGCAACGATTTTTGATTACGTGATTTTATTTTTATTAAAACTAAAGTAAAAATGACTCAAACTAGGTCTTTTGTTAGTGTTATTTTAAGAAAAAAGTATTTCCCGTTTTTACCGCACGAAAAAATCCGAACCAAGTTAAACATCCGTTCACGATACTATTTTACATGTTTCTGATGCGAAAGACTTTTCCTTGTGGAGCGAATCAAAAAGCACTTTCTCTCGCTAGTATATCCTCTGGAAAATGCGGTGTATCCAAATATTTTTGTCATTTTCATCCAGAAGGTTAAAGTGGGACAGAAATATCTGGAAATAGCTTTTGTGAAAGATGATATTTTCTTATTTTTAAGAAAAGAGCATTGTAGAGCTTTATATGATGAAAAATGGCATGCGTTGATTTTCGTAGTAGTAAAAGTTCCCGGTGGTGTTTGTAAACCTATAACGCATTTATTATTGTTCACCGAATTTAAAAAAAAAATTTTACCTCTGTTGCTGAAGTTATGGAATTTTTTTAATAAGCCTTCGATCAAAATTAAGCATCTTTTTCCAAGATATTTTCAATTGGAGTGATTTGATTCATCCCTGTTGAAATTCAAAACACCATTTAAAAGGAAATCGACACAGCTTAAAAATCTTTTAAAAAAACCGCTGTTTTGAGTAACTTTAATATACAACTTGAAAGAAGCAAAAAATAAGACATTTTAACTCCATGACTTTTTGATTCATTTAAATGACTTTTCTGAGTGACGAAAAACTTTAAATCGAATTTTTGAAAAAAAAAACTATGTTTTTCGACTTATCTTTGCTTTTCTAGCAACAATTCTTGCTAACCTAACTTTCTGATACTTTTTTGCCTTAATTAAGCGGAATGTATCATAGAACCTATATCAATAGGTAATTTTTAGTAGAATTCTGAATACAATCTTTACGTTTGAATGATACATTAAATGGTCGAATTTGGACTGACTGGTGATACTGGAGCTCTTTAATTTAGAAAAATGAAATTATTCAAAATTCACCACAAAATCCGATGTGAGCATACCTTTTTTGGGTTATTTGTGTGTGCAAAATCTAGGGCATTAAAGCGCAAGTATTTGGAATAGTAGTTTATTCTCTCTAGTTCATAAAGCTTTCCATTGAATAATGAGGACTTTTGGGAAAGTCTTTTAAACTAGATATATTCCAATAAAAAATGGCGGAAACAAGATTCCAGACTCTTTCCAATTTATGGAAAATACAAATTGGCAAATGTTGTAAATAAAGGTTTATAGCTTCATTTTATATATTTTATTGAGGTAGGTTTAGTCATTCAATTTTAAAGATTGAGTTAAATTGTTGTGTCATATATGTAGATGAATGACATATACATAATGTATAAATTTGATTATGATTAACTTTAAAGCTTTAATTAATTAATGAGTAGCATATATTTAAATACAATAAATTAATCATTTTCTATTGAATAATATTTTTTTAAACAGTTTTAAAAAATTATTTTAAATAATAGATAATTGACTTGAACTAAGAAGAAGACTGATTCTATACGGATGGGTTTTGTTAACATAAAAAGTGTTTGAGCTTCATTTTGGACGCATCACTTAGGTTCCTTCCTATCCTGCATCATTGAGATTCCCCCTTTCAATGATGCAGGATAGGAAGACCTCCCGGTCTCGGATTTTCAAGAGGCAAGGGTCCCGTTAGAGCCAGAATTGGGTTCTTTCGTTCGGATTTGGACTGAAGTGCAAGTACTTATTGGTACTTGGCAAATGTATTTCTCGCACCACTAGAAAATTTCGTGACAGGAAAATATTTTCCTGTTGGTCGGTGAAAAAAAATCCTCAGGATTTAGTTTTTTTGCAAATCTCTGTAGGCATAAATGACGATTGATAAGTGTAGTGTGTAGAGAATCAGCAAGAAATTCATTCTATTGTCTGCATTGTTGTTTGTTGTCAAAAGTTACCTTAAACCGTTAAATTTTACTCGTTCGTTACTTCGGATAGAAAAAAACAATTCGATTGATGTGCTGATGTGCTTCTCAATGAAGAAATCATTAACGATCATTAAAAAATGGCAAGCGATTTCGTATAGAATATTGGACATAATTTTTTTACTTGGTGGATAGGGCTTAGCTTACGAGGTAATGAATGCAATCTTGTTAAAGAACCAAACAATGGAAACTTCTTAGGCGCTTTGGAACTCATCAGCCGCTACCATTCGATACTTCAAGAGAACTAAGGATACAAGTTTGGAGACCATTATTGTACGCCCCTTTTATCACCATCAACTATCTCAATAAATAATTACAATTATAATGATTGATTCAACAAAATAATAACAGTCGGTAACCGAAGACTAACATTTAATTTTTTTCATTAATCTACTACTTAAGAACAAACTTATTTTTAATTCGAAATTTTTTTTATTATTGACCCATATATTTTTACAAGATCTGTGTTATTAATTTTAAGTTGTATTTTATAATGAGTTTAATTCCAGATGTGTTGTTTAAAAATTTCACCCTAAAGATAAAAAGATAGATTCTTACTAAATGTAAAATTATTTTTAATTCTTAAAGTTTTAAGTCAGAGGTTTTAATAAATTCAACAGCAACCATGAAGGAGACCCTCTCTACAGATACACTCTATATTCGAGGAAAATTGAATCCCCCTTATTTCTTTCTTTTCTAAGTTTTTAAATTTATTTGCTCAGGTCGTGTATTTATTTGGAAACTCACCACCCTTAAGCAACATTACTAAAGAACGTGCCTGTCGATGTTGAATTATTGTTATTTTCAAAAGTATTGCTCCTCTTCGAATGTTTCCTCGACATATTAACTCCCATATTGCTTCTCATAAAACATCCCAACCAATCTTCCATTGCAGAAAGTTTAACTTTAAATACCAAGCATTAATCGGAGCTACACACTCGTATATGCTGGCAAATACCAGTACCAGTACATTTGGAGCATCCCTCTATTTTTTGTCGTGTGCTTGTTTATTTTTTATAAAGGGATGAAAGTATGAATTTGGACAGATTGCCACATTTCTCAACACAACCAGAGGTTCCCTACAAAAATATATTGTTTAACAAACACGTTCGAGAAGTGCAGACACAAGCTTAAAAGGATTTATCTAATGTCTCTAACTCTATACTGCCATTGGCATATCACCACTAAACTCGGCCAAAGGAGTATGGATGCCAACAACCGGTTAGGTTAGAAGGTGAAAATTCAACGTCTAAGAGGGTAGATTCAACGACTAACTGTTTTGCTCCAACGATGAATATACGGGTTGAATGATCCAGAAGAAGTCCCTGTGTTTGTATATCCTTCTCTGTGCTGCTACTGCTGCTGCTTTTGTTGTGATAGGGAATCCTTTTAGAAATTGTAGCTCCTACATGTGTGTGTATTATTTTGCGTTTAGTTGGCTTGGCTTAGATGGGTTATTTCCATTTCGGTATGTTTGTTTTTTTTTTAACCAGCCTTGGAAAATGGGGTCTGTATGTATGTGGATTGTGGAGTGTGCTAATAAATCACTCGGCTAAGACAAGAAGGATTTTTTATTGATTTGTTGGGCTATCGTTTGTTTTTCTTGTTGCTTTTATTGCACATTCTGCTGATAGAGATGTTGAAGTTTATGTTTAACCAAATTCACACCCAAAGGGGTTGATGTTTTTTTTTTCTTTTCTTTTTTTATTATTACCTACATGCAAAGTTGAGAGATAATAAAAGTGTGAAAGAAAATTTTTATACACTCTCATTTTTCCTGTGGGATAAGAAGCTAATGGGATAAGAATTATGTTTATTTTTGTTTTCTGAACCTTAAGTATTTTTATATTGATTTGCATTTATTACATTAATTTTTCTATTTCCTCTAAGAGCAATGGCTTCGCAGATACGGATCAGTTCGCGTTTTTCAAAATAGCGGACTTCGCCAGAGCCATGGCTTCCCGAAAACTTAAAATTATCATTCAGGTTGAATCATTCATTCATTCAATACTAAATTGGTTGTTCTATCTGTTATAAAAACAAAAATATTAAAAATTTGATAACTACCCATATAATGAGTGAAACATATAAAGTGCTAATCTATTAAGTGTTAAAAACTACAAAAACTTTTCTTTTTAAACATTAATTTACGATCAAGAAAAACACATTAATTTGCTCTTTTAGTTCCTAAATAAGTTTTCCCTACCCTAAAAATTGGGCCAAACTTCTCCGACTATTTTTGACGTTATTCCGTTTGTTCTTTTTTCCAAACACAAAACAGTGTGAACTTAAGACTCGCTATGACGTTTAAAATCGCTTATTAAAAACAAACAAATATTCAATCAAAGGAATTTATACAACACAGTGCAGTAATTCAGGTGCAAAAAGTTAAGTTAGTGTTTGTTCGATTTAAATAGGTAAATGCTAAAATACTATTATAAAATTTAAATAGATTCAAAATAAAAAAAACTTCCATCCACATCTTTTATTATAATGATGCTGCATAATCGCAAAGCAATCCTGTTCTGTGTGTTTTAATTCTGTGCTCCAGAGTCTCTTAAGTTTGTCTAAGATTGGGAATAAGTCCCCTCTTTACTTGCGAGTATGCATAATAGGTGATTATTTCGGCAAAATTCTTCTGATAACCGTGAGAAGGACAAAAATCACGCAATATACGATTTCTTTGTATATATAAAATTTTAAGCATATAAACATTATAGGAATATAAATTGCAAATAATATCAATCCCACGTCCCTATATTGAGAGAAATTTAAAAATATGAACAAATCGAACCAGATGTAGATACGTAGGTCTACGATGCCAGCCATCAAATTGTCGTTAAACCTTAAATGTGTGCCAGTTATGTACAAGTTCTTTTGAAATTGTCTTCATCATTGTGCTTGTGCATTACCATGAATCATAAAAGCGACAGAAATTACAAAATAATCAGAATTTACACTCCTGGGCTAACCATTTATGCATGAGGTGATTATATGAAAGCAAATTGTGCTATAAATGTTTTATATGATGATTGGATTTTTATGCCCACTAAGAAATTATTTTTTTTTCTAGTATACGTAATTGTTGCCCGATTCATGATTTTGGTTTAATGGGTATTATTATCCACATTTTAGCGGATTTGCAGCAAAAGCAGAGGATTTTTGATTCATAAAATCAGACTTTAGTCGCACATTACTAGAGGATGTATAAAAGTGTACGAGTAGGTATGTACTTACAAAAAATTACTTTCATAACACATACATATTTTAAAATCCTAATTTGTTAAGAGTAAATCAACTTCTCATTCTCCGTCAGTAAGCAAAAAGATATTATGTTTCAGCTATTCTAAATAAAAAATAATAAAGCTGCTTTATTTGTAGTCACTTTGAATTTTGATAAATTAAGGCATGTGTTGCATGGTAAAATTTAAAATACCGAGTGCGGAGAATTTGAATGTGAAGAAAGGATCAAAATAATTATGAACTTTATGGCTACATCATGAACAAAATTAAATTACAATCTTTGTGGTTTCAGTTTGAACTTTGAAGTCAATTTTTTTGTTGGTTTAGGTTCCTTTTTATTGATTTATTGGCAGCTTTTGCAGATGGTATTGGTTAACTTATTTTTATAGTATACTTCAAAAGTTATAGTACGAACATTTTCTTATGATATTTGTATTTTTTTAACTTCGCTTTAGATGATGCTAAGCTAAGCTAAGCTGTCTTTCTTTATTTCGTGATATGAGTAAAAGACTTTTAATACGTGTTCATTTAGAAATAATCGTGAATATGAAGAGTTGAATGGAAGTTTCATAAGTCAGGAAAATCAATTTATATTTTATTGAGAACTGCAACATACTTATTGTAAGTACTTACTTTTTTAATTTTACCATAGTTTGGTTAAACACATATTAATGTTTCGGTCTTAAATCAATTTTTGATTTATGTATCAAATTGATAAACGCAAGATTTAATTTGAAAAAAAAAAACACATATGAAGGTATGTTTGTTATTTCAATCATTTTACGACACCAAAATTAGTAAAGAAAACGTTTTGTTTTTATTTCTGAGGTAAATGAATTAGGTAGTTTCAAACTATTTTAATTAAAACTAATTCCGGTCTTATCATTGTGGTATAGGTGGGCACTTTCTTTGGATGGTGTATTTCAGCTTTGGTATCTGGCAAAAATTTTAGCCAAGATTGTTCCTTCACTTGTTTCCAGTTTTCTTTTTGATGGTTGTAGAAATAGGTCTTGATGAATTCCTGTAACTAATATCCAAAATTACTGCAATAAAAGTGCATATCAGTATTTTTTTAATTGTATACTTAACTGGCTAAAAAGCAGTTCGAGATATATGATTTTCACAATTCTTAAACCAGATATTTTTAAAAATCGAAAAAATATTCCATGCAATATTTTTTTATAAACAAAAAAACAAGAAGGGATTTAGTTCCCACTCAAGCATTTAAAGTAGAACTTTATAAAAATGCATCCCAAAACAATATTTCGTGAATAGAAAAGGTAAATTTTTTGCATGATATATGTATATCCAAAATCTTCGATCAGAAGAAATATTTAAACCTTCAAATCCGAATATCCCACCAGAAATTTGTTCACCAAACCCTAAGGACGTGACGTTAATGTAAAGCTACGAGTACCAATTCGTTGAATAACCATAACACACTTGCAGAGCATTTCCTCACGAATGTTATACAAAATATCCGCATCCACAGAAATACTTCTTATTCTCGTATATACCTTCCTATATCTTCTTTTTAACAATTCTTTGGGATGTTCTATAGATTCGGTTTGAAATAAAAAAAATTCTTCCTTCTCTCACGTTTCACTCATAAAGATTCTTTAAAAATTCCTTTTTTTCTTTATTGACATTTCTGGGATATTTTTTTTTAAAGAAAATCTGTGATTGAAGAGGACTGGATTGGATACCTTTCGTTGGCTTTTTCGTTGCTTCTAAAATTAATTCAATTGCAAGAAACATCTGATGAATACGTGGATTGTGTGATGCTAGTGTTAGAGCTCACCGCGCACACGTACTATTTTGATGAGTTTGATGGAGACTCGCAAGTCGCAACGTCAGTTTCCGGTCGTCTCGTCTCGTCTCTTTGCATCCAAGGCGAATCCATTTCCTGACTTGAAGGCTGATATCATGACACGTTTGTTATCACACGACTGACAACTTTCTTTCCCTTTTGCCTCCAGGCCATCAGTTTTTTTTTTTTTTTTTGTAATTTAAATGTCCTTGGCACATTTGTGATTGCAAATCTTCAAGACGCAAAACCGAAGTCCTTGATTTTATTTCCCTTTGGATGTGACTTGTCGAAGTTTTGCAAAGTATTCTCCTGAAACTGAACTAGAAAAAAAACCCTTACATTAATGCAAAGGTAAAAAGTATTTTCCTCTCTGGCTCCCACATTTTTTCGATTGACACAACGAAAACGAAAGTTTCATCTAAATCAAACTGAGTTTTCTTCCTTATACCCTAGCTATTGGTGTACATAGGTTTACAATAGTATAGCAATATGGTTGCAATTTTCCTCATCGACTTTTTAAGGACATGTAAGAAATATTTATAAAGTTTTTTTCCTGTTATTTTTTGGGGGGGTATTTTTTGTTTGTTATAAAAAAGACAGCAAAGAATTCAGAAAAGGCCAACAAAAGGAATCCTGTGGCAATGTGGGATTCCTTTAGAAAGGAAAGGTTGAAGGTCTGATGGCGGTTTACAATTTCTTAAATGAAATGAGGATTCAATAGAGACAGAGGGTTGAAAATTTTACTTTTTTGAGAGTTGAGCCTTTTAAATGTTTTATATGCAGATTAAAGTAGGACGAAAAAAAATACACTTTTTGTAATCATATCCAGGAAGACCTGCAAACTTGGGTTTATTTGATGGGTTTGTGATTGGAAATGTGTTTGAGAGTCCTAATGGAAAAAGTTTTGAAGAGGAAAAGATATTTTCACTTAATTATTATCGTGGTTTTATTTTTTTTTTTTCCCTAAAATCAACAAAGTGTTTGGGTAAAATAATCGTTTCTGGTATGATGATTTGGGAGCAGATATAAGACATAAAAGGTATCAGTTTGAATAGATGTTTTCAAATGGGACTCATGGATGACCCGACCAATTTGAAGAAAAAGTTTAATTTTATTGATTTAGGTATGCGCTTTTAGAAAAAATGATAATATTCACAATTAATTTAAGGAAAAAATTGGACTAAGTCCCATCAAAAATAAAACTGAATTAGAGAAATTCAGCAGATGATATACATTAAATTAGAGCGCGATATAAGCAAATTAGATTTATTTGTGTAGTGTTTTATTATTTTTACATTGTTTTAGCAGCATATTTAAAATAAACTTTTGATTATCGCCCAGTGTACAAAATCGCCGCAGAGTAGAGAATCTATTATTTTTAAAGGCAACTTAAATGTCATGTGACCAGAAACAACGATAACCGATCATTACCAAAATTTTATGTTTTATTCTTCGCCCTCCTACATTTTAAACTCTAATAGGTGCATGCATATATATGTACTTTAAGAATGCCGTTTATTGGAGGAATAAAAAATTAATTCACACAAGTTAAAAGTTTCTTAGGTAAGTAAAGCAAAAATATAAGCAAATGTCAACGTGATGAATAAATCAGTACGTGCTAGTTGTACATAGAATGTACAATTCCTGGGAGCGCTTGTTAGAAGTGTGTGCTCCACATGCAAGATACATACCTGCATACATGTTTAACACACAAAACGAGCTTCTTAGAGGAAGCGAGTCCTTCTTGCACAACTCCTTGGGTTTAATCTTCAGAATAAGAAACTCCTTTAAATAAACGATGGTTGCATGAGAAAATAATTCCCCACCTCTCACTTCAGAATATGTTTGTAGGATGAGTACGAAGCGAAGGCATTTTATGTAAATAGTAAATTAAGCTAAGATTGGACGTAATTTTTCATAATATACTCCATAAAGTCAAGGATTAGAAGTGGGCTAGCTCCACTTTTCCATCCCATCTTGATTTAACATTGTGTCCTTTAACTTTCGTCTGATTTAGAACACAGAAAATTTGCATGCCAACTTAATTGCATGCAAAATTACTGTATTCCCGGACGTTAATTCAAAATCTTGTTACATAAATATTCATTAAGATCATTAGTATTCAATAGGGCTTTTCCAATTTGCTACCACGTCTGCCACTTTACCTTCAACAGATTCGTATTTTTCGTATTTCCTATTTTATCAGGATTAGCAAAAGCATACGGCTTTGTTTTGTGAGAAAGAAACAAAATATTGGGAGTGTAAGAAGAAATATCATACTAGTACCAATATATGTATTATTCGTTTCTTATTATTTATTTTTTTTTTATCAAAATGAAGGTCTCTGTTTCGAATGTTGGAATTTATTCGAATAAAACACCTACTTCTTGGTTTTGTTGTTGTTTAAGGATATAGGTGTGTTTAATTTTATCTTCTTATTACTGAGCATTGACTAATTAATGTGGGATTAAAATATTAAAATGGTTCATTCCTTAATTTTGAAACTTGTGAGATACATTCAAAATATCTCAGCAGAATAGGTAAAAGGTACCAACAAGACCTATTGCACAAGGCGTAGAAATATTTACATATGTAATGTACTGCGTATAGTATACATATACACTTCGCTGTGGAGCCATGCTTAAACGGGTAAATATTTGAAAACGTTAATTTTCTGAGTATCATGATGTTTAACTTTTAAAGAATATTAATTTCTTTGGCTTACTTTAGTGATAATGGCTCACAAAACAAAGTTCTTTCTGACACAATTAAAAAAATATATACTTACGAGTATATTAACTCTTATTACATTTATTTCATTAAACAACTAAAATGTCTTTTCTGTTACTTGTCCTCATCCTTATTCCCTCATGTATCATTAATTAATAAGACTAAAGCAGCGAGATTTGACATGGTACAAAAAATCAAAATTCTACTCTTAAGAAAATAGTAAACATTACAGAAAACACTTTTTTATATTTCGTCGATCAAATTCGTCTTTTCAGTTTTTTATGTAAAAATAAAGTATGGAAATTATTTAAGTTTACTATTCTTAGTGTTTTGGAGGTTACTTTTAAATAATTTTTTTTTTTTAATTGATATTCTAATTTTACAAGACTATTTGATATATTTTTATACGTTTTGTGCAAACTTGGTTGAAATTGCCTCATTTCAAATATGAGTTTGTATGGGAAATGAGGTATAATTTGGGAGCTGATTCGTAAATTATCAGAAATTACCTCATTTGGCCTAATGTAAACGCACTATCATACTTCGTTCTCATTTACCATGTTTACAAGCAGAATAGAGAGCTCGAGTTGGATTAGGGTCGATTTTTCGACCCAGGTTTTTCGTCATCTGAGTTGAGTACTCCAGTTAGAGTTTAGTTGAAAAGATGTTGAGATGACAGCTGCTGGCGTCTCTCAAGTCATTACAGTATTGTTTTTTGTTCACTTGTGTTGGCAAAATGTTTTGTAACATCTCATATTAAAAAAAAATATAATAAGTGCTGTGACTAATTATTTTAATACTTTACAAAACAAACTATATTATTAATGCAGGCATAGTATAAGTGAGTCATGTGTTCAAATTATTTGCACTCACACTAACGTCAGACAGTTTTGCCATACCAACTCCTTAGCTCAGGTTTTTCAGCACAGTTGAAGCTTATTTCAATTCAACACAGGTATACAAAGGAGCATAGCGCGCTTGAAGCTCGCTTCAATTCGTCTTGTAAGCATGGTAATTAGAGTCGAAATGTGGACAGTTCACAAAAACTCGGCGTGTGATTCCAATCGAAAATTAAAACTGTTATATAAAAAAAAACAAGTCCTCGAACACTAAAAAGTGTTGAAAATGCGACTGCGATGAGACAGCATGCACCTCACAACCATTTTCGCCACCGTTTTGAAGAGAGACAACTAGCACAGCAAACACCGGTAAACGATGTTCCTTATTTAAAACCACGTCAAACAAACGTGCAAAAACGAGAAAGACACATATGCAAATTAAAAGTTTTGCAAATTGTTCGCCATTCGCGCATTTCTTCTCTTTGCGTTCTGTCAATGTGTACTTGCTTTTGCTTGCTAATTAAGAAAATACATAAAATTACCAATTCAATATAAAATAATTAATTATTTCACCACCGAAAGTGTTAAATATACATCCATTTTAACTATTGAAAATATTATCTATGAATTGTACATTTTTTTCTGTTGGAAGAAATTAAAAAACCGAGACCCTATCACAAAGCGTGTGGTGAGAATTTGTGAGAAATAAAATTTTTTGTGGGAATCTATCGTCCGTGCATCTGTGCTCTTTTGCCTTTTGTTCACTCCGGTGGAATTATCTGACGACATCCAAGTGCGAAAGAGAAAGTGATACTGTTCGTCGTCGCCGCTTTTGTGGTGAACTATTGATGAACAAAATTTTCACAAATCCATAAAATCAAAAAAAAAAAAAAAAAAAAAAACGAAGAAATCATTCTCCCGCTCGTGGAATATATTTTCGACGACGACGACGGCGAAACAATGGGAGCCTACTTATCCGAGCCCAAAGTGGACAAGATCTCCACGGATGAAATGAGTGAATATCTCTCGGTTGGATCTAGTTCCATGCAAGGATGGCGGAACAGTCAAGAGGTAAGTAGCCCTTTTGTACGCCCCTCTGCAGCTTCTTAATATGAGTTTTTTTTTTTGTCAAGGATGCACATAACTCTATACTTAATTTTGACAAGAACACATCGTTCTTTGCGGTGTATGATGGGCATGGTGGGGCCGAAGTTGCGGCACATTGTGCCGACAAACTACCGACCTTTCTGAAGAATCTCGAAGCATATAAGAATGGTGAATTCGATCTGGCTTTGAAGGATGCATTCCTTGGCTTCGATGCAACGTTATTGGAAGCCGATGTCATTCAGATACTCAAGATTTTGGCTGGCGAACGCAACGCTGATATGGACGACAGCGAAGCAGCCGAAGACGACGATGTTGAGGTCGAAAATCTGGCTGAATTAAGGGAAGAGGGTAATCTGCCCCTTGATGCTGTACTTGAAAAGTATAAAGGCGTCGTAACGCCTGCGGTGGCGGTAGCTCCATCTATGCCCAACATTAAAAAACTTATCGACGGACCAAGTGGTTCTAAGCCACAGTCGCCATTTTTACGTGGAAGAAGACGCCAAGAGAATGGTAATTTTCTAAAAAAGGGTCTCTTAAATTTCTCTCGCTTAGACAAAAATCTTCCTTTTTAGATGAATCTGCTTCATGCTCTTCGAAACTAAGTGATGAGGAAACACCAGAAACCACAACAAAGGAGAATTCCAAAATGGAAACAGATGATGATTCTACAGTTAGCAGCAGCTCTAATCAGATCAAAGAAACTCCCGAGAAGAAATTACCCATCACCGCTAACGGATCTTCGGTAGCTTGCAGTCCAGACAGTAGTGTGAAGGTGGCTATCAAGGAATCCATTCAAAATGGCAGTGTGACATCGGGCAAATCTGTTGCCTCAGAGGGCGTCTCCTCATCCGACGCAGCAGCATCTAATGAAGCGTCACCAGTTGCATCCAGCATTAAGTCACAAAACGGAGAAGTTTCGTCGCCTTCACAAGCTTGTGATGCCGCTCCGGCCACATCTAGTGAAAATTGTCCTGCAATGGCCCTTATTCGTGCAGCAAAAAAATTGGCTAAATCCGGGATCTCCTCCACAGACATGGATGACGATAGCTCCTGCGATAGCGATGCAGATTTTCAAGGTAAGAACATATTTCTAACTCATGTGCTTAACATATTCCAAAAATATGAACAATTTAAAACAGCACATATATTTATTTGAATTTGTGTACTCTGATTTTAAAATATTTGCTTGTTTAAGTAAAGAGTTGGAGATAACTAATTTTTGTCAATTTTCCTAGCGGAAGAAAACTCCAGCACTGATGAAGATGCCCGGGGAGTTGGTTTCGGTTCAGATGATGATGACGATGAAGAAGACGATGACGAAGAGGAAGAAGAAGACGAGGACGATGAAGAAGACGCATTGGCAAATGAAAAGTTTTGCGCGAATATGATTGAAGAGCCCGGCAAAGACAGTGGATGCACCGCAGTAGTTGCATTGCTGCATGGCCGTGACCTGTACGTTGCTAATGCTGGAGATTCCCGTTGTGTCGTTTGTCGCAAAGGTAAAGCTATAGAAATGAGCTTAGACCACAAACCAGAAGACGAATTAGAAAGTAATCGTATTACGAAGGCCGGAGGAAGAGTAACTCTCGATGGAAGAGTCAATGGGGGATTAAATCTTTCGCGTGCAATCGGTGATCATGCGTATAAGATGGTTTGCATACAATTTTCAATATTTTACTTAGTTCAGTTATCAAATAATTAACTTCCAGAACTCGGAACTTTCGCCCGAGGAACAAATGATCTCAGCATTACCAGACGTCAAAAAGCTGATCATAGATAAAGACGACGAATTTATGATTCTGGCTTGTGATGGCATCTGGAATTTTATGTCTAGTGAAGAAGTTGTGCAGTTTGTACGTGCGAAACTTCAAGATCCAAACAAGAAGGTTTCAGAAGTCTGCGAGGAGGTGGGTTGTTCTTTAGATAAAAAATATTGTTTTTAAATCACCATGAACTCTTTTTTTACAGCTCTTCGACAAATGTCTTGCTCCTAACACTTTGGGCGATGGAACTGGGTGTGACAATATGACAGCCGTCATTGTTCGCTTCAAGGAGAATCTTTATAATATGCCTACAAAACTTAAGGAAGAGGAAACAGAGCCAGTACTTTTGGCCAAACAGATTGCCGAAGCAGATGCAGCCGATGCCAGTCTCCTGCAATCATTAAAACGTTCTGCTTCTCCATCATCAGCCGATAACAAAGATGGTGCAGAAAACTCAAATAAACGCTTGAAGACTGAAGACGATGCTGCATCTTCTAATGTAGCAGAATGCGATAGTGGAACATCGTCATCGACATCGTCGTCAACTTCATCGGCGGCAACATCATCAACCGCAGCAGCGTCAACCACAAGCTCCACATCTTCAAAGACGTAAACAATAGAAAATTCACAAAACAAGAAAACACATTCACGGGAATGCGACCGGGAGGAAGAAAAACAAAAAAAAAAACAGAATAAACAAATAAAAATATTAAAACTGTATGTAACTTTGCTAAGCGTAGTTGGTATCTCCGTGTTTCTCATCACTTATATCAACGTTTCCATAAAGTAAACGTTGTTTATTTTTTTTTTTGTTAATAACATTTAGCAGTTAACATATATGTCAAACAATGTTCCCATCTGTACTTAATTTTGGTTCTTTTCTTTTTTTGTTGTAAAAGTTTTTATGTAATTCCAAACACTATATGATGTCAAATCGAAATCATTCCTTTCATTATGCAAACAATGCAAAGGTGAATGTTTTACATTTTGTTTTTTAAAAGACATGTTGACATTATTAATCGAAAAAAAGTAAGAGAAACCTTGTAGAAGATATCAATAAATTTAAATACATTATATTTAAATACAAATAATTAAGTATGTATTTTAAATTTAATTTGAATAAGATAATAATTTTTCTCACCTGCTCATTGGTTTATTGCAGCATTTCTTTCTTAATGAAAGCGATAAGTGACCCACTATTTTCTTTGTTCCTCCAATTTTCTCCTTCGGTGAAACATAATTCACATGAAAATTGTAAATATTTCATAGCTTTGAATTCAAAAACGGTGGGTTTGCAATCGGCCCTATCGAGGTAACCGTCGGAGCGGAATTCTCTCCGAAATTGTACGAATCGGACACATTTTGCTTCGAGGTAGTTGTCCGATCAGCTGATCGGAGATTCTCTCCGACGAAATTAAACGCATGCCATTTACATGCGATGCTTTGCGATTAAGTAGGTCAAATCTTTTTTTTTTCGTTACTATTTTCTCCGAAGTCCTCCGACAAGTTCTGGTCGCGGAAGTTTTTCTTAAAAAAAAAAAAATTATTAAAATGTATGTAATAAACAAATAAAGTTTATTTAAGTTAACTTTCTATTTATAATGGACTTTTTGTTTTTAGGCAAAACGAAAAAACGAGCTCACGTCAGTACGAGCGGATGGTGAATTTACTCACTGAATATCCTGATGTAGCTCAAAACTATACGAAAAGGTCACCAGAAATTGTGGCTGTGTTTTGGGAGGATCTGGCCAATCAATTAAATTCTTTGGGACCAAAACAAAGAGATGTTGGTGGATGGAAAAAAGTATGTTTGTGATCTTTTTTTGTACTTTAATCCGTTTCCATTGTGATTAAAATATGCATATTTCATGTTTTTTTAAAGGTTTGGAGTGACTATAAGTGCTATATAAAAAAAAAATTGAAATGTATATCCATCGCAATGCGCTGTTGCATTTCTGTAAATTTTGTTCCGATGACAGCTACCTCGAACTGAAATTGAATCTCCGACGAAGGATGCGTTGCGGAGAATGTTCCGCTCCGACGGTTACCTCGATAGGGCCGAATGTATTGAATAAAACATTCACGTGATTCGAATATCCAAGGAGCATTTGTCCGATCGCATTATAGTTCAATGAAACTATGTTCATTTTATTACGAAGATGGGAGTAATTTTTTTTCTATTTCCTTCTCTATAGGAAGCTTAAAAATAAAATAAGATTGCGATTTTGCGACATACAAAATCAATCGTGGCCTTATTTTACTCAGCCAAAAATACATGCTATATGACAGAAAAAATGAGTTCTATAAATTTGTACGTAATTTTTTTTTGTGTAGTTTAATAAAGTTATGAAAATTTTATATGAAGACGGGGGCTTAAATTGAAAATTTTGACCAGTAGACACTTGCAAGACGTTAGATCTTGTTTTTTTTATTTATATTTTATTTTTAAGTGTACACTTGTACATAGAATGTCAGTTTATTAGACTTGACCATTCTTTATTCTGTCAATTTCATTGAATTTTTGTGAACAACAACAACAACTTAGATCTTGTTAAATATCAGATTTTTAAAAACTTGACAAAAATCAATAACTTACGAAAAAAGGTTTCAGAAATGTTTGATTTTTGTGAATTTTCTATCTCAAAGAAATGTCAAATTTTCCGTAGACATGTGTAAAATATGTATTGTATTGCGTTTCCAGAAATTTGAAATTTATTACCATTCAATATAATTATGATTTATTTCAAATTATTTTCTAGTCGTTTACGCTCCCGTTTTTAACTTTTCAACGTTCATATAATTCGAATTCTAGATTTGACCCAATTTTTTGGTTATGTATGTGCATATAACTCATCTTAAAATAAAGTTTGTATTCCTGCAAGGGATCGAAAACTTGGTCTTAAGTTCCCTAGTTTTGCTAGCCTAGCTACAAAAACGAAAATTTTAAACATAGATTCATGTTACTTACATGACCTCTTAAAATTGCTGAATTTCGAAAAATGCTTAAAGTTAACAATAAGTAAAAAGACTTAAATGTTATCGATATTGGGCCATAGATTTTATTTGAAAATTGCTGTAACAAGTCAGCGGGGATACCAACCTAATAGACATTTTCAAGCAAAAGCATCTACATTTTATGCAGATGGCCGAATATGATTGGCTTACAAAATTATCTAATAACGTTTCGCCAAGGGCGAAAGCATGATAGGAGTTTCAAGCTCCAACTGAAATCCTTCTCAGATTTTCTTAGCATTTTTATTATTTCATTTGGGCAAAACACAACAATCGGTTTTGCTGATAAGTTTGGATATCAACGAAAGTACATACATAGTTTGAAATAAAACAAGATGGATTATTTGAATAATATCATACTCGTACATTTATTACAATAAAAAAATAACTTAACATTTTAATATAAATCCGTATTACACACACATTTCTAGGGTTAGGTGTTATTTATAATTCAAATTTTAATACGTACATCAAGAGTGAAAAGAATATAAAATAATTAAAACCTACAGATAACAAAAAAATTAAACAATTGTCCAAATTTCAGTCAGTTTGTTTCTTCTTTTTCTCGTGCTCAATATTATAGAACTTTCTTTTTTATTTAAACAGAAATAACCAAGTGAAATACTGAGTTGGAAAAATGAATATATAAATAGTAATTTTGAGTGCAGACCATTTTGTTGAAATCGGGTGGGGGTGTTCAGGAGAGAATAAATTCTTATCAAAAGCATTTGAAACTTGGAAAGTGGCTTTCGTTGATTCTCTTCTTATGTTTTTGTAAAAAAAAATCTTTTTCGCTACAAAACTGCAAATTATATTGATTTAATTATTTTGTTTTCTTTGGCAGTAGTTAGCCACCGATAGTGCAGTTTTTTGGTGGGGATTGTATCGCTTTTGCTTGTAGTCCCACCATTAGCTGATTTGCGAATCATGTTGGATTATTCCGTTTATTCGAGCGCAGACGGGCCAAATGAGTACGTTCTTCTTCTTCATCACTTGTATACTGTTGCATACCGGAACCACCAACTCCTCCACGAACTGATGAGGTCGCCTGTAACAATTCTTGATCAGGGGCATTCCGATTTTCATAGAGCAGTACCTGGAGTGTTTCTTCATAAATACGCGCCTCAGGAAATTCAACTTTCGTATGTTTTCGATCTGTTGCGTAGACTATCGATGTACAGCAGACTTCAGCTACTTTCTTCCCATGGCCGTAAAATGACCAACAACAAATTTCACTCGATCCAATGACGTCCTTGATAAAAAGGATGCGAACACTGAAACGCAGAGATAACTTGTCAAACAATTCGATATTTTTAAGCAAATTGTCATCGGAAGTGCTTGTGTAGGAATATTTGTTATTGTGACGATTAACCAGCAATATAACCACTGGCTTCGCCGATGAACTAATCAAGAGTTGTTCTTCTTTTTGAGATGTTATCAGTGGAATACGACAAATGGGTTTAGGCTCTTGATTGCTCAACAGGGCACGTTCACAACACATGGCCAAATCGGTTATACAATAGTATTTTGCTTCAGCTAAGAGTTCGGCTATTTCTTTATGCGATTCTGGTAGTGGGACGGTTCCGTCTCTAAGATAATTAAGGATTGTTCCAAAATGAGAACCACACCTGTCAACAAGAATCCAACCTTAAAGAAAAAACAGTTTTATAAATATTTGAAGCTTAAATTTTGTTGTTATTATAATTAAGAACGTTGATATAGAGGAAGAAAACGAAAAACTAATAGCTAACAAAATATTTTGAAGATCTTGCAGCGAAAAATTGATTGACATGCAAGAACAAAAAAAATAATATTAAGGAATAACATTAAGATTGAAGTGATCCCAACCCAAAACCGAAGAGATCGATTGACTACATTTGGAATTCAACGAAGTTTTGGAAGAGTGATGGGCATGTTGTGGCCACTCCAACAACAAATAAATTCTACGAAAATGTATCTTTAAAAAGCTGCAGCTTCCAAGATTCAATGCAACCATGCAGGAGAACGAGTTTGCAGACAAACTTCATTAAGTTTGGGCAATTTTGATAATATAGGTTAGGTGGTAGGAGTGTCCGAGTTCAGGTCCAGCTTAAGCACGGGCAACATTTGGCTATTGATATTGTGCCCACATGCATCGCTCATACAATTTTTCATGTTTTTTTTTTTTTTTGATAATTTGTTATGGGATAGATTGTGATTTCAATATACACGAAATACAACTAATTAGCACACTTAATGATTCACGAAATCATTGAGCATTGATAAGTGATTAATATAATAAAACATTGTCATTTATCCACTCACCCTCCGAATCTGTGAGAACTTCCATGCGTCCACTGAACATTGCACTTAACATGGTGTCATGTTTAGTTAGAGTTCCAATTGTCGTATAGAACAAACGACCTCCCACATTTAACTTCACATATTGTGAAGGGTGGCCCTTGAGAAGGGTTTTTTGATCGCCAGACATATCGCTAGCTATTAGGCCACTATTGCTGCCCTCAATTTTGAGGCTGTATTTTCAGTGGGTTTTCAGCAATTTGCTGCTGATGCAATTATCATTTGAGTAAGAAACTAAAATATAAAATAACTTATTTGCTGGTTTGTTTACGGGGAGTTAATTTAACATGAAATAAAATTTGGTTTCGTTTTTTTCTTTAGTTTTTATGTATTCTTTACAATAAAAAAAAAATTAAAATTCTTGGACGTAAACGGACAAATGACACTGACAGATTGCAATAAAACCGAGCTTGTCAAATAAAAAAGAGCATTATTTTACTAAGCATTTTGATGGGTAGCTTTTTATGTTCGTATAATGTATTCGTATTCCTGCATCATCGGAACATTCGACGAAGAAACAATAACAGCATGTTGTTGTCAATTAGTTGAAGAGTGTTGTTTTTGTTGTTTCATCTTTACCGAATGTTTCCTTTGTATATGAAAACTATAGTACTCTCATAGTGGAAGTCGAATGGGGCGACATCTAAAGTATGCCGGCAACCCTTACTCTTTTTTTTTGCGAAGAGCTTATGGAGGTTTTAATCGATATTTATTGATATTTTTTGGATGGAATAATCCAAAAAATAGTCTCCTCTTGCCCCTACCACCAATTTCCGACGCTTAAAGACTACCAAAATTGAATTTTACACCTCACATTTTGCAGCGCCACCACAAGGGTCAGGGCAACCCCAAAAAAAAATTCGCCATAATAGTACTATAGTTTTCATATACAAAGATGTTTCGCATTGTTTTGGTGTACAACTTCCTCCTACGTTTAACGTTGCATGAACATCGTGAAAACACATTCTGAAAACACTTAAAATTCAAATATAATCCTCAGTTTTTACTGGAAAGAGAAATTAACGTTTTTAAATACATATATTTTTTGCAATGCTAAAAACTAAACAAAATATTAAAGTTGATAAAATTCTTATGTGAGAATTTTAAGTTTGGTATTAAAAATTAATAGGGTTGAAATGAAATCCAGAGTTTCCTCATGTCCCGAAGATTTTATATCTAGATACCTATCTAAAATTACTTCTGTTTAGTGAGCTTAAGTTCCTTGTCCATGATTTACGAAAACGCTTTTTAAAGGTTTTATATTTTCTACAATTTTTTTCTTGTTGTTTCGTAAAGTTATAACAGGATTTTTATTTAAAAAAAAAAATGAACCAATAAAAATATGTAGTTCAAAAATGGCTGACAAAAACAAATACGTTTGCCTGCAGCACGATGATTTTTCTCATCCCAAATGCATATTTTTACTTTGGTGAATAGCGTATAATTTGCTTCTTTCACGAAAAAAATAAACCACTACCTCCTTTGGCATACCTGCAGCATTGCTTTGATAGAACTCATGCGCGTTATTAATTCCGCTCAGTATACAGCCGCTTATTTTTAAGATTCTATTGGCCTTAGCAACCTGAACAAACATACAAAATCAAACAAAAGTTGAAATTAGATTAAAAATTTATTTAAATATCAAAAAATGGCAGAAGAATTACAAAAAGTTGGTCTTTATATAGATGATATCTATCGCCTTCGAGCCCAAGATCCTAAAATTGCAACTGAAGCAAATGAACTTCGAGAAGAATGTCTAGAATTTGCAACAAGTAAATACATGTTTATATTTGTCCAACTAAGACACTATTTTGCTTTGTTCTCCAGAACTTCAAGATTTCAAACGATATGCAGAGGAATTTCATAAAATATTCAATGATTTTTCCAAAGATGTAGAGAAGGAACGGATTCGAGCCATAAGTACCCAAAATCTATTGAAGACTATAGCAAAGCAGAGACAGGCAGAACAACAAATATTTCAAGTACCTACAGTTTTTACGAGCAAGTCAATTTATTGAAAGAATACTTATTTTTACAGAGTCAAATCCTTGAGAAATCAATAGAACTGGAACGCCTTAAGACCGAATACCATCATCTGCAGATGATTGAATCAGAGCAGCTAGAAATAATAAACAATTTTGTGCAGAATCAATAAATGAGAAAGTAAATATGAACTTATTTTATTGTTCCGATTGCAGATCAATACCATGCCTTCAAGAGTTTTGAGAATCCTACTCCAGTTCCTTTTTCTTTAGTCTAGCACATGATTTCTTTAACAGCGGCTACATTTTTCCTATAACATATGAAACTGCAAAGAGGCAAATTCGTTTTGGAGCAGTTGTATTTCTTGATATTGTTGCAACCAGGGATTCCACAGATAATCGGTTTTGGCGGTTCAGTTATTAGTTGTGGCTTCAGAGGAAACTCGAAATCAGGGGGCAGTGATACTGTTGCGCCTTCGTAAGTGTTTCGGTAGGTGATAACGGGCTCTAGGGCCTTAACAGCTTTGTTCTTACCCTGCGAGCGCTGCTTGGTCTCTTGTTTCTTCAGAAGACGTTCCATTGTCTTCTTCTTGTCCTTTTCTCGTTTCTCATCGGCTAATTGTTTGCGTTTTTGTGATTTGAGTAGTGCTTTTTCTATTGCTTCAGCAGTCATCACCTTCTCCTTGTATCCTGTTGGCAATGACATAAGAACTTCTCCGCCAGGACTGGGTTCCTTGTCGGTGCTGCGTTCATACATCGCCCGTTGTCTAGCCGTCATAAGTTTTGGATCTTTGATTTTCTTTAACTCATCATCGACTTCCTCAAGTTTTCCCGATTCAATGGCATCAAGCCAGCGTTCTTCATCGCTTGAAGTTCCACTTTCTTTGCCTCTTCCTTTACGCTTCTTTCCGCTCGCAGCTGATTTTATTGAAGGTGGTGTGACTGATATTTTTGATGTACTAGGAGTCGCATTTCGTTGTTTATCTATAAGTTCGCGAGGTACTATTCGGATGGATGCATCTGGAATTTCGGAGGTTACATCGATGCATTCTTCATCACTTGGCAATTGTTGTTGTCGGTGACGATGCTTCTTACGTTTTTTATGGCGTTTAGGAGAACTTTCTGTTGAAGACAGTAGGCTATCAATGTTCTGTTGTAAACTGTGAATATTTATTTTGTTTGAAGACATATCTCTTAATTTGATTATTCCAATTAAATACAAAATACAATTCTTGTTTAACAAACGACTACAAAAAAATGTTTTTTTTGGTTGTCAAATCAAATTGATTTCGATTTGAAATTGTCAAATTTTAACTTTGCGTTCCCGGTGATAGTTAAATTGGTTGGGTTACTTACATGTCTCTACCCTGACAAATCATTCTCCGTTGCAAAAGGTTTGTTCGATTAAAGTCCCATGGGTTTTTTTTTGTGGATTTGTCTCTGTCTTTTCTCCTTCTAATGGGAGTAATATTTTAATATATTTTTTGTAGTACAGAAAATATACAAATCAAAGCAAAAAAGAAATAATTTAGATAGATAGATATAATTTTTTATTTCTTATAAATTCATAATTACAAAATAATAAAATATATATACAATGTAATAAATCATATAAATAAGAAAAATGGTGACGTTCTGTATCGAATATACAAGGTATATTAAATAGTGTTGAATGCGACATCAAAGAAAAAAAAGCAATACATCAAAGAATCAAAAGAAAAAAAAAAAAGATGCATCAACAATTCAAAGGAATCCGAGAAATTTTCGGAACGCGATAATTTATTAACTCACAGCTGTATTTTCCTATTTCCTTACAAACAAAATAAATATTTAATATTTAATATTTAAATATTTATTGCTTCGAAAAACTTTAAAAAGACATTTATCCGATTTTTAGCCTAACAGCACGCAGTTCAAGAGCTAGGTTAAAGTTGTAATGTAGTACTTTTTCAAAGCCTCCACTTTATTTAGCTAGTGAAATAATGTTTAAAACATTTTTGTACATATAAATTTTGACAGAGAAGAATAACTATCAGTCATATTTTTTGAAAACAGCAAATATTTTGAAATAATTTTTAACACCAGTTGCTATGATTGACAATAATATGTCGTTATTATGGTTATGGCAGAAAAGAAAAGTTTCAAAAATGTAAAAAACACACGTTTTTAATTAAATAATTTAAACATTTTATTTAAATTGTTCATAATTAAACTGATAGTTAGAGAAAAGATAATGTTAATGAAGTTTATTTAGGGAATATTTAAGTTAATACGTGATAGAAGGTTCAAAGAGTCTATGTTTTCGCTGATTAATTTTACAATGAAGACAAAACATAAATAGGAACGTCTGCTGTCAAGACTAGAATTAAGGAGATGACAAATTTTACCTACTCTAGGTTTTTTGAGATATTTGATTCGTATATAATTTTGTATTGCTGAACCTAAGGGGCGAGTTATAGCGAACAGGAAAATGGATCAGGAAAATTTTTCTGATGGATTATTTAGTAAGTTCTCGATCGATTTGAAACACATAAGCTGAAGTAATCGATGACAAATGACAATTTTAATGCACTATGTAAAAAAAAAATTTATTGAACGTAGGATTTTTGATAAAAAAGCATTTGTTTATTTTCCTGATGCAAGTTCATCAGGAAAACAAATAAATGCTTTTTTATCAAAAATCCTACGTTCAATAAATTTTTTTTTTACATAGTGCATTAAAATTGTCATTTGTCATCGATTACTTCAGCTTATGTGTTTCAAATCGATCGAGAACTTACTAAATAATCCATCAGAAAAATTTTCCTGATCAATTTTCCTGTTCGCTATAACTCGCCCCTAACTGTCAAGAATAGTGGTTTTTATCGGCTGTAAGCATTCATCGTTATATCAGTTATATTTTATTACAAGGAAAGTGTAAAAAATTTAAAGGCTGAATTTCATAACAAGAATTTTGAACCCCTTTAAAATTTAGTCAAATTTTAGTCACAGATATATTTATGGCCTCCAAATAGAAAATCACTCCCCACGTTAGTTCGGTTGATTTAACGTCAATAAGCAATCCAAACCAGATGGACATACATAAATAAAAAACATGTTTGAATTTTGGGCTCTTTTTGAGTGGTATACTTGATTTTTGTATTGTTGTACATATTTATTTCTTATGTGATCTTTTGCTAGCTTAAATTTTATCTAGCAAAACATCGCATTTAAAAATATATAAAATGACAAAATAACAATCGCAAATACCACTCAAAAAGGGCATAACATTGAAATACAAATGTTTATGCCAATTTTGATTTGCTAATTTCCGAATCAGATCACGAAACTGCAATTTTTGTTTCATTCATTTATAGAATAGTTTGCAAAAATATGTACCCCATTAAAAGAAAATATATCTGCTCAGTAAGTTTTTTTATAGGATTTTAATTTTTATATATATTTTTTTTACTTAAAACACTAAAAAGAATTTTCTTACACTAAAAGATGTGATTCATTTTATTCTGCCATTTCTGTTGGTACTTATACAACTAATAAATCAATAAATAGTAATCTAATGGCTTTTTTAAGTTGATTTCAAAATAAAAAATAAAATTTAATTTAATTCATCTATCTATGTTTGTATGTTTGTTTGTCAAAAAAAAAATGAACACTTTAATAATATTGCATCAAAAGTTATAAATCAATAATAATATTGAATAGGAGAAATAAAAATAAAATGCATATGAGAATAGTTTTACATAATTTGGCATAATTTACAAGGAAATACTTTCTCAGAAATTCTAATAGAGATTTATTGGCGGCAAATGGTTCCCGCAGCGGGGAAAGTTCGGTGGCACTGGTGGTAGATCTTTTCGTGTTCCAATATGAATAACAAGATTCATTCCAATCAAAATATGAAACTGAAAATGACAATGAAACAACCAATAGCCAGGATTATCGGCACGAAATCGAAGAACTGCATATCCATTATTTGGTACTGCTACTGTATCTTTTAAAGCTGGTTTATCAAAATCCCTCTTAAGCATGCCTCGTCGATCTAAATCTAGTGCATGCTTAAGGTTTATTTTCTTAACACTTGTATCCGGAGATCGTCCCATGCCAACGACATAGTATGATGTCCCGTGAAGATGGAAGGGATGACTGAGGTTTGTTTGTTGGACTTCATCGACTACCACCACCTCAACAATGGCACCAAGTGGAATATCTATCATGTGGGTGCACATGCAATTTTGAGCACAATTTGGTGGTCGATTGTCTCCATTGCAGAAATACTCCGAAGGAATGTCGTCAAATTGTGAAAGCATTGGTGACGGCGGAGACATGTAAGATATCTCATCGATTAACGAAATAAGATGGTCAGCTCCAGGTGCAACTTGAAAATGAACAAAGTTAATCGAATATTTTAACATTGAATTATTGAAAATTTTTACCAAGGTATTTGTTGTAAGTGTTGGCAACGAAAAGCTCACGTGGTGTATATTCATAAAATCGAAAAGGGAGAAAGATTTTGACATCCGGTCGATCAACCAAGGCGCCTTTATCGACTTTCTTTGAGTTTTCCAATTGTGTCACACAAACCGCATCAATACGTTTCCGATCGCATATCGCGTCCAACGGGTTCATAACCTAAAGTAAAAAATAAATGTTTATAATCGATTCTCAATGAAATATGATGAAAATTCATGATTTTTCATAAACACTGCAGGCTTTGAAAAATATAAGAAACACAAATTTTACTTTATTATTTACTTAAATTGTTAAAAACTTACTCAATTTTGTACCATCACAAGGGTGTTTCATACAAACTATGTACACGTCTTGTGGATAAGGGTTGGTTTTTTGCTGTACAGGAAAAAATCTTTGCGCACATTCATTTGTAACAAAAAAAAATATTAATCAAAAAAAATAAAACCCATCCAAAAACTATATAATTATTTTATACAATATAATATTTTTATTTATAATTTTTAAACATAAAGAAATAAAATAAAGCATTTTTTATATAACTCTGAACACTTCTTTTTTTTAAATATTATTTACTTGTTTTTTTTTTTAAACTTAACCCTACCTCTCAGGCACATTTGGGAGTGTCTTCGATATGTTGCATCCTTCTTTTTACACAAATTTCAATGTAAACAAAATTAATTACAAGAAAAGATACAAAAAAGATTTTTTTTTACAATATAATTATAATTATTCTACATAAATATGTGTATATAAAATGTAAATAATAAGGGCGTATATTACAATTACAATAATCAGAACTGTGTCAAATTTTTGATGTTCCATAAAAAAGTGGCAATTAAAAAAAGTATTATACATAGGTTTTTTGATACAGTGCTTTTTTTAGAACCATTATATGTATATGTAGAATACTACGTGTGTAGAATACTAATTTATTTACTTTTTTTAAATTGTTTGTAAAGCTAAAATAAAAATAAAAATTCTGTACAAAAGCTTAATTTAACTAAACATTGGACGCAAATGATATTTTTAATCAGAAAATGTTTGAAAAAAATGAAGTACAAAAACGTATACAAAATAGATATTTAAATTTAGATATAAAGTTAATCCGAAAACTATTTTACGTCCAATGTCAGAAGATTCATCTAAGGCAAGACTCTGTTTTTATCTATAGTTTTAAATATTTCATTTTACAAAATTTACAAAACAAAAAAATTGGAAAGGAATAATTCAGTTTGAATTTATATGAAAAGTTATGAACAAAACAAAAAAAAGCTTATATGAGGTGAAATTATTATATATAATATGTACGTAGATATATAGTCAAGAAGTTTACGTTTCGTGTAAGTTTTTTTTTCCGTGGCTTCATAATTCAAAAAAAAAATACGATAAATAAAAAAATTAAACTATGTCATAAGACTTTTAAAGTTCACCGTTTTGTGTTTTTATATATGACAGTCTAAGGCGTTTTTGTAGTGTGTTGGGTCTTGGGGTAAGAGAGGTGATAGATGGTAGTCTGTGTTTTCTTTATTTTACAATAATAACGTTTAAAATTTAATTAATAGGTATTGGCGGTAAATGATCACCGCATCTCGGAAAACCTGGAGGAACTGGTGGCAAATCGGCGTTTGTACCAACTTGTAGAATTAAATTCATTCCAATGACAATGTGGAACAAGAAATGACAATGGAATAACCAAAATCCTAGTAAAAATATGAATTAAAAAACAGTTTTTAATACTTCTTAATTTATTGTTTTATGACTTACCGGGGTTATCAGCTCTAAATCTTAAAACTACATAGCCATTGTTGGGAACAGCAATTGTGTCCTTAACTGGGGGTAAGTTATACTGTCGGTGTAAAAGACCACGTCTGTCCAAGTCCAAAGCATGTTTTAAATTGATTTTCTTGACGTTACTATCAGGTGAACGACCAATACCAATGACATTGAATCCGTATCCGTGCAAATGGAAGGGATGACTCAAGTTAGGTTGTTGAACTAAAAACAAGCAAACAAAAATGTTATTGTTACTATTTTTGTAAATTAAGAAACAAAATAGTTTTCGTTGGAAAAAAATAATTTTCCAGTGATTGAATGCACCGATTCCTAAAAGTACACTGATCTACTTTTTCAAAGTTCAAGCAAAATGTTTCCTATATTTCTTTTATCTCTCAAGAAATCTTAAGTTGCAACTTTTTCTTGACCACATATATGTCTATATAATTAAAAACAAAACATTTCCAGCATTACTGATAAATATTGTAATTCATCTGCGAAAGATCACGTATACGTCGTGTAGGCCTAAAGTTGTGTTAAGCGGAAAAGGAACGTTCATATCAGTTTTATAACTAAAAGCACTTCCCTTATTGCACAATTCAATCAATATCTACTTCCTTCCAAAAAAATGAAGCTAATAAAGCTACATATTTAATAATTTCCTATAATGTCTATTAATTATATTAATATCATAGCAAGAGGAACTCTATAATAGTAAACACTATTAATTCCAGAATGTGTAGGCTGAGGCGAATAAATTTATGCTTTATAGCCGTCATAGCAGCCCGCCCTCACATCGTTTAGCAATTTATTTTTATTGGCTGAAAATTTAAAGCTCACTTACCTTCATCAACCACAACAACTTCAACAACAGCATTCAGAGGAATATCGATTTTGTGGGTGCACATGCAATTCGCTTCACAGTCGGCTGGACGATTGTCTCCGTTACAAAATTGCTCGGGGGTGATGTCGTCAAACTGTGAAGTAAGAGGAGCTGGAGCCGACAAATAAGAGATCTCATCGATCAACGAGATGACATGATCTCCAGTTGGAGCAACTATATATAAAAACAGATAAGCTGGTGCACAAAAGAATCAATCAGTTATAATGGCAATTACCTAAAAACCTATTGTAGGTGTTAGGCTGGAACAATTCCTCGGGTGTGTACAAATAGAATCGGAATGGCAGGAAGATTTTCACATCTGGTTTTGGGTCCAAGATTCCCCGATCGATTTCTTGGGCATTCTTAAGTTGACTCACACAAACAGCATCGTCACGAACTCGATTACATTGAGCGTCCAATGGATTCATTACCTTTTTGGGTTGTTAGTTCGGTTCGGATATATTTTTTTAGGGGTGGTGGGTATTTTGGTTTGGTTATAGGGGGCCATTTTACCGGGTTGGTATATATTGTATTTTATGTACACACATACACAAGTTTTAATTTCATATATTCGAGTAAATATATAATTTGTTTGGGGTTGTGTCAATTTACATTGTGTTTTTTGTATACAATTGATCCGGTTTTTTGTTGGAAGAAGAGAAAAAAATTGATTTGTATTAATTTACAAGTGGAGGTGTATAGAATAAAAGTATAATATATATGTACACAAAATAGAATAAATATTTATAGAAATAGAAATTTGTACATAAAATAGTATAAGTTTTGTTTATAAATATTCACAAATTTACTTATATTTCTCATTTACTATACTATTACTATTATGTAGTTTTTGAAGTTATTTTTTTTCTAGATATTGATTCCGTTGGAGGGATTAAATAAAAATGGAAAGTAAACGTTGAATAGTTATAATTATTTAAGTGAAAAGTAATAATTGTTAATGTTAAATTCTAATACATACTAGTTTTTACTATTAATTCTTTTATATTAAGCATCTAGTATAAAGGCTTCTTCTTTTGTGTGTTCGAACTTATTTATACAAAATTTTATATATGTCTGACTCCGCCCTGAAAAATACTACGTTTCCAAATATTTTTAGTACTTTAGTACCAATTTTCGAAGATGCGAATGTTTTATGACTTTTTTCGGTTGAATTCCATGTTTTGTCCCATAAAATTCGATACAATCTTCTTCACTGAAGCTTATGTTATGACACAAAGATTTTATAGCCAAAACAGGCCAACAATTAATTTAAAATTCAATTGGACAAGGCAAGCTATTACAAGCTATATATTTTTATTGAATCAGTCTAAAGTCTTGTAGGCCGAATTTTTATTAATAGTCATACTGTTGAAATGGAACTGACTTAGAAAAAACATACTACTTCTATTAATATTTATTTAGCAATACATCAAAGTAGCAAAGTTTTTTTTTTGCAGAAACCTTCTCTCTTTTTTTACAACTACTTTTATCTAGGGCCTATAAAGCTTAATCCTGCAAAAAATATCAATTTAATTCTAAAGTCACTCTCTAGGAAGTGTTCCGTTGTAGATAAAACAGTCTAGCAGTGGTAATTTTCATACAAAAGAAAAATTAAATTAAAACACCTATTTATTTTAAAAATTTATAGTAATAACCCTATAAATAAAAACATTATGTCAACAACAATTCAATTATTGATCCACTATCATAAAATATATACAGACTATCACGAACTTGCAATACTCTTAAAATAAAAGCAATTGCAATTGTTGCATAAATTAAATAATAAAAATGCAATAAGAAATTATTACAAATAATAACAAAATAACTATGTATAGTATATGCACTAAAATAACATTTGTATACCATGTTACTCCATTTGGAACCACAACAACGACAACATAAAATCGTTATTTACAGCTTCATTCTTTCTATCGGCGGACGAAGAACGAAGTAGAGTAACTTACCATATCTTTTTTTTTTTTTTTTTTGATGCAAAATTTCAAAGTCACATTTTAAATGTTTATTGAAATCGCTCTGATTCGTCCAATGAATGTAGCTCCTGCAGAGAGCTCACCCACGGACAGTAAAAAAAAAAACAACCACATAAAAATAGCAAACAGTACTCACCACACCCTGTGGAATACCAACATCATAAGTTGGTGCCGCTGACGCAGGTTGATATGGACCTCGAGCATACCTCAGAATGGCCAACTGTTGCACACGACGTATACCGCACTCACCTAAGCCTCTCAGTTGAATCCAATAAGCTCCGACGGGTTGATCAGCCGTGATAACAAAATCGTAACGTTCGCCTATAATATGGGATTAAAGTTTCTTATAGATTTGTGTACATTTTAAATGAGATCAATGGACGTATCTATAACTAATGTAATGTCTCTCGTTCTACCGATTGAAACCTTATAGCCATGAGGCATCTAGTGAGAACAAAGCTAGTCTGAGATTGAAGTTTAGTTCTCACCCATGTGTGTCTTATTTTATTTAACACAGATATAGAACGTACATGTGGTTCCGTGCAACAGCGGAAGGGGGCGCTGAAATCTTTGTGCGAGCATAATTGATTTTTACGTTGGATCGCGTAATTGAGATCGATAGATCGAATTTGTATCGTTTCTGTTATTTTTTATAAAAAAAAACAGAAAGTTTTTTTCCTTATTTCTTAGGTTTAGAAAATGCAACCAACGCAACAGCATTTTTTTTCTCGTTTATGTAATGATATCACGATTGTTGTTGTTTCATTCAGTGGGAGAAAATTTTCTTTGTTGTTGTTGTTTCCATATTCGTTTTGTGTTAAAAAATGCATGCATATGTATGACCAATTTTATAATTTTCTAATGTAATCAGGCCTCTGATTTAAACAGTATTCCTATCAAAAGTGTCAACTACTATTTGTATACATAGGTGTGCCTGAACGGGAGATGAACGTAATAATTCAGAATCCATAAAATGAATCCAAGTTTTACTCGAAAGTGGAATTAATGGCTACGTCCAGACACATGTGATAATTATGTCTAATAAAGCATGCAAATTTGGCGGTAAAAAATGTTCGAACTCAATTATTATTCGAATTATGAATAGACAAAAATTGAAAACAAAATTGAGCAATTTTTTTTTTTAATTTAAGGGCTTATAATTTAAAGGAAATATGTACAAACAAATTAATTGGTAAAGGAGTAAATAAACCTTACGGAACTACTTGGTCTTGTAGCTGAATGATCTCATTGCATTTAAATTAAACAAATGAACAAAATGAGTAATCATTCAAAGTATTTAAGTGATTTAATTACTTTGTTCATTTGTGGGAAAATATTATTTTAATCGTTTTCGATATCTTATGCGTCAGTTTACTCACTTTTTACAAGGGCAATTAATTTTCGCCTTATTAAAAAAGTCTACTTATTAGAGAAATGCTATTTTTTAAATTATAAAATGTAACACCTTAGAATTATTCATTCCAAAATCATGATTCATTCACAAAACAAATTGTTTCTTGTGACAAAAAAATGACGATCGCAATCATTTTGGCCTTGAATAAAAAAATTAATCCATTTAAATCTCTAGACATTACTTCTAAAATTCTGTTTTTTGACTGCTTCTGATTTTTTTTTTCCTTTGAAGAACATTACGTCTTCTCTATGGAAACGATTCTACCACTTACCAGAGAATGAAATAATTGTGTTAACCACAACTGGCTGCACTGGTTCACCATCTGTGGATATTACCGTCATTCCGTGTCCTTCAATTGTCACTTGAGCGGGGCAAACTGAGGCAAATGCATTTATCATACGGAAACGATAACGACGACCCGGAGTAATTGTAAATATTTCCAAAGGTGTGTTAGTCATGAATCCGGTATTTGGATCACGGAATTGCCCCTTTCCGTTTATGAGTAACGATTCAGGATCTTGTCCGGTATTGACTGCTAAACGACCTGGATATCTTTCTGCTGCATCTTCGTGCAACCAATCGCTTATTAAGACGAGATGTGTAGTTAAATCAAAATCGTACAGATGTGAATTTGGATCACGAGAAGGTGGCTGACGCACAACAATACTTCCATAGAGTCCATCGAGTTTCTGAAGGCCGGTATGTGCATGCCAGAAATGTGTTCCAGCATTGCCCGTCCATTGGTATCTATATAAGTTTAGGTAATATAGTTTATGAAGACTTCAGAAAAAAATAGCCACCAAATTATTTACCTAAATGTATTTCCTTGTTGAATTGGACACTGTGTCACAAATGGTACTCCATCGTAGTACTGCGAACCACGTTGCCATATACCATGCCAGTGGAGTGTCACCTCCATTCCTTCCATGTGGTTTTCTACATCGATAACGACTTTGTCATTTTCACAAACTTGAATACTTGGTCCCGGGATCATACGGTTCGCGGTGAGAATTCCACGTTCGACTCCATCAGCAAGCACACACTGGCAATGACTCCAGACTGTGTTTGTTGCATTTGGTGTGCACAATTGGCATGCTCTGTGGAAATAGACAATGAAATATTTCATTCAACTATATGTTTGGGTTATGTGACATTTAAATTAAATACAAGGATTTGCTGTAAAAAAAAGTTTCTCTTGGTTCCTCCAACTTTGACAATAAAGTTGTGTTTAACCCGAGTCTTAAGGACTGAAATAGAACATTACCCTACTTAGAATATCTTAAAAATACTATCAAAACGAACTTTTAAACTTTTTACTTCATAAAATAAACCTGGATTTGAGTTATGTATCTGTTTTATAAAATTCTATCTTGTAGAAATAAAACTTGATGTGACTTGCAAATCTGGTATCATGTTTAAAATTCAACATTTAGGTTTATGCGATCCATAACTAAAAAATCTTCCATCTTTAGCTAATATAACCTAGTGACGGAGAATATTTTGACTTATGAGTCTCATAAACTTATAAGCGCTCGTTGAATACCGGCCTTAATCATAGATAATGCTAAAAAATAAAAAACAAAGAATTGTATAATTCTCTCTCTTGCACCCTACGGCCAAAAAAACGTTTAAGTTCACTTTATAAAAGTGAAATGAGATTATTTGAAAGTCGTAAATACCAAAATTGTTTTAAAGCCGGCTCAAGTAACTAAAAACTACAGGTCCTCAAAACTTAAATTGTAAGAAAATTATATATATTTAAATAAAAACCGGTATAGTGCGTGAAAGTCATGTCAAGTTTAATCTATTTTTTATTAAATGATCAATTCAAATTGCAACGTGCACTTCATCTTGCTTTTCTGTCGCCTATTCCCAGACAAACCAATAAAGTTGCCACCACAAAAGTTCGACAACCTTCAGGTGTGTATGCGAATAAAAAATCGTAATCATCTTTATGAAAATGACACTGCATCACACCTGATTTAACTTCAGTTGCAACTGTAATTGCAATATGGCGATGATGACGATGCGCGGCGGCGCGGGTGGTGTGACAGGCAAATTGCATGCGATGCGATGTTAAGACTGCTTTCTGTTCGTTCCCTTTTCTTTTGCGATGGCTTATGACCAAAGCAGCTGCCGCTACATTGGCTTCGCGTTGATTCTCAATGAAATGGAAAACTGTGAGAAAGTGGGCAGAAAAGCTGGCTTAGAGAAAATAAGATTGAAAATCATGAAAGAGGCGCTTGGAATGGAATATCGAGTCGGTCGTCACCGACACGCTGCCAATTTGTTATTATTATGCAAACAGAGCACGAAGAAGAAAATGAGAGTATAGCAGCTCAAGTTATGAGATATGAGGTAATGAGTAGGCAGAAGCTCTCCTCACCTCCGGAGGCCTTAATGTAGTGAGACCAAGAAAGCAAGTAGGTAAAGGAAGTTGTAGTCTTGTAGGAATGAATTTATTGTAGATGGAGCTCTATGAAGCTCTGTTGTTTACTTATGAAGGGCTTAGGGGTATCAATTTCGTTTTAAGTGTATACAAATTTTACGTTCCATTGATTTCCGCACTGCAGCAGCATAAGCATACACTATTAAATGTCCTAAATGTGTTTGAATAAGATGATTTTACTTTAAGGCACGATCGAAAGGAGGAACAACAATCCAAATATTTAAAGTGAAATCTCCTTGAGGCAAATAATGAGGGCCACAAAATGTTTGTCCGGTACAAGATATTTTAAAGGTCTTTGATCTGAATACTTAATAAACAAACATATAGTGGCCGCAATTTTAATACAAAACACTGGTTGTAAGCATTTAAAAAAAACATATGAAAATTTTTACAATGCTTAAAAAAATCAAATTGCACAAGTAAATAAGAAAATCCCAGAAAAACACTGTTTTACTTAATCAGATCTTGTTATGGAAAAACACTTTAAAATTATAAAATAATTAGAATTTTGAAAATCAATTAAATATTATTTTGATAGTTTTATATTTGGAAAATGGTAAGCTCGTTCGAAAAACAAACATTACTAAATTGAGACATTTTTCGTATAGTATACCTCACATAGAACAGTTAGAATTATTTTTGTGGACTAAAAGCTATTAAATTTTTGTTCATACGTTTCTTAAAAATGTTCGACGTATTTATGAATTTTCAATACTATATTATTTTTGTAATACTTGTCTTATTTGTTTATATTTATTAAAGTACTCAAAATTTTACTTGAACATTTTCAAGCGTACCTAGAAATTATATTATATTATACATCTGAGCTCCTGAATTCGCTTTTTCAAAAGACTGATAAATGATGAAATGCATAATACTTAATCTCAGAATAGATAAAGGTAAATATAAATATACTTACGCTCCAAGTACTGTATAGTACTCCAAAGTGAAATGATAATAACAAATTCTCGGGGGTTCACCTTCTCGGCAAGCACGTGCGCACTCATCTGGGGCCGATAGTGAGGGATTTCTTCTCAGTTCTGCTGTTGCACTTGTTGCATAATCTAAATGTCTAAATGGTGACTTAGGATTTGGATTAACAGCTATTGCCGGTGTTGAACCAAACCGTCCACCAGTAAGGCTTTGCCTTGAATTTAGCGCTCCACCAACACTTGGAGCCACATAAGCTGTATTGCCAATTTTGCTACCACTGCCAAGACTATTGCTCGTCAATGGTCGGGGTATACTACTACCTCCTAACGAGGGATGTGTCTGCACGAGACCATGTGTCGCCGAAAAGAATGGCGAATCTAATACTGATGATGAAGACGATGATGGTGTTACAACGTGAGTTTGCCAATATGAGCCCGATGACGATTGATCTGCAATTAAAAGTATAGGTTAATAACTTATATTAAGAGTGATATACATATGTACATACAGTTCCTGAAATGTATACAAATAAAAACAACTGGTTAAAGTGACTGCTATAATATATTCCAACAATTGCGGACAAGCGACGACGCGTCGTGAGTTATGCAAATTTATATTGAATAATACCGAATGGATTTTATATTTTATAATAGAACAATTGCATTAAGACCTACATACTTTTTTTTAATGGAAAATGTCCGCCCATTTGGTTCTATTGTTTATATTAACAGAGGTAATATTGATTTATCGTTCCGGATGCTGGTATACCTTGTTATTTAATATTAGAAATTTAGGCCGAACAATTGGCTAAGGAAATAGAACAGAAGAGCGTTATTATTTTCGAAATAGATAGCCACATCTATATCGCTGCATTTAGATTTGTTAATTTTCATCAGTTTAATCAAATTAAAATAAAAGTATTTCAGCAAACGCAGATTGTAACAAAATAATAGCTAAATAATTGCAGAAGTAAGACGCCCGTAAATTACACTCAAGTGTAATAATACGAACGCTTCTCAGTTTACACAAGATTTGATCTAAATATCTTTTATACAGAATAATTTTAACTAAAACATTTTTAATTTTTTCTTAAAGTCATTAAGCTGCAGAAAAGAAACCAATACTGTTAGTTGCAGGGAGTCACGACAAAAACAGCAATAAAACAGTTTCGTTACAAAAAAAACTTGACTCAATTTTTTATTTGAGCGATTTTTTTTTCGACAATCGATTTCTCTTTTTGAAGGAACGACTATCAAATCTACCCGAAGACATATTTTTTTCTTTCAAAAGTGTAGTTGGTTTTCATGCAAATTGCTATGGTTAGCAATCTGATTAGGGTGTCTTAAGCTTGTGTTTATTTATTATAATACCAGTTTATCACATAATTTTCAATTTATACAAAGTGAATAATACAAAAAAATTTACATTACTCAATTTCACGAAAGGAATTTATTTCAAATTAGTCATCGCAAGTAGTTCAATAGTCTACGAAGCAGGAAAAATGTGATCTGTAACGTGAAATTTGTATATGGTCATTCGTCAAACACATTAATTCACACTTCAAGATAGAGAAAGAAAAACTAAAGCAACAGACTAATTTCCACTACGTATTTACGCTATCCACTCTCAAAGCTGCAAAAAGAATAAGTGATCTCTTGACTAAGTTTATGCAAGTTGAAAGTGAAAGCCTTTCAATAGCATAACTAGTCCAAAAAGGAAAAGTACTCAACACCCTTATTACGCGAAAAGAAATCAATCAGCTCTTAACCGTTAATGCCATACCAAAAAAGTCTTAAACAAAAAAAATAAAATATTAAATCACCATCTAAGCAGTATGCAATTAAATGCAATAAAATCACTCTAATAACCCATTTAAGGTGTAATAATTTATGTTCCGTTGAGCATACACATACACTATACCTCTAGCCGGAGGAACTTTGCCGTCCAGTAATTCGTTGTTATATTGAACGGTATGCCAACGTTTTTTTTTCTCTCTTTTATTCATAGCTGATGGAAAATGGATGAGGAATAGTTTCACTAAAATTAGTAATTTACTTACACTGGTGGTCTATTATTTTCTTTTGAGATGGTACCTACAATGTGAACTTGTGCCGTTTAGAAACTACCTACATCCAGATTAGGTCCATAAAAATGATATTAATTCCGAAAATGTTGAATGCACGTAGATAAATTGGCTTTGGAAGTTGTCGGTGCTGAGCACGAGCCAGAAAGCTAGTCATTAAATTGTATGGAATAAAATTATTATGTATTTTTTTTAAATACTTCAAAAACGAAAGGGAACATTTGTATTAATGTATACACAAAAAATAACAGACAAATGTATGGCTGTGGAAAATGGTAAAAAAGGGTTATTAAAAAAATAATATATAAAAATCCAGACAGCCATTGCTCTAGTTTCAATTATCTTTAATGGCCGAAAACTTTCCAAGACAAAAATAATATGAAAAGTATGTTTGATTGCGATTTTTTCAAACTTCTAAATGTAGGTCAATTTGTTGTTATTGTTCTTACCAGGTATATAAACAATTATTTTTATTAATGTTTAATAAATTATACGGTTTTAACGAAAGCGATAATCTTTCTACTGAAAGTTATATTAAGGAACTTAGTTTATCGGAGTGCTGTAACGTTGTAAATAACGAATTAATATTACAGATCTGAGTTTTGGAAACAAAAAATTGACAAATTGAAAATTATAGCCTAATATCTGTAAGCAGATTGAACTGTTCAACCTTTTTGATTGCGTGAGATTAAAAATTTGAAGTAAACATGAATGGCATTTAAAAATGCGCATCATAATTGGACGTAATTTAATTTGTGTAAACAATGACTTAAGAGTTGAAATCAGTAGATCGTGAAGTTTATTGCCAGAAAAAAAATGGGCAATTATTTAGAAAAACTTTTACTTTACACAATGTTTTGAACACGCACCTGTCAATATGTGGAGGTTAGCAAAAACTTGTTATTGTTTCACTTTGGACGAGTAAAAATATGCTAAGGAATTTAATTTTTTTCTTAAGTTTGATTTAATCTTCTGATTTTTTTTTTACAACGATGTAACTTGTAACGCCAATTTATGCGCAATCAGCATTTGCAGAGTTAATATCATTTTTTATATTTATTAACTTATTCATAGTTTCATTCGGAATTCATCTTGAACGTATGAATGAATTAATAGATATGTAGGTATATAAAAAAAATGCGAATCCTTATGTCTTTCTAAGTGTTATAAATGTCCATCACACATAAACATGATGATACTTTTTACATTTAACGATAATCCCATTATTGCCAAAGAAATCCAGGATCAAACTAATGGAACAACACCCGCATTTAGTTGGCTTCAGACAGGGAACAAAATGGGCATTCTGACAGGAGAACTATCTCAAATAGATACAAATATGTTGACATATGTAGTTAATACAATTTTCTTTTGTCTTACTTTTAAATTACTTCATTATATAATCATTCTAATTGCAACAAAAAGTATTTCGCCTTTTTTCCCACAATCTCACACAAATCTGTCCAAAAGAAGGTCAGAAGTCTTGACTCAGCATTTGCATTTATTTCACACGAGATACTTTTACAAATGCAACTTATGGCTAAGAATTACCGTCCTCCCACATATGGCAGCACCTACATTTTTTTTTTTATAATACAACCTGAAGAAAAATACTTTTAACTTAACAATCGCTTTAGCCATAATATCTACAGCGATTCTGATTCCTTCGAATCATTAAAACGAAATCAGTATTATTTCCATTCGGACCATGCAAGGTCTCTTTAAAGAAAATAAAAAAAAAACTTGAGTTCAGCACTCATATCAAAAGGGTAAGTTAGGCATGATGTTCAAATAAAGGTATGCATTATGATTTAACATAAAAGGGCAAGTATAAAAAGAACATCCGATATGAAATTCATCTCTGGTTGTTGCAAGTATAGGATGTTTTTAAAGCTTCATTCGCAAAGATAATCAAAGTTGCAATCTTATTTCATTTTGAATGCCTAATGTTTGCTTACCCCAAAAGCTGCCTTTTTCTTATAACACCACCAGTCACTTAGTCATAATGTAAAATAATGCTTTTGGTCTAGTGCATTAGTTAGTTTGTTAAGATAAAAATCTAGTGTATTGGCCTGAAGCACTTGACTTTTAGGTTTTCAGTTCCCTATTATATGGTTCAACTTCTCAACGTTAAAATCAGTGGATTGCCCATTGATCACTAAAGTGTTCACTTTGCCTCAAGCAACAACAGATCTATAGATAATGGTCCCACATTAGAGGGTGGTACCAAGCGGAGCACATGGATTCGTTCCAAATTTGAAATCGTACTAGTCTTTTGATCGCACCCAGTGATTTTAGGTCAATGTGAAAATTTATTCAAGACAATAACAGCTAACCGTATTTGGTTTCGGAATTGGTTTGCTTAGTTCTGATAATAATGGTAATTAGAAAGATTTGTGGGTTGCTATTAGTTTTTTTTTTGTTATTCCTGCTCGATGCAGAATTTATAGTTTTCTGCAAATTAGCGAACGTCTAAGAGAAAAAAATGTGACATTTTATTGAATTAAATTAAGCCTTTAAGCCTGTGAAAAATTAAGAAAAAGCTATAAATTTTGTGCTTAAAAAATAATTTTGGGTATTACTTTTCTTAAAATTAATTTGTGAAAAAAATTAATCGTTAAGTTATGAATTTTTATTTGTTTTTTTTCTTTTTGTGGTATTTGAATATCTTGAAAAAGACGTTTCAAAAATTATATGTTTTGATTTTTATTCGCATAGTAGTATATTCAAATGTATAGTACGAGCATATCGAACTGCTTGTGAGTATAAGGCAAATATGCAAATTTGCAATTGGATTTGAGTTTCCCACAGCATTGAAATAATTATTTCTTTTGGAAAATATTCAGATTAGATTAGATACTATCGTTATGATTTTTATTTTATATTATTCTAAATCTAGGACATTAATAACTGCATTTTTACACTGGTACATGCTCGTGAAAATAAAAATAATTTCTTGAAAAGTATTTCATTTCACTGTTTGTAACTTCTGAAATATGGGTCTTGAAAATCTCATTTCTCGCGCATGATCTTAAAAACGTTTTGGAAAATTACAATTCCTTATGGACGTAATTGGAATATTCAATTACTACATTCTAAAACTCAAAAAGTGCGTAAGAATTGTGTTAATAGTTTTAAAAGAAAATTAAGTTCCCTGATTTTGAAATCTCGTGTTTCTAATAGCTGAACAGAATTGATCACTATAGTATCCACACAAAACTTTTCCAAAAATATAGATATAACTTTGTGGCAATGAACTTTAAGAGCAAATACGTTAGACTTAATCAATACGTAACCATAATGGTTAATGTTATGAATGATTATACATAGATTTCAGTCTCACTCAAATTTACAATCCTTAAGACAAATAATAACACCAATATGTAATTTCAATTTACAACAATATGTTTTCAAAACAAAATTCTGTTTTCGAGCTTCAAAGTGTAATTTAAAATAGGGAAATCATTGAAACCTACTTCTTTTCGTTTTTTTTTCTGTTAATTTATGCAAGTAGGCTTCTTGAAGTGCATTACTCCAAACAAGTGTCATTTTAAATATATTCCATTCATATAATGAGAACACAAACATAATTGTTATTATTTTATCTATAATTATAGCTTTCATGATTCCAACAAGTTTACAGAATAAAACAAATAGCTTGCGGGATTCTATTGACTCAGAGACTAGAAGTGTCTATTGGGTCAGTAGCTCGGATTAAGAACAAGATAGAAGTATAGCTGGCTTGTGTTGTGTGACCTCTTTTCCGAGTTATTTTTCTACAGATTCTTTGCACAAATGCGACTGACCACTTTCTGACGATCAGTTGAGTGGTGTTGATCCGGTTTCAGAGTGACAGAACAAATTAATTTATTCCCCATTCGATCTTTCTTTAGGCTGGAACAAAAAAATAAGCTTACTTAAAATAACTGTGTCGTTCGTTTTTGAAGCGGCAGGCATTGCCAATAATGGGCCGAGTTTAAAGTTGCGTCAAGCAATTATAATTTATCATGCTTTTAAAAACGTGTTTCTTTCGACCGACGACGACGACGCGCGACGGTGAGTCGAGGAGGCAAAAGTTACAAGATATTACTTTATCTAGAAAGTATTTCTAAGATCATATCTCAATATCGCAACGCCGCCGTATGCTCTATGCGCCAGAAGATCGAAGGAAGTAATTCAAAGAGGACCTCCTAACCAGACTCTAATCAACGAATAAATGGAAGGCTTACGCAACCTTTTGAGGTTATATCCACTGACTATATGGTATATGGTTTTCCTAATTTACAGCAGGTGCAAATGATGCTGCGGTGGAAAATCAAAAAAAAAAAAAATAGTACATTCGATGTTTAATGTATGTATGTACATATGTACGTAGTCTCCTCTAAAAGAGGACAAGTTAATTAGATGTTGTTGTGTGCAGACGTGCTGTCTATTTCCTTATATGGCAGGATTATCAGTTCGCTTAATTATAATGGAGCTGGTTTGGTCGAAAAAGCTATGCTAGTAGCTAGTGACATTTTTTTTTTCTAAAAACTTGTAATAACAACATCAACGAATATTTTTTTATTTTGACGTTTGAGTTGATTTATAACTTGGTGAGCGCTGGAGGCTTTGAAACTCGATCATATTTATACCCAAAAAGATGATTGAGTAGGTTTTGTGCTCTATTTTGTGTTCATATTGCAAGGATATACATAAACAAAATCTAAATTTTTTACAGTGTCTTACAAGTTATGAATGTTATGTAAGGATTGCAAGTTGTTTTTCATGTTAATTTTAGTTTTTGAAATCAATTAAAATCTGCGAGTATATCTGATTTAGCAATTTTATTCATGTACAATTTTTATTGAATGCGGTTTATTCTAAGCCAAATATTTAATAAATTTTTCCAATTTTTTCAATAATAAATTTTACTACCCAGGTGGAATTTTTTAATTACAAGTCGCGATATGTTTTAACAGTCTTTCACAATTTGCTCTAAAAAAAAACAAGCTTGAATTATGCGTATACTAGCAATGTTATGGATTCAATTCAAGGTATGGGCGTTTTAAGCCTGCGAGGTAAATCTCATAACATTATGCTGAATTTTTCAGTGCAAGCTGTTTTATATTTAGTTTCCGTGGATACCGACTTTGTTATAAAAAAGGATAGCTATATACATATACAATAATGAATTACGAAAAAAGCTTACTTGGATTTGTTAATTCTTTTTTTTTCAACTTGATGTATGTATGTATTATGCACATAGTTCAGTTCCAATAAATGTGAAAAAATATTATTGTTACAACCAAGTATTTAAAAAACACATAAAAAAATATTAGAAAACAATAAAATTTACATATTGAAAGGTATTTAACTTTTTAAAAGACTTGTCGAAATAAATTCGATTATTTCTATGGAAATATCGGGTTGGCTTTATGAAAAGAAAAAACTTTTTAGTAAGATTTTCTTATCATTTTAAAAAGAATGCCACATAAAAAGGAAACAAATCCTACGAGATTCTTATTGCTTTAATAATGCAACTTATCAAAACACAATACAAACACAAAAAAAAATGTTTCCCTTCATTGTAGTTAGAGGTGACTGTTGCCCAATTCGCAACGCGACGAGAAAACTAGACTTAAACTTGACGAGAAACGCTGTTTCCTTTTTCTCGTTATAAAAAGGTAAACGTAGAATATTACACAATTCTTGCCAGATGTTTTCTGCTACTTTCATACTTTTTATTTTCACTGAACTTGCGTGTTAGTTAGGCAGTGGCACAGTGATTTAACTACTTTTACTTTAAAATGTGAGTCCAACGACCACTTTTGTTCATTCCTAAATTATAGCCCCCAGAAAGACTCAAAAAAATCTAAAGCTTTTGTGTATCAAAAATTATTTCACCTTGATTCCTTACTGTTTTCCGACTCGTGACAGGATGTTGGCACTTTACACATTTTTCATACCTCTAGGCAATAATTTGTATTGTTTTAAGGCAATATTAAAACACGCACTTCAACCATTTCATTGTAAGGTTAGTCCAATAATGGATTGAACAAAACGTGCGGTTAGCCATATCTTGATGAAAATCAACTGACTTCTTGTTTTTGTTTTGATCTCGCGTTCACTCGATATATTAACCCAAACAAATAAAATGTAGGCTTTAGCTTCTTAAACCTTAAATGAAAACAAATAGACGTGAGTGGAAAATGATTGCCTTTTGCGAAATATATGCAACCAATGCGACCACAATTCAGTGCCAGTAGATTAATTACTTATTTTTAAAGGCAGATGAAAATCTTTTTTTTTTTTATTGCAAAGTGATGAAAGCTTACCGCCAAAGTAATACAAAAACCATTTGTCGGAGCCACAAACAAAGTAGTTCATCTCCGCGGTGTTTCATGTTCGAATTTAATTCAACATCAATTCTAAATGTCGTTGGTTCACACCCAATTATGCTTGATGCGATTTCTTTGGTATTCTCAAAGCATTTTACAAATGGTAGTGAAGTTTTTGAAGGTGAGCTGCATGCTCTAAATAAGGTTTTCTTTGGATTTTATATGACGCTAGAGACTTGACGATTCGGTGACGGATGGTATTGGTTGAGTTTATTAAGCTGTAATTTTGCACTTAGCAGGCAGCTAGTTTTTATCTTATCCACTTTAACAGACTGCAAATAAAATATTTTTTAATTATGAGATAACCGATATTGTGTTTTGTTCAATGCTCTTTAATTAGAGGTCAGCAAAAAGATTTTACATTCACCTTTCGTGACGGTCGGGGGCATTAAGATTAATAAGTTCAATTTTAATAAAACTTAATGAAACATTTAACTTAGTTTTTTTTTCAGTTATTTATTTTATATTGAAGAATACTTTTCAGTTCTAATTTTTAAATCAAGAAAAAGGGGAAAAATCGTTTTGTCCACTTTTTCCCGTTATATAATGTATGTAAGTAAAGTTAATGATTATTTGTAAAGCAAATGAAATATAAAAATAACTAAGTGGTTTTGTCTATATAAATTGTCTTACTAAATAAGTCAAAAGAATTTTAATTGAAAAAGCATTTTGGTAGGTAAAATGACTGAACAAATTGAAACGTTAAAATATGACCAAGTGTGATTTGACAATGAAACCCATATATAAAGCAATTTAGATAGTGAGCGTGAGCGAAATTGTTAGCCTGATAACTAATGGAAAGTTCTTTCAGGTGGTTATTATTGAAAGTTAATTTTCTATTGGCACACTACGAAAATCTGTAACTAAACCATAATTTAACATAAACTAACCATCATAATAATTGTTATATAACAAAAGGAGCGAATTAATCTAACTGAATAATAAGAAGAACATTTTTTTTTAAATTTCAAATGTCAATTAAAGCGTGTTATTTACGTTGATATACATTTCTTATAAACTTCGTGTTCTTCTTGCTTGAAGTGTAATTGAAACTGCACAATGTCTACTCAGTTCATGGAGCGTTGTCTAAGAGAGTAAGTAAAAACGTAATTGCCCATTGAAAGTATCTTGAAGTTGATATACGGAAACTCAATTTCAATCATGAATAATGAGCTTAGTATAATAGCAAGACATAAATGTATACACGTATACATAAATAGGAAGCCAGTTATGTATTGTATTTTACGACAAGGGTTGGTTTTCCATTTTTTATGTCGTCTGAACGGTTAAACCCGACCGTTCTCACGGATTATTGGTTTTATTTTTATATTTTAATTATATTCATAGATAATAGTTATCCTATACAGTGTGTTCCGAAAACAATCGATAATTCTTAAATTGAAGTTATGACTCTTATGAAAATTGAAAGAAAAAAATGTCTGTCCAAAGCTTACTTACTTTTATTTGCCTCCTTGCACTTATATTTTAGTATTACATAAAATATTTGCAAATCTGTATAGCTCGTCTGTCATCAGATCAATAAAAAAAAATTATTTAAGTGCGTTATCTGATGTGATCCAAAAATATAAACCAAACAACTCTTATTGTGAAATCCAAAAAGACATTCAAATCAGTTTGAACAAACCGAAAAACAACAATATGCTTAACCGCATTAAAAAATCTGTTTAGCCATTTGTGAGTTATGAGGTTTGTTAAGCTGTCAGCTAGACCAAATGGCGCGGCGGCGGCGGTGTACAGTGTTGCCTATCAATATAGGCCGACCGACGATAAAAGTCATTGCAACTCCATAACCATAAACATAGTACCTATTATAAACTCAAAAATTATGTAATCGAATTTAACAAACTTCACTGCATTTCGTGTCTTTCAAATGGTCCAACATTATTTGGATTGAAATACATTTAGATTGATGATTGATGGTATGGACCTGTACGTTTATTATAGTTAGGTACTAAAATAGTTATCTGTTCAATTTGATTGTAAGTTTGTTTTAGGAAAACTAAATTCATCAATTAAAATATCAATTGGTAATAATTTGTTGGCTGTCATTTAAGTTTTAAATTGTAATTTTATCTAAAAAAAGGCAAAGATTAATTATTGTGTATTTTGTTCATGAAAAATATAAATACAAAAATATGTCAATAAAGCTCAAAAGTTCTAGCAAATTCTCGAGCAAATTATTTTACATTTTAAGAATGTATTCAAATTATTCCTAATTTTATTAATATATAGGTAATGCATGAATGTAGTGTTTTGTGCAAATATATTGTTAAAAAACTCCAAAATAATAACTTAAGTGCTTTCATAGTCAAGCTGCTTATACGAGTACCTATTATCTAAGAAAACATCTATACCTGCCTACAAAACTTACAAAATACTCTGTCATAAAATTTTGAGTATATTGATTGGCGTAAACAAAAATTTTGTTTGTTTGTTTAATTTATGTGTGTTCACAAAAACCAGGTAACATTTACATAAGTTTAATAACTTGCATTGAACTTATAGTAAAAGTGACCTTAACCTTAAACCCTGAAATGAAAACTCACCAGCAACCAGCCAGCGTGTAAAATATCTAAAAATAAAAGTGCTAATTTTAATGGCTCCCACAATCTTTCGCATGAATCAGCGAATTTAATTCAGAAAAATAAACATCGCACGCACATTGAACTTGACCCAAAGGTTTCTTCAACATTTTAAAGCAAACGCTACGCACGATGTCAGAATGTAAATTTTGTGTTACCAATTCCACTGACACACCCATTCAGGTTGAATGGCTTGTATTTAAAATGTTCAACTTAAAATCAGCATTGATAGTATTTGATTTAAAATTATCATAATATTGAAATGGTGGGAACTAGGAAGACATCATTGAAAGTTTGTATTGCTATTTTGGATGCTAAATTTGAGTATATTGAGCCACTTATTATTTGTAAGCTACTTTAGATGTAAATATTATATTGATAGAAATTAAAAACAAAAATCATTTCAGCCCAGTTTTTTTACATAAAATGATCCCCGATAGTTTGCAGTTTGAATGTTAAATTTTATGTTCAATAAAAAATAAAAATTCTTTCTTTTAAGCTATAGATGGCGAGTCTTAGTTTAAACAAAAAACAGTTAGGAAGTATATAGTAATACTTATTTCTGAATTTATTCTATACCGAGACCTCGGAATAATCCTTCCCAGCTGGAAATGAAGTTCTGCAGGGCAAGTGGTGAACGACTTAATTTATTCAGCCTACAATTTGTTTGAAGTTTGTACATAAGTATTTAATGTTAATTTTTCAATCGAACAACGAGTGACACGAATATGTATGTACCTCTTTTATTGAAAAAGTATTGTTCCGCTGAAGTGAATTCTTATATAGGTACAAATAAAAACAAATAAAAGAAAATATGCATATTCAAGGTCGAAAGCGAAAGCATGATTTTTATTTATATTTTCAGTATATCATGGCGTTTAAAATTACCAATAATCAATATAATAGTAAATACGAACAAAAGGAATGTTCAAATGAAAACATTTTGATGTGTGTAATGTTTAAATATTGTAAAAGACTGCATTATTTGCCAAAGATAATAAATTTGAAATTTGGTTTAATATAGAGATGTAATAAAAAATTAAATATTTTATTTAAAGTAAGGCATGTGAAAATTTTAGCGACACGAAAAAAGTAAAAAGAAATAGAAATAAAGTGTAGGTGTAATATATGGCAAGGCCGAAGTGTCTTACAACCACGTTTGTGTTCATGCTATGTCAGGAACAGTTAATGCGAGAAGAAGATTTTTTTGACATGAGATTCTCATTATTGTAGAATTTATTCCACCAGTCTGTACAGAAATATCAGCTTTTTTCGGGCTGATTCTGTTTTTTGGAAGGTTAGTAAATGAAAAATCTATTTCGTGCTACCACTCCCTCTTCGACTCTTAAATATTTTCAAAAACCATGAAAATCGAATCCTTTTTTGAGTTGTGTGTCCATGACTTTGTTCTGGTACATTTTAAGGGGAAACTACAACCCGTTTACTATTTTTACTGACAAGTTGGAGTTAAAATGCCCAGAATTTTAATGGTTCTTAGAAAACGATTAAAGGCATTCCCCTGTAGTTGTGGCGTGGTTTTGTAAATTCTGAGCATTTTCTTGAAACCATTTTAAAACTAATAATTATATTTTTTAATGATCATTCTCATAAAATATCAAATAATTTTTTAGAGTATAAGGCAATATAAATATAACTACCTAAATATTTACATTGTATTTTTAATACAATGTAGTTTTATTTAAATTGCCTTTTTTATCTATTTAAATATACACGAGTCGAGTACCAATAATAAAACTATAAGGAAAATTAACAAAACCCCATTTCAGTACATCACGGACTCCATTATTTCATTATAATTGTTATTCACTTCAAACACATAGTTTAAATCATTAAAATTTGTTTCACTTTATTAACCATTCCAACTAATATTTCAAAATTACATATAGCAAAAAATATAGTGATAAAGTGTTGATTGGTAATCAGAAATTACAGGTATCGATTGTTAAACAATTACAATGCAGCAATATGAGTTTGTTTACCATTTATTCATGGAAGCCCATTAAAAAATATGGAAAAACAGAGCAGACTTCTTTTAATATTTCTTAAGTACATGCTTCTTTAAACAATTGAAAAAAAAAAACAACTTGCGCGAGAGTCGTCCAAAGGAACCATGAAATAAATCAGAAAATGTGGCGGTGTCGATTGTATGGAAAGGCAAAATAAAAATAAATATACAAAAACAAATTAAACTTGCATTTAAAAAAAATGTAACACGAAACCGTAATGAGACCGTAACGAATCACGATATTGTTTTGTTTGTCTTAAGGCACAAAATTATTAAGCCAAAAAAAAAAGAATATCTTTAATTGTTTACGTTTTTTTTTTTTTTTTTAACTTGTGCCATATAAATAAAAAATTTCAAGGTAAGTATTCAAAGAACTTACTTAGCAACACTAAGAACTTGAATATGGCTTAGGAAAAAGATATGTGTTGCTATTCTATTACTTCTTTGAATGTGGTACTTTAATAAGTTGGAATATATAATAATGCATGCTGTGCTTAATTGGATCTTTTTCTAGTAAATTATTGATTCAAGTCTATTAACTATTTTCACACTTCATTATTGTTTGTTCTAATTAACATATAAAATAAGCGGATTCTTTTATTTTTAACTATACGATTTTATTCGTTTGATTACAATAAAAAATGAAGTATACGAATGGTTGCAACATGTCAAAGCATTTCCAACATAGAAAAAGAATTAAAAATAAAATCTTAGAGAGGACATCAAATTACTATCAAAGACTGTGAAGAGACATTATGATTGTAAGAATACACAGCGAAGATTCTTAGGCTATTTCAGTGAAAGACTGAAGTTAGCTCTGAGTAAACTCTTCAAATATGATTTTTGTTTGTGTGTTATTCTACGAGTTTCCTTAATCCTTTCCACATTCATCTTTCATCCGCCATAATTTTCAGTCATCAAGTTGACAATGTTTAGAACTATGTACATCACTGTAAGTGGGTAGTTCAAAATGCGGTATCTTATATTTCAATAAAATAACCGTAGGTATGCTTTAGACACCAAAGAATCTAAAACGGAAAGATCTATCGAATGTTCTATACACTCAACAAGTAATGCCGATATGATGCTGATACCGTCCTTTCGGAATCATTACTTTTAAAAGACTATAACATCATATTGTAGTAACTCAAAGTGCAAATCGTTTATTTAGATACTAAATGCTCTTCATTTATGCAATGTAGATCACCTTTTCAATGCAATTAATTGTCGTGCTTATCAAATCTCTTACTTAATTGTCACATAGCTAAATAAGTTTAAGTTGTCATTACATTAAAATACCATTGCATGATGAAATATAAATGAAAATATACTTCAATTAAAAAAAAAAAAACAAGACTTCATGCTAATGCGCAACATTAAGTTTGCAATAAATGCACGCAGACGTCCCCAACTCAATTATGTGACAAAATTTGAAAAAAAAAAAAATACAAAAAAAAAAAACAAAAACGAACTAAGCAAAGATATGCGTAGTGTATATGTAACTTTCATGAACATAAAATGGAAATCATTTTCATGTCGTACTTGTTTTCTGTATAATTATTCCAGTTTAGTAATTTCACATTTTTTTCTCCTCTGTCGTCTTTCACTTGCGACTTAAATCTCACCCATGTACGATGTTGAATCGAGTGATCTTGTGGAAATAGTGCAGAAATAAAAATTAAATGTGATGAAATGCAATAACAATCATAATCGCTATGATATTTTTTATTTTGATGCTAGAAAAAAAATCATTCACATGAGATCACATATCATGGTGATTTTGGAAATTGTCTGGACTCCATTGAAACTTGTTTGATTTTTTGTTAAATTATTTAAGAAGATATATAGTAGCAGCTATTGTGAAGTTCTTTCATGCATAATTTTTTTTGTACCTATTTCTTGACTCAAAAGTAGCGATTCTGGTTTTGTGTCATTTTTTATGCAAAGAAGCAAATTACTTAACAAGCTGCCAATATCTAAACAAGTTACCTAGTGATATCATAATGCAAATTCATAATATCCGGTAGGTATTGTATCTTAATTTAATTTTACCTCCACTCTACTCGTATATAGATTTTTTGTCATAAGTTTTGTTTTTGTAAATGGCTCAAAAGACCAAATTTCAAACTAATTTTAACAAAATAATGAAAAATCCATCCTTGCTCAAAAATTTTACACCAAATTGCATGTGAAACTCGATTGATTCATTAAAAAAAATAGAAAAAATTGCATTCACATGCAGCAAATTTATGCAGAACGGACATTTTTATATTTTAATTACACCCAGCTTTTTTATTTTCCTACCGCAGTTCTCGTATCTGTTTATGTTACTATGCTCCCAATCCATTGCATTTTACTTTTTTTCACACAGACAACCTTCATGGCTAAAAAGATAGTTGCGAAATTCTTTGAGATGTTGGGTGGCACCTTTCATGGCTATAATGGAGGGGAAAAATAAATAAAAAAAAACAAGACCTTATGTGCTTGATATGTGTGTTAGATATAAAAAAAAAAACATAAATTTGCATTTACATACCCTGCTTATCAAGCTGGACAAAATTTTATTTGTAGATACTTTAATCAGATATTTACGTCAGGAGACTACCTAACAAATGAATGTTCAACACTCATGTCATATTCAATTCGTCCTTGATTATGTTACAGTTTCTCGGTGATTGAACTGATCGGCCATGAAGATAAAAGCAAATTCTTGGAAGCTTAGAAACTAAGAAACATTTTAAGAGCAAATATTTTTATTGATGGTAATTAATTTGTGATAAACAAGTATGGCTTTGGATATCACTTTGATTGAACGCTAAGTAGATTTTGTAAATGAGTTAACATAAAAACAACATCATTTGGGAATTTTTTCCACTGATTGCTATATTTTCGGTTTTATAATTATATGCAAGTTACTATACTGACTTTACGCAGCTGGCACAAAATATGGTTTGCTTTTTTAAGTAATATGTTTTTTTTTGCCAGCAAAATAGTTACAGGGTACGACAATGGTAGCCCCCAAAACTTAGTTGGAATCTTTCCAGTGGACCAGTTCAAAAAACTGCATTTACTTGTATTCACTGAAATAATTTGTTTAATTTTCAAATTTAAAATAAGTCGAGTAAATGATCTTCTTGAACTTGATTATACAATTTATATACTTGTTTCATTTTCAAATACTCAGGATTCACAGTCACATTTAAAATCAGAAGTAAATTTAACATAAAATCAAGTAGAAGAAAGTTATTCCGTTAATGACAATAAATAAAATACACACCCACCAAATAAAAAAAAACCAAACCTTTAATTTTTTTTCGCTAAATATCTTGTTTACAAATAACAAAAACAATCTGATGCAAAAATAAACCCAAACAACCTGAATGTGTTTTATTTTACCCAGTGGCCCAGTCACCTTATTATATAAGAAATATACGTTACTAGAAAAAGATCAAACCAAAAGAACACGACTATCAAAGTTATATAATAAAAATGCAAAACTAAAAAAAAGATTTATAGACAACAAAACGAAAGGGAAATAAAATTAGCTAAGATTTTAAATGCCTTTCATCCATATGCAGCAACTGTACCTTACTATGTCTTTTTTTAAGTTTATATCACAAAGTTTAGGTAACATACACAACACATATGTGTGTTTATTTAATATTTGACACCGAAAACAAAAAAAAAAACAAAAATAAAAAGTTTAAAACTATAAGCCAATGCCTGCGATTCCATCGTCGATGTTTGCTATTATGCAACACATGACCACCGTTAGCAATAAACCACTGATATGGCGCTTCTAGCGGTTTTGCAGCGCAAGAAATAGAAATAGTATCTTACAGCTTATCTATCTTATAACTTTTATAGGAACCCACAAAATATTTTTACATTCATCGAAGTCATTTCAATTTTGGTTGTTCTCTTATTTTGCCATTATAGTTACAGTTAAGGGAGATTGTTGTATATATTAAGTCGACATCAGCCATGGACTCTTTTCCAGGCTGCAATAAATTTAAATTAGGAGCTGAACTCGTGACTTGTCTGGGTTTCGGTTATATTTTTTTGTTGTTGTTGTTGTAGATATCGATTCTTTTACACTCGTGAAATATGGTTTACGCGACACCGATATACATATCCCATAAGGTGGGGGATTTATCTGGTGATACGTGTTGGTTGGACATTTGAATGTTTGTTCAATTCTTTTTGTTTTAAATTATTTAGCAATAAATAAAACAAAGATCAGAACGTAGTGATTTCAGAGAATAATGTTAAAATGCATTTAAATTTTGACATTTCCTTATGTAGTGAAACATAGGATTAAGGTGCATATTTTAGTTTTCAAGATTGTTTTGTGGTTTTTATCTTTTTGAAATTAACATTTTAAAACTAAGATTTAAAATTAATAATATGAGAGTTTAATAAAAACTTGTATGCAAATTATGTATATGCAAATCAAAATAATGTGTTCGATGCATTGAAGTAGAAATATAAGACGAGGAATCACTCCAAGGCGTACAATAGCTCTAACCTAAAAAACCGAAGCTGTTTTTGTTTCTTAAATTTTTTTAATCTAATGCCACATTGTAGCAAATTTATGTATATGTCATCAATAAGGCAGGGTTTTCAAAGTTTAAGGACAGTGAAAATAAAAAAAAATATATTTCGGATACCAGGAATGATAGACCAGATTTGATATTTGTACGGAATAGTTGGTTCGCTCAGGTTTGAGAAATGGCATGGAAGTAAACTTTGAGGTACACAATCAACTATGCGTATGTATTTTTATTTGTTTCTCTCATACGCAAATATTATTTCCAACTAATTAAGTTGCTTGTTGTGAAAAAAATTGTCATCACATAGTTGAAATCATCAAAAAAAAAACCCACGATAATTATTTTGTATGTTTTGGTGTTGGATATGTTTAAAAACGTATGATAAATGCACGATGTATCGATTAAATTTTTTTCACTTATTTTGTGTATCAAAAGTAAGGTCGATTTAATTACAGACAAACACAAAATTGTATTATACTAACGGTTGCAATAAAACCAGGAATACAAAACAAAAGAGCTGAGGTCAAAACTATACTTCCATTTGTCCATTAAATGACCTTATAAATAAACACATTGCACAATTTAAACACTTTTCTTTTCGTTAACCAAACTGAAAGTAAAGTGAACACTTGCATTTATAACAAACAAAATAATGCTATTGAAATATAATATAAGTTTATAATTAATTTATTGCGCAATATTTCCGAGTTTTCAAATTTAATTTTATTTACCGATCCATATTAAATAGTTATTTACCTGTCTTAATGACCTTTAAATTAATCAAGATAATTTATTTGTTTGAAGTTGCTTAAAATCAAAATTAATTTGAAATCTAAAATAGAATCGCCAAAAAGTTAATTGGAATAACAAAACTATAACAATTAATCAATCTGGATCTTACGAATAAACAAACCAACTGCCCAATTATAAACACCCTTTCGAAAGGCATGTGATACATGATTGCATTACTCTTATATGCCCGACATCCATAAGGTAGATTAAATAGATTCAGAATAAATAAAGTGTATTTTAAAAGAATTTATTTTTTCTCTCTAATTGGGTCTTCAATTGTTCCAGCTCGCCCTCAGAGATTAATAAGCCAACAATTTTTTAAACTTACGAGTATAAGAAGGAAGATTTTGTGATAAATCTGACGCGGGTCAAATCTGTTTATTGACAAAAAAAGTATAATAATAATCCATTTTTTCATATAATTGAAAGCAAATTGTATCATTATAAATTTTAAGATGTTGGGTTAGTTTTTAAAATGCATTAACATGATCTGTTCGATTATGATTTCTCATTGAATTGTTACATAATTTAATTTGAATACCTAATGTATTGTTTTAATTTGCGTTGATGAATGGTTTTCTTAATGATGGCCTCAACCTCAATAATTGATATTGAAAAATTATTTGATTTATATTTGTTGCTACCGAAAAAATTGCATGTGGTTATGAGAAATATGAGCATACTCTTGAATATATGTTTACATATTTCACTCATAATATTGGTATCTAAATTATTTTATAATAAATCATTATTATTTTATAATAAAATATATATGTATATCTGAACTGTCTTACAGTTAAATATAAATATATGATTTTATGTTCTTGTAATGAAATATGAAATAAGTAGAAAAAAAATTAATATAATACACTTGATATTCGCACAAAAAGCTCTTAGCGGGAAAATAATTAACTGATTTAATACACAGCTTTTTTCTTCGCTCATAAATACCTTTTTTCTCTCTAGCTAACTTTAACAGATACATCATTATAGTCTACACTGCATTGATATGGTCCAAAGTGAAGCCAGTTTTTCCAAAGGATGGAAGGAATTTTAAGACTTGTAACTTAAGGTAGTTGCTTTCACTAACATAAAAGTTAAGTTTGTTTTTTTAGCACTATACGAGATTTGGCTTTTAGATTAATGAAAGTTTAGATCGTGATATGCATATATTTTATACTGACAGCGGCTTATGAATTAAAATGCTTGAAATTTCAACAAAAATATTTTATCGTGTAATTAACGAAATCTAAAGGTATTAAAGCGGTAAGTTATGGTGAGTTTAAACAACCTATATAGAGGAGCTATATTGAAGTTTGGCACGGGTTTATGAAAAATGTATATAAGTATATTCACAATTCACCGAGGCGAAATATTTATTTACATTTAAGCTAATGGTAGATGCATTCCACCAAATTATTTTTTTAGCTTAAAACCTAGTTTAATGCTCTGATAAAAAAGACAAACATTTAATTTCAAAAAATTCTGTAATCACACAATTGTTATATAAATTGATATGTATATCCAATTTTATAACGATATAAGATAACATATTCGATAAAAAATAATCCTAAACCAATATAGTACCGTATATCTAAATGCAGTCAATTAGGTCAATATTCATGGGAAACATTAGTGGATCAAGCCAAATAGCAATCATTTTATAATCTTCCAATGCAATCATAGATCGCACAGACCCAACATCTAATTGGGAATTTGTCAAAATATCTGAGTCACAATATCCATTCAGGCACAACACACTTTCTTTTACCTTCAAAACAACCAACGGAAAATATTACGACTTAGCTATACAACTCTATACTGTCTCTTATTGGCATAACCAAGGTAAATCTTTTAAAGAACTCGGTTACTCTGTCAATGGTTCACCGAATCTGACTCAAATAACGATTTCAATTGAATATCGAATACAATGGCACAAACAAAAAGTTGTACCTACTCGCGACAGCAGCGCCAGCGTTGGCGAATATTATGTAAGCCTTTTAGTCAAGAAACAACCAAATACAAAAAAACGCAGATACTTGAACTAAAACAATTACTGAGTCAAGATAGTAATCAATTTTGTGGCTAAGAGAAGCCGGCTGCTCCAATTTGAGTTGACTTTTTGTTAAAACTTTTTGACAACAACCAAGCTACAATCGTGATCGTCAAACGCGCACTCGTGTTCGAATCACCTGCAACTTTAAACCTGGACATGCGACAAGAAAGTATCTAACTATATACAGAATATTGTCTCTGTGTCGTCTGATGTGAACCAGCATCATCTGTGCCATGGCTTTATGCGGCTTGATTGATTTTAAATGTTTATACTTTTGTCACACTATAATAATCTATGTAGGTCCTCTATATAATACAATGGGCATTAAGCATGCACTTTTTTGTGGAATGTTGATGTGAGATAGCATTTGTTTGTCGGGAAGTTTATTTCTTCAAATGAAGTAAGTGGATAAATTGAATGCCAAATTATCCCATTTCATGGAATGCGAGATGTTTTTTAGAAGAAAAAAATGTGGTTTTATTGTAATTTCTGCGATGTTAGGCGATGCTTAATTGGATGTGTCCATTGAAAATGACGAATGGGATTTTGACAGGTGAGCTTATCAAGTTAAGTGTGGAATTTCTTATGAGTACGGAAATTTATATTTTTGCTATTTTAGCCTTTTGGAAAGTAGATAGTTAAAGTTATTTTGTATTTATCTTTCTTTTTTGATTTTCTCAGATATTTGAACCTGGTATCAGTGTCAAGCAATGTGCAACAAAGACCTAAGTACCTTTTAAAAATTTCAAAATTTCTGATCCGAAATACCTAACCTCAGAAAACGTATATATATGTAATTGATAAAGAAGTACAGTTCAGATGAACCCTTTTTTATATTTTGTACGGACAACAAATGAATTAAATAAAAAATAAAAATTAGAATTTAAAAATTAAATCTTAATGAAACTTATGGTAAAAAATGTCATTCAGTATGAGAATGAAGAATCAAAATATTTTGAAGGAAGATTATTTTTTTTTAAAGGAAGGTAGGATATTTTTGTACTAATGACAATTCTCATGACATTGGACAAAAAAAAAATATTAAAACCTTAAATAAGAGGAACACAATTCAATTCATGTAAAACGGTACTGTTTCACAAATGTGTACTGCTTTGTATAATAATCCGACACTTTCAAAATTGTAACTAGGATTTTAAGACAAGTCATATTTTTGGAACCAGAGCAACATAGTGAAGTCCAAAATAAAAAAAAAGAATTGTGTATCAGCCTAATATATTATGTAGTTGTAGGTAATTTTAAATAGACATTGAAAATATTCAAAATGAAAATGTGATATGTGAACTGCCAGAATCGAAAGAATCATTTTATTGAATAAAGTTGAACAACGAATAAGATATACCAATGAGCGAAGCATGGAAAATAAACAACAAACAATTCCAAAGTTAAATACTGTCTAGGCAAATCGCGACCTATCCTAATTCCCAAATGTCAAATGTAAAACTTAAGCTACTTTTTCCGCTTCCGCACACCGCCACCTACTGTTACTACTTCTGTTACGCTATGCCAAACGCCAGTATCTGATGACAGAGCCATCTATTGCACAATGACTTCCCTGCATTTTTAATATCTGTTTAATGTGCACCTTAAAAAGCATCAGCTCATTGTACTATGTTTCTCATGAAATATGATTTAAATTCTATTGTCTTTCAAAGAGATGCTGTTCCCACCTAAAACACACATGTGGTTTGTGCATTTGCAACAAAACTATAAATTAAGTGCCTCGTGGTAAATATTTGGCAATAAAAGCAATTGTGCCACATATAGGAAAAGTCAAGAAGAATTTAGTGGATAAAAGTGGTGCTTGAATATTTTTTAACGTCTTGTTAATACAATTCTGGTATTTGTGTTAAATTCAACAATAATAGTGTAGGGCAAAAAGAAAATATAACAATTAAACAATAGTTTATACTTAATATGCTTCTTAATTTTTTATGTTTATGGTAAAAATGTTCAAATTTAAATTGAATTTCCAATGAGTGGGAAGTATATTTTCCGCCTTGTCTTCCTTTAATAAATTATTGCTGTCAACAAAAATTAAATATAATTTACCGTTGAAGGTATTTTGAGTCATACAAATTATTATGCAGCGTGTGGTGACTTGCGAAAATGTCACACGATTTTTTTTTCTCACATTTTTTTGCATCTCACACTTCAAAGATTTTTTCTGTTTATTTTTTAAGATATTCATAAATTAAATTTTCTTAAGGAAATTTCTTCAATTCAAAGTAGGCACGAACTCAACTCAGTTTACCTGGCAATTTATCAATCATATGTCAGATCTGTTCACAAAGTTTTCGAGAAGAATATGTGTTTCTCGTTTTTTTTTTTTTTTGAATTGATAATAAATTTTGTAGATTTATTTGGGAAAATATTTTTTATGTCAAAAAAAATGAGGAAATGCTAGCTGGTTTTGAAATTTTCTATTTCTTGTTTTTTTTTGGAAATTATATGATTCAGTGTTTTACATCCTACAAAAACATACATGTAAAGGGTATTTATGCAACACTGTAAAATCGTAACGTTTTTTGATTTTTCTGATTTTACTTATAAATTTTGACAGTTTAAAAAATTTCAAAACTTTTCCACGACAACTTTATGACGATATTTTTTGTGATGCTAAGTTTTCGAGAATCTAAGAACATACAGGATGTGTTTAAACTTTGAAAAACTTTGATTTAAAAGTGTTGCGAAATAAAACAGACAAAACTCAAGTTATAAAATATGAACTTTATATAAGATAATATAAAACATAATTAGATTACAAATCTTCTTTTCATTAGATGTTTGGAACTATAAAAGGAACAGAGAAGAAGTTTACTATAAATTCATGTGGTAAAGCCACAGCACAATGGATATTTTGTTTGGCCAAAATGTGTGATATCAACAACTATCTTTTTTTTTTTACTATTTCTCTAACGGAATCTAAAAATTATATAAGTGTTGAATGAATGGACTTGTTCCATATAAAAAACAAATTTTGTACTGACCAAGAATACGCCTAAAATAAAACTAACGCTCTAATATAAAAAAAGATTAAATAGATGAGATAAGCATCTTTTTTTATTATTATTTAAATACATAAAATAAAATTTCCATGAGTGAATGTTACGCAAAAAAAATAATAAGAGATGAGGAATATTTTCACTTTTGAATCAACAACAATACATCTTTTTATCTTGTTTGAAAGAAGTTGAAACTTTTTCTTTAATAAGCAGATCAGATTTTTTTTTGTATAAGTTATTTGTATGTCAACGAAGTAGCAATAGTATATCAGTTAAAAATAATCGCATCACGTTTTGTTCATTTAAACAAAAGAAATTCTCACATAAACCAATGGCCTCATGATTGCACTTTCTAACGTATATATAAGTATACATATAAATATATAGGTTTAAATGTAGTTGCATTTTAAAATGATTATATTTGCGTTTGTGTTTCTTTTATTAAATTCTTCTAAAGCTATGTTTCTATATAAATGCATTTTTATTGCAGTCTAGATAAAGGAAATCGGTTGTGGGGCAACTTTAAGTATACCGTAATAACAGATAAACTTCACAGTGAAAAAGAACCACAATTTTGAGTTAGTTATTTTTTTGTGTATTGAAAATGACAATATACTTTAAGTTTTCGTTAGAAATTTGGGAACAACCTCTTGTTTTTAAGAATTGCTATACCTATTAGACACAGAAAAAGTGCGTAGATATATGAAAGATTAGGATTGAAACCAATGCTTAAAAATAAGAGAGCTGTAAAGTTTCTCAACATTAGTTTGTTCAAATTTTGAACTGAAAGCAACAAATGTTGAAATTGATAGCCAAAGATTGAATGCTAACACACCTCTTCACTCCGACTTATAGGAAGTGATTACGCCAGTAAAATGCTCAAATTTTGGCGATATAACCTCAATTTTTTTTATCTAGGTTCACTGTGATAAATTTAATAAAAAATACATAAAAAAGACTGTGCATGCGGTTATCTCAACAAATAACAGTTCCTCCATTATTATTTACAACTTTTTTAACATTACAAAACTTCTGTTTAGAAATACTCCTAATAACAACCAGACAAAAAAAAAACAAGAATAGAAAATATAATAATGTTGAGCTTCAGAGCATTATAAATTAATACGTAACATGCTATTAAAGAAAAGACGGTCAAAGGTTTTAGTTGTTCCATTATTATATTTATCCCTGAGACTGTATTTGATGAATTATAAGCGCAAGCACATGTTGCTAAACTGGACCTACAGCTTGGATTAATTACTGCAGTTTATTTGATTTATTTGTTCTCCGCGTACTTAAAGAATTATATTGTGTGAACATTTGCAATATATTAGTGCTCTTTTTCTCAATAAATTTAATTGTATTGTATATTAAATCGGTACAAATACGCAAATAGTCTGAAAAGCAACATTGGTGCCCTTGATAAACTCGTACCAAACCATAAAAAAACCAAGTTTCCTATTAATTGTTTTCTAGTATTTCAATTATTCTTTTTTGTTAAAGTTTGTTCGTGTCTAAAAACACCATTTCCTGGGGACAATAACTTGAACTGTTTTTTATACTGCAAAAAAAAAAAATTAGTTTTTACAGTTCAAAATTGTCCATACACACTGTCTCGAAAAGTAACAAAGGTAACAAATTATAATACCTACATAATATTTTGGCTGGTTCAAATCTTTACCACAAGCCATATATTTATTCAATATTATTAACTGCATAACTTACCTAAATACATAAAGAAATGTGTGGATTTTTGAAATATCAAAAATCACGTCGAACAAAGCACCAAACGACTTACCTAGAAAAAAAAAAACAAAAAAAGTATTAGATTTCTGTTATATTCGTATAAAAAGTAGTTAAATAAAATTTTGTAATTAATTAATGGAAGTGAAAAAAGGTAGCTGTTATTAGTTTAAACTGCCAATTAGCAATTCATTTGTTGTCTGTATTTTTGTATTCAATTTATTTTGTTTGTTGTTTAACTTTTTGAATAATTAATTACTTATTTGAGCAAATATTTAATACACAATACTAAATATATCTTGATATACGTTCGTAACTAGGTTACAAAATCAAATAATTTTTATATCGCTAGTGTTTGAATAAATATTTGACTGTATTGTCAAATTGTTGCACTGCTAAGCATTTTCTCGCTCAAAAATTTCGATTTTCTTTGTGGGTGGGTCACACTATTTATATCTTAATTATGTTTGTATTTCTCAAGCATTTGCTTGACAGACAGAACGCATTAAAAAATCCACTCGAAATTCCAAACTTATATAGATTTAGATTCAAATACAAAAGCATTCATGCAAGTAAAAGTCAATTTAGCTTAAAAACGAGTTAGTGTCCTTCAATCCAACAAATGATATTTGTTATTAAAAAGAAGAAAAAAAATCGTGATCGCAATGAACTTCTTAAAGTAAACGAACAACTTTTCCATGCAATTTTCTTCTCTGACATTTCAAAAATAAAAAAAAAATACAATAACAACAACAACAACAGTTAACATAAAAAAAGAAGTTAAACAAACATGAATTTATCCAGCACCAGCAACAGCTAGCCAGCGCAGCGCCTGAAGAAGATACAGTTGTCGTTGTTGTTGATGGAGATAATTTTTTTTTTTACCGCTAACCGGAAAGAAATAAAACAGACTCTTGAAGTCTTGTCAGAGTGCAAGTCGTGGTATCCTGTCTAGATGCGTCAAGTTGAATAAGTTGAATGTGGAAACATGGTTTCTTTTTATTTTTTGTTAGTTTTTAATATTTTATGCTCGTGCCATGATGTTTAACAAACACAGATGAACCATTAGGCACCTATCCTTAAGTTTTCTGGTTTTCCTAGATTCATTTTGAACACCACTTGAAAAAATTGGCGCGACGGAACGACGACCGACCGACCGACGACGTAACAAGTTTTTCGTGGCAAGGAAATAATTGTTATGGTCTTGACCAAAAGGGTTAATAACTTTGACAGCTCCCAAATATGTAGACGAAAAATAAAAGTAAATAAAGTCAGCCAGAGAGACCGCTGCACAGTGGAGTTTTTAGTAATGAAACCTAAGATTTTTCTTAAGAGGTTGAAATACAACAAAATATTTCAATCATTAAGTTAGGTAAAGGTAGTAAAAATAATTCGAAAAGTAAAAGCAAAAAAGTAAGTACACATTTTGTATGAACAATTCTTAAAATATTTAATTCGGCTTCTCAAAATGCTGCACATCTTAACTTCTAAATTGATATATTTTAAGGTTTTGAACAGATTTTTAATCCTCTCTATTGTTTTTTTTTTTAATTGCAATCTAATAAAATCACACAGAAAATTATTATACAGTTATGTTTGCATTCTGAAAAACAATAAAAAAATTGTTTTGATAATTTTTTCAGAAATTTGGATTTCAGTAATTTTAGAACATGTCTCGCATTTACAGACTACAGAATTTTGGATGTGCAGAATTTTGGATCAAAACAATTTGGAAAATGAATTTTGGCACTCACAGAATTATGACTTGATTCATTTCTGTTTAGTTAGAAACTACAAAAAAAAAAACAAGAAAAATGCAGTTTAACTGTAAAATCATCCACTGTATACGTTTTAATTGAAAAAAGCGCATATATTGATTGGTAATGATGGTGACATGATGTCTGGTTTTCACAAAAATGGGGAAAACACCACCACTGAAAGAAAAAGGAAATGCTCGCTAACCAAGAAAAACAAAATGAAAAAAAAAAAAAACGAAATAAAACAAACATTAAAAAAACAAAAACACCTTTTACCGATCTACCACTAATTCAGGAGCCTGCGGTTGACTTCACACCTTTGTTTCTATTCCCTTCACGCTTCAGGCTGTTTTCGCATAAAAATCAATCAATTGGCTGAGAAAAAGTTAATGGTTTCCTATTTAGCTAGCACAAGCGTGCAAAGTCTTACTGGTCTGGCATTTATTTTCATGGTAGAGAGAAATATGAGCCTATTCACACAGGTTTTCAGGAAACCAGTAGTTTGTCTTCAGTGTTTTGAGTAAAGTTAGTTTTAAATCTTGAGTCATTTCATATTCAAAGCAAAGGGCTACACATTTCGTAAGCTTTCCTTGAATCATGATCATAATCTCAATTGTACGCTTAAATCCAATCAATCATATAAATGAAATGTAGGGCTCGTGGGAAAAGAGGTTATGTGGAGTGGTTGATTATAATAGTGACGTTGTAATGTGATATGCGGTATAAGCACTTGTTTTTCGCTTTCCCACGCTAGAACGTTTTTTTTTCTTTTTGAATTGATTTGCAGTAGAGACACATAAATAGTGTCACAGACCTTCAGGTAAACCACACAAGGTGTTCCACATTAGCACAAATGCATCATATCAATGATGCTAAAGTTTTCAAGTCTCACATATAACTTAGAGAGTTTAAGCGTTACAGGTTAGTCATCCTTGCTGACAAAGTGATTGAACGAGTTTTATTTGGAAAGATACTCGTATAAAGTTTAAACAAAAATTGTATATTTATGTTTTTCAGGTAAAGACCAGTAATGCGTTGGTTGCCACATTTTGATTATTCAATTCAAAATTTGTTGCTCCTTGGTTGAATCGATGTAATTGAACTTTGTCGATTAATAGAAAGTTGAAAGCATATCAGTAAAACTAGTTGATTATAGTAGGTTTTAAGATATATGTATAGGTACCTATATTTTATTTGATATTTAATTAAACTGGATTTATAATATCAGACCAGATAATAGCAAAAATAAAAGGTTTATAAGATAACGAACACAGGTTATATAAACTTAGTCCAAGGGAAATTTTCAACACATTTTTTTTAACTTTCTAACAAGTTAACTCAAATTCAAGCTCAGTATTTCTATATTATAAGAAATATTAGGTAAATTTTGAAAATTTAAAAGAACTTTTTTTCTTTGTACAACAAAAGTTAGTTTCAATCTTTCTTCTTTCTTTTTTTTTTTAATGATTAAAACTCTTAGCTATAACTTTAATATTTACAGAATTTTGAATTTGTTTCAAAAACTATTTATTGAAACCTAAAAATAACAGACTCGTAGTTGCAAGAATAAAGTTAGGCATAGTATCCAATGCTTGTTGAAAAAAAAAAAATTAATGAATCAATTTTGAAACTCTTAGTGGTTGTAGAAGAAATATTTTTTTAAGTTTTGTATTAAAAAAAATTGATAGGAAGATTTAATTTTTGCTCTCAATCTTTGAATGAAGAACAGAAGCACTTTAAGTTTAATGCGAAAACACTGTTCGTAAAGAATTTCTTTTATAAGTAAACGAAGTTAAAAGGTTTCTCTTTGAGCTGGCAATTTGTTATTGTTTAACTATGTGTTTTTAATTATTTTATTTAATATTGGAGAGAACGCTTGACCCAGTAATGTATTTTATTTGGCTTAATCGTGAAGCACGTGTGTTTAATTACTGTACTCAGCGAGAGTCTTAGACTTAACCAAGATTTACACTTCTCATTACAAGGAACGGCCGTAGGTTATACATATCAATCGCACGTCAAAGACGGCAGATAAATTTCTCCGCCTTGTTTTCGAAAAGATTAAATTCAACAAAATCAGTTATAATTCGCATCATGTGACTGATGAGACTTAAGATTATAACCAATTATTTACAGTAACAGGTTGTGAGTTGAGTATCTTGTGCTGTTCTCCTGTCGATACTTTTTACCTATTCTGTCAGAACCAGCCGCTAAAATAATTCTATTTTTTTATTTATACTGAAAGTATCTTTCAGATGCCGAGTAGGTAATCTACTGTTGAAGATTGTTCTATGTTCTCATTTGAAACTAGATCACTGATAAATCTTTCAATAAATACTTTTATAACGAGTTTAAGAACACGCATCAAGTGTACACATACCTGCACGTAACATTGGTTTGCTGGTGATTTTGTTTTCATTTAAATTATTTAAACGACACGAAGTTAAAAGAGGCTGTAAAAAGTGGGTTACTGGAATGCACCAAGAATTGTGTAAAAATTAAATAAAGTCTTTTGATGTAGTTCTTTTATGATTTGGACATTTTTTTTCAATTAAATTGTTTCGAAATTATTATTTCACAACATTGGATAATAATGTAAAGATAAAAATGCATTTCTTGGAAATAAACTATCATTTAAATAGAATAAAATATATTGCATTTGCAGTATTAAAGAAAAAATGCGTAATTCAAACCGCAGTCTTTATATTGAATTCATAATAAAATAGGAGTTTGTATCTACCTACGTAGAACGAGTTAAAAGTGCCGCTGTAGGTTTTATTTAGAGCTATAACTTTAGAGTTATGCTAAGCTTTTCTTGTTTACAGAACAAAGTTCAACTTTGATTAAGTATTAATGAACAAATTATTCAAATTAGCATCAATTAAGTGTAAAATATTTAAAATCAGCTTGTGATGAGATAGAAGGTGTGGCGTTATGACAGTTTTGATTGATCCATTCGATACCTACTTGTAACATTTTTATTTTGATTGATAAAGAGGTAAACTTTAAGATGTTTTTTTTTTTTCAAAAATCAAAACTTAGTTTATTATTAGTAGCTACAGACGGTTAGGGTTAGACTTGTTTGGTAGCCATTAACTAAAGAGTCTATATGGACCAGTTCTTTGTTGTAAAGAACGTCTATCACTCGTAGTTTTGGAGAATTATAACCGTCCTTCGACACTTTTTTAAGTGTGTTATATGAGATGGTATACCTCCCATGCTTTGAAATTTGAACCTTGATTGCACCTTAGGTAATCCTGAATGGAACAGTGCTTCCATTGGCAAATAGCCAAAGATCTTGATAACATCAAGCGCCTCGTGAGTATACGGTGAAGAAAAGAAGGCTTTTCAGGGCAGTTGCTCTTCCAGCACTTTAGACGTGCGTAAAAACTCCTAAATCCGACATGGAACAGTTTTAAACCGGGAGGTCCTATCTGACGTTTTTTGAGGTCATCCCGGGGAAGTTTAATTCTGTGACTGCGATATATTTATATTTTTAGAAGTAAGAAATTTTATGTTATGGCTACAGTATTGTTGAATTGTACTTCTTATTCATACATAAGTGGATAACTTTAACGTCACCGTTTATACTACAATCATAACCTACTAAAACCAAATCAATCAATGCATGCATGTCACAAGTTTATAATAATTTTTCAACAAACTAGCTAAATGCTGCCCTGCTTCCGAAACTTAAGACTGGATAGCAAACATAAGTTTCATGGTTATAAAAGTTATCAATTGGATAATTAAGTTCTCTGTCTGTGTGCCAGTAGACTTGGGTGTTTAAGAGCACATAGTTTTTTTTTTTTAATAGAACTGCTACTGTTTTACAACGTGTCGGTTATTATATTTATAAAGCTACATGCTCTACGGGTTGTACATTCCAAAAAAATGACACCTTGTAATAATAACTTATGAACCTACCTACAAGAATTTCTGATACCTAGTATCATTTCCTCTGAAAACAAATTCCTTATATTAAAATCTGGTTTTCGAAAATAATTATTATATCATATTAATTAATGAATAGTGTCGATTTCAAATTCCAACTTTTTTTCTCATACTTCAATCAATCAATTCAGATACATACATACATTATGTCTGTTGCAATAAATTTATTATATACATTATGCTGACTAATGATTTAGAAAACCAACAAAAGTGATAAGAAACATGTTCATTAAAGAATTAAGAAATCTCTGTGGACTCTAACAACTTTTTTTTCGCATTTAATCGAGGTAAAAACAATTTTCAACTGGTTTTAAGTGTTTTTTTAAAATGTTGTTTAAATATACAATGTAAGACAATTCAAATTAAAAAAATTTACCATTTATGAGGTTTTGTTGACTAAAAATTGTACTTCGGGGACACTTAGAATTCGTAAGCCGAGAGGAGAACGAATGATTGATTTAAAGTCAATAATTTAAACTTTTGTGTAGATTAAAAGTAAAGGCGTTACTTGTTTAATTAATTTGTTGGTAAAACATTTCTAATTTTTTGTAAGCTTCCAGGGAACATGTACTTGTATGGCCAAAATATTTAAGCAAGTTTTAACAACAAGAGAATGTCACTCCAGTAGTTTTTATAATACAATTTTGAGTTTTTTGTTAAACATTTGTTCAGAATAATACATGACGTTTATCCGTCCTTTTTTTATATTTCTTGATAAGTCAGAGCTTCAAATATTTGAGTAATAATAGCCTCTTAGCTATTCGCCTATCAATACTAATAATGGTCTGGTATCCGAAACTGGCAAAGTCATAGGACATAGATCTTTTAAGTAATAGCTGGGAAGAGGCCATATCTTTCTGTTGAACTCATATGAGTTTGTTGACTGGATTTATACTGGGGGCCGATAATCACGTAAAAGATGATTTGATTATAACTATAACATCTTTAGTAAAAACGACGATTGTTTGCTCGAATGGTCTAATGTGATCCAGCCCAACGATGTCATTAAAGTTTTCGACAAGTTGTTTTATATAGTCTTGATTTATTTAAGCTCTCATTTTTGCTTTGTCTTCGACTTTTGTCCAGTGGATTAGCTTGTATTTGAAGGAAGACCACAAGGAAGTCACCTTGGTACAATACTCTTTATTGGTATCACATTTTTATATGAAAAAATTCACTTTTATCAAACCTTGAAGAAAATTTGTCTACCAAATTAAAATAAGATATTACTAAGCAGTAAATTGTTCAATTTTTGAAAATACGAAATTGCTTTTTAATTTCCAAACTTGCTGGTGTTTAGTTTTAATTTATATTGAATTTATATGATGAATTGAAAACACACATATATGTAAAGGAAATTATGCTTTTTTCCTGTATTCTTTTTAGTTTTGTTTTGCATTACAAATTTAATAAAATATGGAATATTTTAAATAAAAACAAAATAAGTAAAGCCAACATGACAGCAGCATTTCGTTTTTATAAATATTTCTTTATAATAGTGTTAGTAATAATTTTTGAAATTTTTCCACCCGCCTAATTTTTAATAAAAAAAATGTAAGGACAACTATATTTTAGATTTTTTTTAAATTCATTACCTATATGTATATTTATTAAAAATTTTAATTTAAAATATATTTTTTTGTACTTTAAATTTTTTTTTTTAAAAAAAATTAGTTATAACAATGAGCAGTTTTTTCCGTAAATTTATTTTTAATGAATTTTAAATTTAGTTCCAATATTGCTCTTACTGATAAAAAAATTAGCAAATAAGTGCTAACAGAAGCAATTTTTGAACTACTTTAAAGTAACATATTTAATTTTTTCAATTAGGGTTGATGTTTACAATAATAACTAAAAAATTCTAACAAAATCAAAATATTTTTTGAGTGTAGGTACAATTAATAAGATCATAATTAAATATATTTGCTAAAACACTAGGCAATAAAAAAAATTTTGTTTAAAAAAATATTTTTTTTTATTTTTTTCATAAATTTGTGAAATATTCAAACCACACATTTGAATTTAAAATCAGGAAATTTAAATCTATTATTTTTCTACGCATTGTTTTTGAATACAATTTGTTAAATACAAATTTTTAACGTTTTATCAGTAGTTTTCATAACTACGGGTTAAATGTATTTCATACGATCTTAGCTATTTAAGTACGAGTTAATAGTTTTTTGATTTTTAGTCCTTCCATTCGTAAGACAGAGTCTTTAAAAGAACGTAGTGTTACCTTTAATTCTTGATGGTGATCCAACACGTACGGCACTAGCATGACGATTAGTATCCAAAAGTATGACAAACATTGTCAGGAATACAGGAAAACTGTTCAATCCAAATTTAAAAATCCACTTCACAAACATGATGTGACCGTTGATGTTCCTTATTATTTATTTTATTTTTTATCAAATATTCAAATTGTTATCTTTTCTTTTTAAATATATTTCTTTAATTCAGCACTTTATAAATTGCACCTTTTAAAATTCATAACTAATAGAAAAATTATATGTGCCACAATAACCACACATAACAAACGAATTTATTTTGTTATATCCATTTATTTATGAATTTTTATATTTTTAAAATCCTCCAGTTTAATTGGGTAATATAAAAAGTTAAACTCCGCGAAAAAACAGCAGCTCATTCGATGAAGTATCCAGAAGATCTATCCATTTATGTGTGCACTCGTCTAATAAAGAATTAACCGAAATATATCGTGGTAAAATAAAGTTATGAAAGAAACAAAAAAAGAGAACACCAATCAGCCAGCTCTGCGCGAAATAAGAAATGCGCGACCCGCGTTTAAGCACCAAACTGAAGGCAAAATCAAATCTGAACGGTTATTTAAAACCTTCTGAATGAACCAAGACTTGAAAGCCAATATACTACAACTGCTGCCACTGAGACCACGCAAAGAAATTTCCACTTCGAATTGCAGCAGCAACAGAGCTCCATCCACAGACACACAGACTAGAATTCGAAGATCAATCCCTCATCTAAGCCTTTACTTTACCATTGGCAACTAATACCATTAAAATAAAGATATAAGCTCGAGCGGTAGAGTTGTTGTTTCTTATTAAGCTATAATAGCTCAACTTCAAGAAACTGCAATGCTAAGTTTGATTTTTGCTGTTATTATCGACACGAATTACTGTATCCGTGCCATATCCGCTGTTTTGGATTAAAGGAGCGGTTAAGCCTGATGCTGCCAATCTAGATAATAAAAATAAGCTTTCGAGTGTGTTGCTCATTCGAAAAAGAGAAACAGTGGCTTTTAAAAGCTTATGTTAAAGAAAGAGAGAGTGTTCCGTTATATCGTACGATAATCATAATGTTCAGACTTCAGAGGTTCAGACTTAAGAGAAAATCTGCAACAACAGGTGTCGAGAAAACCACTCTCACAGAAAAGAGTGGGAGTTTTTATTTTTTTATTTTCGGGAGGAAAGTGAAAAGCTTTTGAACTTATCATTAATTTTTTTAAATGTCTGTTTCTGCTTATGGTCTACTTCGTATGTTGTTTATACACACAAACAGTTAGTAAGTTGCGGGTATTACAGCACGAATTGACGTCAAATACTTGTTGGAAAAAGTCAGCTTGTTAGGCGACGACGACGGCGGAGGGATATACCCCTTGATGGTTGATGGTGGATTCCGTCCGACCAACTGGCTGCTGGATAATATTGAGATCGAAAGTTGTTGTGCCATTCATTGGTGAGTATGTTGGTGAATATTGATTGTGTATGAATGCTTGGTTTGGCCTAATTCTGTCTGTAGGCCGCAATCGCAATCAAATATCAAAGTGGTTTTGCTGGTTCTGAGAGCTGAGTTATTATTTGTTTTGGTAAAAGAGGTATGATTACTTGGACTGCGGTTTGTTGGGAATCAATCGTAATAATTTACTGTTGGGAGTTATGTGCGAGAACATCAGAGTAAATATTTGTCTATAGGATGTTTTATTTGATGCGTTGCGAATTGTGCAGATACAGTTGGTTAGATTATTTGACATGGGAGGAAAACGTTTGATCAATACATACCTAAAATAAGAATAACTAAAATGAATATATGTATAAAAGAATATAGGTAATAAGTATAAGTTAATAAATTAAAAAAAAAAAACGTTTTTGCAGTCTGACACCTGAATTAATCACCTTGGTGGGTGGTAGCAAATAATCGTATACTTTTGCTTGAGTTATTACAAAAGTAAGCAAACTTAGGCAAGTTATTCATGCAAAAAAAGATCTAAAGAATTTAGAAAGGGTTAATAATAGGCTGTTGGAATATAAAAAAAAAAACTAATGTTTTGATATATTAAGGAAGTAAAAGCTCGAGAACCTTTTGAACAAAACAATTGGATAACTATTTAGATAAATAAATCATAAAAAAAACTGAAATTCGTGAAAAACGTTTAATTTATTCCGTCAATGAAAACCAAAAAGAGACTAAAAAATATTTTGCGTGGACTATTTCAAATTATTATGTATTGAATAACTTACTGTTTTTTACTTGACTATATAGAAATTATATGGGAATAAGTCGAGCTTGAGAAATGCATAAGACTTTATATGCAATGAAAAAGGAAAAATCGAAAATCGCAATTCTGTTGTCGTCAGTCCTTACCTGGACCTACAGCCGATTTTTTTCTAACTTGAAACTTAAGATCTTTAGGTAAATTTGTCTGCTCCATAGATAACTGTGCATGTCACACACCAATCAATTAATTGTTTATCTTGAAAACGGCTCAATAATGATCAACATGATTTAATAAAAAGAAACTGTTATAAACGGTATCGGCCTAGAATCGAATTGTTGGCTATTGATTTTCTGATAAATTAATGAACGAATTACGGTCAAAATATTTATGGAATGACTCCAACATAATTTTAATAATAATGCATATCAAAATTTTGAAATTTCTTTGGAAACTCGTCATATAAAAGCAATTTTTAGACTGTGCAATTACATAGATAAAAAAAAACTGTAATACTTTTCAAATAACTATTAAATTTTGTCTTGGTGCCATGTGATTTATAAGTAGACATTTAAAAATTATGTACATACTTAGACTGTTTCAAAACATAATGTTCCTTTAATGCAAGATATTTCTTAAACTTAGATATTTTTATGGATCATTCTTTATTTTTATGTCTTCTGGCACTATTTCAAGGTTCATGTCGGGACGAGATTGTAATTTATCAAAGAATTTTTCATATCTTAACATTTTAGTACTAAAAACTAACATATAGCAATTTACTTCCAATTATATTGTATCGACTTTGCTGCTTTTTTTAACAAAACATAAGTATATAAAAACTCATTAATAAATAGCGGGAAAACAAATTAAACTTAAATATAATTTTTATAACAAAAACTCTGTGTGATCAACGAAAACAAACATTGGCTTGCATCATACACAGACAATAATTCAAGACTTTTGACCTTCATCTTCAATTATTCGGTTTAAGGTTTTTAGCTTCGAGGCAATTTCAATTGAAGTGTTGCATTGTTTATTCGGAAATGCCTTAAACTGTATGACTTGGTAAAAAATGTATTTCCATTTAATAATATTGTACGCATTCTTAAATTTTATTCAAACATACATAAATTCAGTAGGCATATAAAATTGATTCGCCAAAGTCAATTTATCAAGGCACACAAAAGCCAAAAAAAAGGGAACAAAATTACAGCATAATATCAGAATTATATCGAAATATACATAGGTACATTCATTTGATACCTTTATAGCTTAATTAGAGCTAGCCAAACGTTAAGTAATACATTTTCCATAATTATTATTTTAAAATAGAAATACCGTTGTCTGGTGGTTCGTAACAGTCCATTGAGGATATTTCTCGCTTTGTATTCATATTTTGGTAATAAATTATTCCAGTTGGTAAGACATTCTTGACATTCACCTATCATTTGGTCCGTAAGAAAACACCAACAAAAATTTGATTCATTATACGATAAATAAATCTTGAATGGTAGGTTTGTATTCAAACGAAACTTTGACAAAACACTTTAAGTTGCTGAACTTTCTTCTTTAAGATGCGTAAAAGATTTTATTAGCATTATTTATCATGATTTATGTTTAACATTTTTTTATTTTTTATTTCACCGCTTGTTTGTAGATTGGTCATAGTGACGGTGAAATAAGTCAAAGACAATTACCTGAAATGTGACTAAAAGTTTGTTGAAGCTTATCATTGTTTTGAGTGTTTTAATTTTATTTCCTTGAAAAGCCTTTTGAATTAGTTCGATTTTGCATTTACAGTAAAATGATTTTTGCATTTACAGTTTGATGCAGTATGACATATGGTAGCGTCAACTAATGTAGAAAGTTAAAAAAGGAACAATTATCAAAGACAAAACTTGTTGTGTAAGCTGTTTGACATAATTTTCTATCAAAGTGTAACTTTTTCTATAATTTAAGACTTAGATACATTAAACAAAAGCTGATTATAAAATATTCGTTGACGTGAAGAAGTGCTGATCAAGAACGTACGCAGGATTTTCTTTAGGGAGGGGGCTGGGACAAAACTCATTCAAGGTCAAATTTAGCAGAATTTTTAAATATTCCACTTATCAACATTATGTATTGGGTATTCAGGAAACATCGAAATATCATACGGGATATAAAAAGCCCACAAATAATTTAAGTTAGTTATCTAAATAAATTATTATTTAAATAAAATTTTTACCTAGTAATATGGAAATAAAGAAGTGCACCTTATATTACGTAGTGTGTCGGTCAGACAGATCGTCTTAACTTCGATCTACAGCTAAGCTATTGAAGCGATTTTCTTCAAATTTGGAACTTAAGGTTCTCTAGAAGCGAAATAGAATAGAATGTCAATGTTTTATTATTTTTTTTTTGTAATTTCTAAGTTTCTATTTCTAATAAAAACAAATGTTTAAAGTCAGATTTATTTAATTATATATTTTATTTAATGTAGGGGGGTAACTGGCCCTGACTGCCCCTTGCTTACGCCGTCATTGCTATTACAACTTGTTTTTCTCCTGTTCCATGAAAATCTTGTCTCTGTTAGACATTTAATCAAGCTTAAAACTTAAAAAAAGTGAAAAACTAACATCTAGTTTCACAACATCTGTATGATAGCAATATTAAATACAGGCTCTTACTCCCCCCGCAATTTAATTAAAACATTCTTACGCAGAGAGTCCTGTTTGTGAGCAATTATACTCGAAGGCATATATTTCAACTTATTTTTTGTGATTTTCTTCCTTTCACGAATTATTGCTTGAAGATTTCCAGAAAAAAATGCATGTCTCAACAACCACAACCACCACCACCGCTACCGATTACTTTCCGATAAAATCTTATAGGTTGATTTATCGCACCTAGATTGCCTCAAAAAAAAAAAAAAAACTGCGACAAGTTTCTATTGGAAACGTACGAGTCATTAAAAACCATATGAATTATGAATATGGAGTGCGAGCACTAGCTTGTTAAAAAAAAAAAAATACAAACGCAATTTTCAGCTATAGATACGCATAAAATGTTGGATTTTGATAAAAATATATGCTTAACATATTGTGCAAAGGCACCTTGCATTATCCCTCAAAGTAGTAGTTGTGTAACATCATAATTATACTGCAACGCGACACTGATATGTCCGTCCATTCGTACTTTATCAGTCAGTCGGAATCAGAAAACTGGGAGTTTAGTGGTTAATTAATTGATTGCGTTCTGGTCGGCTTCGGTTTTGGTTTTGGTGATTTTTTTTTTCATATCTGTCAGATTAGATCAACAACCGATACCATTAATAAGAAAATATTACTTTTTTGTTGAGATTATGCCAACAGAATTACATCATGAAACCTTTCAGTTATTTCAGTAAGTGCGCCTTAACTGAAAATCAATTATTTATATCTACTAGATAAATCTCAGGAGATGATGATGTTGGCACAAACATTATCAAACCACGAATTTGAATTGAAAGGTTCAGTCAGTCAAATCCGGGTGCTAATTGCGCATGTACTCACGGTACTCACGGTGAAAACATTAAAAAGAAATTCATATCCCTAGGCGTATGAATCGGAATTTTAGTTTATTTTTTCTAATTTAAAATAAATCAACAATTGAATTAAACATTATATGCTCCGATTTGGACAAATAAAAACTGTATCTTTTTATTAATCAGCAATCCAAATATAAACTTAAATTTGAATGGCATATATTTATCTTGGAATGCTTTGAGGCGAAATATGTAGGTATAAGCGCAAAAAATCAGGGAAAGTTATTGGATCACATGTTATTAGTTTACTTGCTGACCAATTGAACTAGAAACGTAATATTTATACAAATACGATCTACAGCTTCCGTGCGTCATTTTGAAGTATGGAGAACACTTATGGACTTATCAAACCATTTAATGAGACTAATAAAAATTGATTCATGGTTTAGACATTGATGTCTAAATATTTCACGTTTTTTTCAAATCATGCAGTTAACTGTAGTTTTTTTTTTTTTTTTTTTTTGACTTTAGTCTACAGCGTTTTCCTTAGTAATTTAATTTAATGAAATTTAACAAGCATTTTCGGTTAAAGAAGCATCGAAAAAAACGTATTTTGATTTTTTTTAAACACTCGCAAAACTTATTTTTAAAATGGCATACTGACAAAATGGCAGAAAAGCAATAATTTGAAATTTGTTAAGAAATAAAATTCTGTAGTTTTGACAGGAAATTAAAGTTATTGTTTTTTAAGTAATTTGTATTATGTTCAATTTTTTTTTCAAAGGTTGTACTTTGTTGTGTTTTGCACTGTGCCGCGGCTTTAAGATTGGCAACGATGCTCTGTAAATGTCTGATTTTTCAATAACTCGAACTCAGCAGTTTATGTTTTATGATTTTTATTTTCTGGATTAGAACCGCTTTAATATTTTAATATATCGAATCAGTGTTCCCAAAATAACAAAAATATTCGAAATGTTGTTATAATTTATTAATAAAACATCTTCAGCCTTATCTATCGGGCCTAGATTTTGTGATATTATCTCTTTTGTTAATTTATCCATAATAACTGTGAACATAAGAAATTTTCGCTTTGTAGAATTTGTAAATAACTTGAATCCAATGTCACCTAAATAGTTGTGATTAAATTTTCTTTTTAATTTATTTTGTTTATATATATTATTAATTTGCAGTTTCGACAACTTTAATTGTTTGGATAGAAATTGGTATATAGGTATTATTTTCATATATTTATAATACATACTTGTTCATATTTATTTCTGCAATGGATATTTTTTTGAAGTAAAAGAATTAAAAAAATACGCATACGCCGCCGCTTTAAAAGCTTCAAATGCCGGAACTTGTTTAAATGTTCTTTTTAATTTATAGTTCTTGTAGGTTGGTGAGTAAAAAGTAGCGCTTAAGGTTAAATGTACATTTTTAAGTTTCTTATCAGGAAACATATCTTTGATTTCGATTAAAATATTTTTGAAATAAGTTCTACGAAAATTTAAAAATGTGTTGCCAGGTGTTTATTTGACCAATCATTTTATTGGTCAGGTATACAATCAAAATGCAATGAATTAGTAATAATTTTTCATAAGAGCTTTTTTAGGTATCCGCAGTACTTTTCATTTGTTTTATTTGTTTTGACCTTTAGATCACTTTTTTTTTGTTTTTAAACAAGATAAACTTCTTAAAAATCAAGTTTAATACAACACTTGCGAATTGCATTTTTTTTTTCTTTTTTGACATTGAATATGGTTCTGTTGTGGTGAATTGACTAATGAACTAATTTAAATGCAAAATATCTTTGCTTCTATGGAATTCTGGACATATAGTGAGAACATTTATAATAAATAATTTATGCATTTAAACTTATGCTCAGTCATTTAGTGGGATGGTTTTTTTAATTTGGAAATTCGTCATTTAAGTTATTTATTTCATGCATAGTTGTTTAAAAAAAGCTCAAAATGAAAGAGCTCACTCAAAAAAAAACTAATAATTTATTTTGTGCTACTTGCAAATATCTCACTCACTCAATCAAATTTTTTACTTTTTAATCTTAAATCTCAAAATAACATTTTAAAACAAAGCAAACTAATTAACCATAACCTTCAAAAAGTATCTATTTTTGTCAAAACAATGCAAAATTTATTGCTCTGTACTGGAACAAAAACTAAAGCAAAAAAAACATTGAATAGCCTTGATATGTCACCTTTTATCAAAGAGTCTACATATGTCACTGGCCTTGATGATTAGATATTTAATAATAACTAAATGCTTAAAAAACAAATTGATGTTACTTAGAACTTTTTTGACCGAATTATCGTTGTGCAAATAACAATTTTATTAAACTGACAAAACGATTTAGCGTTGCTTCAATATTTTTAAGCTAGGAATACTATGTCGATTGAAACAGTTAAAAAAGCAAAGAATAACAATGCATTGTTAGATAAATCCCGTCAGTAGCTGTGGTATTAATTTGTCAGTAACTGACAAGAAAAATATTAAAAATATGTTAATAATATTTTTATTATGTGCATACGCTTTCACTAATTAATGAAGATAATAATATTAAAATTTTTTTAAAACTATGAATAATCATTATGGTATTTACAGTGAATAAAAGTGAATGCAAAAAGTGTATACGTACATCATAAAATAATGTTGAAAAGTGTTATCTGATTGTTGATACAAATAACAGAATAAATTTGCAGCTATTGTGTCATTTCAATTTTGATACATTTATACTTGTTAAAATAATTATTTTGACCTTTTAAAAAGTTTTGGATAGTATTTATATGAAGTCGGACATGTCATATCATTGGACTGGAGTCAATATCCGGTTGTGTACATTGTGTCTTTGGCTAGGGTTTTCACTCCGTTGCTGTCCATTTGATCGTTGTCTGTCATTATTTTGCAGAATTTTTAGGACCATATTCATCAAAACTAGATCAAAATCAAAGAGCAAAACAGAATTTTGACCTAAGCCACTATAGAAGTTTGAGTGCATTCCGAGATGCTCTGGGGTCAAGGAGGTAAAAATAATTTTTTTAAATAGAAAATAAACAAGGCAATCTGCTAGCTTCTCAGTTCTCGATATTTTGAACACAAAAAAAAATGCAACGAGAACGAAAAGTTTCTGAGAATCTGCTTTGACTAAAAAACCACTTCAATAGGCGAACAGAAAGTAAAAATTTTGACCTTAATTCAATTTTTTTTTATTTTTGATTAATTTAAATTTATTTAAAATTACCGTCAATAGTTGTTTTAGAGTTCATAAATTCAGCGTGTCTATAACAACAAAAATTTATTTTACGTATCGCCTTTTATAAGCGGTGGACTGCGACTTCTAAGACTGCTCAAATCTGATGTACGTGGGTTCGAGTCCTACCAGTGTAAAAAGTTTTTCAAATAAAATTGGATCAAAGCTCAGCACCACCAGAAGTCTGATGATTGTCTGGCAAGCATGAAATAGATATAACTCTGTTGTTTTTGTTGTTCACAAAGTCAAAAACTACATTCTTTTAATTTTGAATGTCTCTTGCGTTATTAATCATAAATAAAATACAATAAAACAAAAATAAAAAAAAATCATTTTAGGACCTTCGTTCCATGTAAAGAGGCCAACCTAAACGACAAACAACAACATCAAGTCTTACTATTTACCGCACCTTCTACAGTTTTATTGCACCATATGGTACTTATACATGCCAACGTCATGTCGTACTAGATTTAAGCCAACACATTGGGATGTCACTTAAAAGATTTATTGCACCTTTGTTAAATCTCAGCCAAAGATCTAGAAATTACACAACAATCAAATGCAACCTCGCCCAAATCATCAAATAAAATAAATAAATAGAAAACAACAAAATAACAATCATCCCAAAAAAAAATCATAAAATTGAAAATTCGTAAGCTCAAAGTGTTTCCGAACACTTAAATGTATAGCTATGAAATTCAACGCCAATTAAATTAGGTTCCCACACGTTTCAAGTTGATCTCATACATAAATAGGTATATAATAGTTTGATTGATTAAGAGCAAAGAAAATAAAAATAAACATCGGTAATGCATTGAACGTCTTCAATTAAATGGTCAATCAAAGCCAATTAAATAATTTTATTGGTTTTTCTAAATAGCGAAATGTTTAACTGTTCATGCTTAGGAGCAGATAAGATCAAAAGCAGTAATTTGATAGTGAACGTAAGATATATTATTTCAAGATTTTCATTGAGATTTTAAGATACCATAAACAATATACTCGTAGGAATATCTTGAAATTTGTGCAATGTATATACAAAAATGTATCAGATGAGGATAAAATTTTAATGAAAAAGTGATGCAATCTACTTTTTTCTATCTCATCAATAAGTTACAAGATATTTGAGTAAATATATCTACTATTTAACAAAAGTATCGGAAACATTAAGTTAATATAAAATAACAGACACTTTGTTAAAAGAAATTGAATTGCTTTTTTGGCATAATTGTTTTCCAGTTGCATTTGATTTGTTATGGTTTGATCACAAATATGGCAGCAAAAAACACCTCTAAGCTCGCATCGTAGCAACTTCAGCAGCAGGCAGAAATGAGCTAGAGTGTACGTATCGCATGTGAAGATGAGGGAAGTTCAAAGCATTGCCTACAGGATACAGAAGAGGCCGCTAGTACGTGTGACAGTAAAAGTGTCTTCAGAATTACAAAAGAGTTGATAGGTGGCCAGAGCTCTAAACAACTCCTGCTAAACTACACAGACGGATCTCAGCTAGTTGCGAGTCAGCAAGGTCTTAAACCATCAAATGACACCAAGAATGTAGAAGAAGAAGGCAAAAACAAAAAGTATCAGCTTTAGAAAATCCACATCTGTTCAAGTATATATTTCTAGAAAACCAGTAGAGATGGTTGAAAATTTTCAATATCTTGGAAGCATTGTCTCTACTGAACGTAGAACTAAACTATCCATTAAAAGCCGAATCGGGAAATCAAAGAATGCGTTTGGTATACTGCCCAAAATATGGAGAAACAACTTTATAAAGTTAAAGACAAAGCTGAGACTGTTCCACTTGTGCAGCACTTGGAAAGTCACAAATGCTGTCAAAAGGTGCAAACGTTGGTACTATACAGATGTCTGCTCAACATCCTCAGGATTTTCTGGTCAAATCAAATCTCTGATGATGAACTTAATGCGAGAACAGGTCAGGAACCCTATGACTCTGTCATATAAAGACGTAAGTGGCAGTGGATTGGCCATACGATTCGAAAGGGTAACGAATGCATTGCGAGTCAAACAATGTAATGGAACCCTTTCACTCAGACAGGCAGAAGCACTTGATGATGATAACGGTCGTAGTGGAATCACAGGAGTGCTAAAATACATTCCGAGAATATAAGTGTTCTAAGTTGCATCGTAAAAAACGTTTCCTTGAATTTAATAAAAAGGGATATACATACATAATAAAGATTATAGTTTCTGAAAATGTTAAATGCATACATTTTGTTATATTACCGAAATTCTGAAATTCTAGAATTTACTGGACGGACTTAGAATTTTCCAGCAACACATACGTGCATGTCCAATGCAAGTTTTGTAGTTACACTTTTTTTTGAACTCAATAAAAATAAATTATTTTTCAAATTGCTAAAGTTCTTTTGCAATATTTGTTTCCCAAATTTGTTGAACAGAAGTTTGTGTAATTGCCTTGATTTTTTTTCACAAATATCACTCCTTAGACTATTGACATCAAAAACTTGCGTAATGGATTGCAAATCAATTTGAAATAAAGTTTGACTAATTTTTTTGACAGAGTATGTAAATGTATTCCAAGAACAATTTGCAAACTTATTAACAATAATTTAAGTTGTTTTGCCAAATAACTGTCAGTGGAATCAATAAATTATCAGAACGCATGACACGCTGTGCGCAAATGGCCCAGCTCAATTAGCCACTATATGCCTTACAAATCCATCAATTAGCCATATGATACACTTGGCTAACATAATTTTAGTTGAATTTCCTGCCACTCTTGCACGTTTCCGAATACAACAAGGTTATTTTCTTGAAAATAATATGTCCTTAGGTGGAATTTGGCATAAATTAGACCAAATCAATTCGTGCAATAACAACTAAATACTGAAATTCTAGGCGCAATTAGCTAATAACGCTTTAGCAGCATTCCACATAATCAGCCTGAACACGAACTTCCAAGGTAAACTTCTAAAAGAAGCAATGTAGTGCGAATATGAACGCATAGTTTTTTTTTTGTTAATAAAAAATAATAACGCACTCCCAAAATAAACAATACTTAAGAAAATAACTATAAGTCAAACAGAGCCCCACAAATTGTTTCTTTTTCAAGAGATCACGCGCTATAATTACCTAAGTTGCCTTTGGATAAAAATGATTAAATGTAGTTCTTTTGATGGTACACGATTGTTGGCGTAGTCTCAATGTTAAATAGATTCCTATCAATTGAATTCATCTGATCTGACTGAACACGATCGACAGCCATCGTTTGAATAGTTTAAATCCTTTCGGACTGCATGGGCTCAACCAACTTTAGCTAAAAAGTCGTGATTTCAATGTTGAATGCTGATGGCGTGGTAGTTGCCATTACTTTAATATACATTCATCAGGTGAAGCTAAAGTGCCTTTGAATTAATTCCGACCTGAACTTCTTATAACAACATTTCAGTGGTTAACTCAATAATCTTATTTATGTAGCTTGTGCGTTTGGCAAGACTTAACGTAAACAAGATTGTTGATTCGCACTTAACTCACATTTAGATGTCATATTTATGGACTATTCTGATTTATATCAAAAGCCAAAAAATGCATTTAACTAATAAGCAATTGCGTTCTCCTGTTAGCCTTGGGTTCAGACCGCAAGTTCTATATAATGTTGATACTGTCAACAGAAGTTGCAACTTTTTTAGACCCAGAAATATAAAAAAAATATTCGCGGACCGGTTGTTGTTGTTTGTTGAATTCAATAATTTTATATCATATTCAAGAGTTTCTAAGGTTTATTTGAACTTGATCTAGTATGTGTCGGTTTAATTTTTTTTCTTTAATATTTTGTTTTATGTGCATTTGAACTACGTTCAGTTCTACCAAGTACACGTTGAAGTTACACATTTCACATTCGTGTAGTGACGTTTGAGAAAGGCTACACATTTACAATACGCCTGATATTGGAACCAAAGGTAACCTGATTTACGTTCCAATAAAGGGAAAGGGGCAAAATTTTGATCTCCCTCAGATAAATTAAACTTTTCAAAATTCTGAGAATAATCAATTTTACATACATATGTATACGAGTTCTTGAGTTTTTCACCAATGGTTTTTACTCTTGTATTTTTTATTGATCGAAGATATTTAAACTTCTCGCAATTCGGAATTTTAAAAATTTGAAAAAACCTGACCACAAATAAAAGCATCTATATAAGTATGTTATGAGGAAATCCTAGAACTTATCGTTAAGACTTAAAATTTTATTTTCACAAAATTAAGATGCCAAATGCTACACGTCAGGTAAATCGCGTAACTTATCAAAAATTATGGTGGGCTTATTTGGTAAGCACTGTTATTTTCAAATAAATATTTGAAATAGGCATGTGTTGTGTATACCTTATTATCTAGCAAAAGGTCAAGGTTTTAAATAAAGACCAAAGGACCCAAGACACTTCCCTGGTGCACTCCAACTTTTATTGGCAATTTTCGTAGACGTAGGCTTCCTTAACTACGCGTTAGGGCAACCCATATCAGATATCCGGAATTTCTACAGAATGCTTTTTCAACAACAACCAATAAAATATCCAAATGTCTTGGGGGTATCCTGATATTATTTTATTCAGCAACCTTATTATTCAACCGAAACAGTAGTGCTAAGATAGTTGTTATATTTTTCGGTTACAGCCACTTAATACTGTTGTCATCTGAAACCCTCGAGTATATTTTGCAATTTTTTAAAACTGAATTTAGTTAAGCGAGAAATAGGGCAAATTCATAAACGTAAAATTTGCAAAGCAAAACACATGCAAAGCAAATGAAAAATGAAGTTGAAAAGTCAAAGCAAGTGAAGTGCGCAAGATATTTTTGACATTTGTACAAATGCATTTGTAAGGGGCACTGAGTGGAAGGGGCGACCAAGTAAAAGTTAAAAATAAAAGAACACAAACGATGCTTCAATGTACAAGGCTTTATTGCAACTGACTAGATCAAAGTTATAATTTTACAATTTGGGTATTTTCATGTATGCATACGGTTATAGTTTCATGTTATACCAAACTGTAACAATCGAACGATCGGTGGATTAAGAACATAATAATTAAGTTAAGCTAAATCAGTAAATGAAATATTTAAATACAGGGTGCTAAGTGAATATAGCAATTGAAATTTAAGAATCTCTTACAACTCCACTCCTCTTTGAGAAACGAATCGTCCTCGATTTTTTTACAGTTTGTTATATTCATTTAATTTATATATCAATTTTATATAATTAATATTTTCAATATTTTGTTTGTATAATCGATAAAGAAATATTCATGTTATTAATAGATAATTTAATTAATTAATAGATAATTAAGAACAAATCCAAACATTTTTATTTGAATAGATTACAAAATGAAATCTTGTTTCTTTTTCTTCTTTTCGAATAGTACATAAAATACTTAACATTATTTGATTTAAGCAAATAAATTTGATAACATACAAATTTGAACAATTTTAAACATAAATAAAAAAACAATTTTCATATTTTAACATTGATACGTTAAAATAATTACTCAGCAAAGTATGGTTTCATATTTTCAGGAGATGCAACTCCTTCGTATTGCTTTCGTGAAATTTGTAAGTTATCTAAATCTCTAATTAGATATCTGTCATTTGGAAGTGCTTTTATTATTTCGAATGGGCCTTTATATTTGGCCAAAAGCTTTTTATTAACACCAGGTGTAGTAATTACATTTTTTATCAAAACAAAATCTCCTACTTTATAAGGATATGGCTTTTTGTGATGCTTGTCAAAATATACCTTGTTAGCTTCCTGGCTACGAACAGTCTTTTCTTGTGCTTGCTGTCTAATTGAATCAAAATCTCTTGTATCTTCTGTGAAAATATGCTCTTCAAGATATTCACGGATGTTGTCATGAATATCACCCCTCTGTCGGATTCCAAAAAGCAGCATGCTCGGGGAGAAACCAGTACTTTTGTTCTCAAAATTGTTAAGTGCAAATTCAACTTTGCTTAAGTGTTTCGTCCAATCACCCGGTTTAAATTCACTTTCTTTGGCCAACATTGGAGTTAAACTCCTGTTTATGCGCTCTACCTGGCAATTCGATTGAGGAGAACTAGTGGCTATTTTTATGTGTTGCAAACAATTATTTTTACAAAAATCAGAAAATTCTTCTGAGGTGAAACAGCTACCACGATCAGATACAATCCGTAAAGGCTTACTATAGCTTGAGAAATACGACTGCAAACATTTTATCACCTCATTTGTGTTGGTTGTTCTCACTGGATATAGTTTTGAAAATTTTGAGAAACCATCCACAACCAAAAACACATGCTTTTTCATGTTACGATCCGAAGAAGGCAATGGACCATAATGGTCGATGTGGATGGTATCAAAGGGCTTGTTACCTTAAGGAATATTGTGCAAAACACCTTCCTTTTTTCCTGTCGGTGGAGAAAAATGCATACATTTCAGACAACAGTTAATATAATTTTTTATTTTAGATTTCATTGCAGGAAACCAATAAGTCTTTCTTAAGAAATCGTAGCATTTTTCAACACCCACATGACATAACGCATCATGGTGAGTCTGAATAACATTTCTTTCCATTTGCGATGGTACATAGAAAAAGATTTTTTTGTTTATTTTTCTATAAACGAGTCCATTAATTAGTTCATAAGAGGAACTTTCTCTCTCTTCTAACATCTTGACCAATCGCTGAATGGTTTTATCTTTTTGCTGTGATGCGGCTAATGCATTCTCAAATGAGTCTGCTTCTACAATCATCAAAACGTTGTGCACTCTGCTGAGAGCATCAACATGACCCATCTTCTTACCATCCCTATGCTCTATTGAATAGTCGTATTCTTGGAGTTCCAAGGCCCATCGCGATATTCTGGGATTCAAAAGTTGTTTGTTAAGTGTCAAAGTAAGAGACTTACAATCAGTGACAATCTTAAATTTTATCCCAGTTAAGTATATATTAAAACGCCTTAAGGCATATATTATGGCTAAGGTCTCCAACTCATATGAGTGGTATTTTGACTCTTGCTCGGTGGCACGCTTAGAAAAAAAGAATATTGGATGAAACAACTTGTCTTCCTGACGTTGCAGCAATACTGCACCAAATCCAAGGCTGCTCGCATCGCAGTGCAGTTCAGTTTCAGCATTTGGATTATAAATACTCAAAACTGGTGAGTCAATAAGTTTTTCTTTTAAAGTCTCAAAAACAAGAAGTTCTTCTTTGCCAAAAATAAATTTTGCATCTTTTTTAAGAATATCATATAAAGGCTTAGCAATGATTGAAAAATCTTGTATAAATTTTCTAAAGTAGGAACATAATCCTAAAAAAGAATGTAAAGCTTTACTATTTGAAGGTACTGGAAAATCCTTCACAGCACGTTTACCATCAGAATTTGGACGTATACCACTAAACGAAAACTCATAGCCTAAGTATGTAATTTTTTCATGCATAAACATGCATTTATCAAACCTAAATTCTAAATTATTTTTATGTGCTATTGAAAAAACCTCATGCAAAATTTGAAAATGTTCATCTTTTGATTCAGTCGCGACTAATAAATCATCAAAATATATTCGGAGTTTACCAGAACGAATAAGAGTTTTGAATTTTTGCTCAATAAATTGCTGAAAAATGGCTGGTCCATTTTTAAGCCCACACGGAACAACGAGATATTCAAATTGACCTAGAGGGGTCACAAACGAAGTATATTTTATAGATTCCTCGGACATTTTAACATGTTGAAAACCGCTTTTCAAATCAAGCAATGAGAAAAACTTTTTCCGTCTCAAACCGTCTAACATATCCTCGATTAAAGGAATCGGGAAATTATTCTTCAATGTAATTTTATTTAATTGCCGAAAATCTATACATAATCGCAACTCACCTGATTTCTTTTTAGCCAAAACTATCGGCGACGCATAATGTGAGTTACTCTCACGAATAATTTTCTTTTCTAAAAGATCGTCTAAAATTTTTTGAAGTTCGATTTTATGAGCATGCGGTAATCTTCTAGGTGCACAATTAAAAACACTGTTCGTATCCGTTAACGCGATTTTCATCTTAATTTCGTTTTCATTTGCTTCAGTTAAAATTTTACTATAAGAAACATTTCCAAAAGCTAAATCTCTAATTTTATTTTTTTCTTCCAGGCTTAAATCTTCATTAATTTTCAAAGTTATTTTATCGTCACGATCATCAAACGTATCAATATTAAAAATTTCTTTACTAAAATCACACACATTAGAATTATTATCATTTTCACTCAAATTTAATATTTTATCTCCTAAAGTAAATTTTAAATTTGTCTTCTGTAAAAAATCTCTTCCTAAAATAATTATATTTTTCATTGTGTCATTTTTGACAACATATAAACATAAATTCGTAAAACATAAATTATTAATCTTAATGTTGCAATAAACCTTACCAAAAATAACTAATTTACTGTTGTTGATTCCCACGTAGTCATGCATTGTAGAGTTGATCGATGTCATCAAGTAAGGTGGTATATATTTTTGTTGGACGAAGCTGATTGGACTGCCAGTGTCAATCATTGTCTTGGCTTCGAGTTTTGTTGTAATTGACTCGCTGATGAATGTATACTCAAAGACTCCATGAAAATCGTCTAAGAACGTAGTCTGATGTTGTTGTTTGGGAATGTCGTCATCTTCAAGAACACACACGGCTGATTCTGGACAATTTTTTATGCCGTGTCCCATTTTGCCGCATCGAAAACATGAACCCTTGTCTCTGCGTGGCTTTGGGCAATTGGTGAGAACGTGACCAACATCATTGCAATTAAAGCACCTGAATCGGCTTTTGGAACTTGTGTTAGGAACTGGTTTGGGGTCAATTGTCACTTTTTTGTAGCCCGATGGTGCTGGCTGGAACTCTGCTACCTTCATTTTTTCATACCTTCTCAGAATTCTCTTGAGATCCGCAATACTGTTAGCTGTAAGTAAAATTTGTTTGTTAGACATTGTATCGGGTATACCTTTAATTATGTAATTCATAATGTCTTGCTCCTCGATATCAGCTGAGCTTGCGATCTCTTGCATGATGAGCACATATTGTTGGATGTTTTCATCTTTGTGCTTTTTCCTATTTCGCAAAGTATGGTGAACATCTGACGCAGTTGCATGTTGTTGAAACTCGTTGATTAGAGCTGTCTTAAGTTCACTCCGAGAATGACACGACACAGATCTTAAAAAGAGTTTAGCTGTACCCTTTAGCAAGCGTTGAGCGTATATAAAACATTTGGAGTCATCAAATTTGTAGATTTGTTTGGATTCTTCGATGCTTTTGATCCATTTCGTCACAGGAAAATTGTCGTCTCCGGAAAAAGTTTGAAGGGAATCTTCAATGTCTCTAAAAGAAAAAACGGGATGATTCACCTCGGCAGGTTGGTTTAACTCAGCCAATTTTTTCTGAAGCAGACGAATTTCCTCCTTTCTTGCCACAATTTGCCGTAAACTATCCAGCCGCTGCAGCACCAATCTATTTTCCTCCTCCAGCTGCGAAGATTCCTCTGAATTCTCTTCATCAAGTTCATCATTCTGTGGAAAAAGTTCTTCGATTTGGGGCTCTCCAAGTTGTTCGATTCCTTGCTCCAAACGAATCTTCAAAGCAGTCTTAAGCCCATTAGTTGCCAGCCCAAGTTCGGCCAGCTTGTCTTTTAATTGTTGCACAGTAGCGATTTCAATAAATCGTGAAGCTCGTGTCGTCATTTTCGTATATGTTTAGTATTTTATTAGATTACGTTTAAATCACCAAATAAATATTTTTTTTGCATAAAAGTTTCGTAAGATAAACTATCAAAAATTCATAAGGTTTTTTTGGCGCATTTAACTTAAAAAAAATCTTTAAAAAAACTACGACGTGACTGTACTTTTATCCCACTTCTGAGGATGTAAGGGGCACTGAGTGGAAGGGGCGACCAAGTAAAAGTTAAAAATAAAAGAACACAAACGATGCTTCAATGTTCAAGGCTTTATTGCAACTGACTAGATCAAAGTTATAATTTTACAATTTGGGTATTTTCATGTATGCATACAGTTATAGTTTCATGTTATACCAAACTGTAACAATCGAACGATCGGTGGATTAAGAACATAATAATTAAGTTAAGCTAAATCAGTAAATGAAATATTTAAATACAGGGTGCTAAGTGAATATAGCAATTGAAATTTAAGAATCTCTTACACATTTGCATTTGCGCATGAAAATAAAATCTGCTTCATTTAGTGACAATCTGCTTAGCATGGATGTTTAATGTTTAAGTTTGCATTTTGGAACTATTTGCTTAGCATAATTTGAGCAAGTTTTGCGTTTAGGAACCAGCCCATAGATCAAAGGTCGAAGAAAATACCTGTTTAAGGCATTTTAAACTGATTAAAAAAAAATGTAGAGGAGAAACACCCTAATATTTGTTTGCTTGCCTTGTTTATGCTTAGTGTTCAGAAATGATAATTTTATGTGGTAAATTCACTATTGAGTGCAAGAAATTAAATTGCGACAAACAAAAAACTACCCAATGCATTACTGGTTTTCATTGCTAATAAACTACAGAAATAATTTGCCTTCACTTAAGTTTTTAACACCATGGGACAAACTCACTCACAGGAATTGACTTTTTGCAATTTCCTGTTCACAAGTAAAATATACAAGCTCACATGCAAAATAGCACACTTTTAAATCAGAAACATCATATACTTGTACACATTGTATCATTGCAAAGAAATAAACAAAGTGAAGTTAAGTTATGGAATGCTGCCGCGCCCGGACTTTGCTATAAAACCTCCCATCCATATAACTCACTATATCTATAACTACCTACTTATAAGACAAACCCTAATTAAAAGTTGCACAATTAAAAAGTAATTTGCAGTTATTTTCGCAATGTTTTCTTTCAACACAAAATGTCGTGCAGATCATTCGCGCTAAAAGTGCAAAATTTAATTAATAAATTTAAATAAACGACCGCGATCGGTTAGATTGTTTGTTTGTTTTTTTTTTTGACAATCACCAAATATACAAGTTCCTAGCTGTCTGTGGTCTATTTTTAATCTTCATCAGATGAGGCGACATCAATTCGCAACGTATGTATATCAATTCAATTTATCTGATTTGTTTATTATTTGCAAAAGCAAATGTATATTCCAATGTATGCATAGTAATCTATCTAATTTGGAACATTTTTTTATGCTAATCAATTGGAGGATTAAAAAAAACTGATGGTAAATATGTTTTGTTGCAAATTTCGCTTGCATAACGTGATCAATGATTTTTTTCACACGAAGCTGCAAACTTGTTTGACTTTCAAGTTCACATCAATTAAAAAAAAAATTCACAAAGCTTAAACGACTTTGTTTTTATTTATTTTTTTATTTTTGCAAATAAAAAGATACTTGTACATAATATGTATATCTGTGAAAGGGTGTTGGCTATGGGAATTAATATTATTAAATAAGAAGTCAAAAGGTATAATCCATTTGATTTATGTGTTTTGCAAATGAAAGTCCAAAAAGTCATTCCATGTGTTGCATTCAGGGCTACTTCTTTACTTTTTCAGAAAGAGGTATTAAAAAGTGTAATAAAAAAAAAACTAGACGATGTGGTTTTTTAAAGAGCATACCTACCTTTTTTCAAGTAAAATATTTTTATGGTTTAATAATAGGTATACTAGGAAACAAAATAAATTGCATTAGTTTAAATACGTTCGTTAATGTTCTTGTAAGTTATTTAAATTATTTAGTCAATTATGTATTTAGACATAGAAACTAATTTTTGGTTTTTGATTTTCTCACAAAAGGGTTGAAAAATTTTATGAAAGAGAGGATTTTTGAAAACTCAGTATTTTTTTTTGAAGCTTTGTTTTTTAAGTGAATTTTTTCCAAAAATAATAATAAAAATAAAAAAAGAGTAAAAGAAATTTTTAAGTAGCAGTTTTAAAGAAATTGTTAGTCAATTTTTCAAGAAATTTAATGGGCTTTGTTTTTTAAAAGATTTTTTTGAACTGACTACGTTTTTATTCGAGTAACATGTTTTAAGGCAAACATTAGAAACCAATAAAAAACTGCATGTTTCTCTTCATTGCCACAAGCGCTCCGGTCAGATTTTTTTTACTAATTCTGTCAAGATTTATAACAGTTCAGTTTTTTTTTTTTAGTTCAGGGCTGTTTTTTTTACTTCGTTGACTGGACTATTATATTTTTAAGGAGTTTAAGAGTTCTTCACTATAAGCCATAATTTATTTTTCAACAACGGAAACCGAAGTAAAGTAAATATTAGTTTCTGTCCTTGCAACATTTTGTATAATAATAAAAACTTTAAAAATATAATTTATTCAATAAATCAATCAGCAATGAAAAGAGTTACATTTCTACCACAAAAGCTGTATAGATTGCTTAAAAAGAATTCAAAAAAGTAAGTAATAAATACCTTGTAACTAGAGTGAATAATTTGTGCTAATAAATGGCTTGTGCACTATTTTTACAAACAACCATTTATAAATTGTTTTTTTTTTTTTTTTTTTGTCGGTGTAGTATATACCAATCATAAGTAGGTAGGTAGGTATACCTAATTATGGAACGGCATAACATCAAGGTGTATATTACCTCATACATCACTAATGGCACAGGTACAGGTGGGAACAAATATTTCCTTCGACTATGCTATACCTTCGTCACGTCAAAGACAAATCAATTTTGACCCAAATACCATTCATAGTTTTTTGTTGTTGTTTTTTTTTAATAGGACTAATATATTCGATCAATAACTCGAACTGGTCATTTGCACTTAGAGCTATATAGTTGCTTAGCTTATGAATTAAATTTGAAATATTTACGAGCTCAGATAAATTCTTCCGCCGTGCTTAAACAATACAATCGGATCGGTGGTGGTGGTCGTCGTCGCGTCAAAACTCTCAAGATCGAGGAAAGGGTTTAAAATGATTTCAATTTTATTTGAACAGTGGGTGTTACTATTGGAGAACCACTCCCATCATTCATGGTTCATTATTATTGAATCGAGTTCACTCATGAATTACAAAGCCAAAAAAAAAAACTATGAATTCAGCATTTATAAAAGATGAAAGCAAGGTGCAGGAACTATCTTAGATAAATTTAATTAAAATCGCTAATAGCCTTTAGCGTCGATCATTAAATATTTCAGGTGGTTAGGTAGGAAACAAATTAAAGCCAATTTATTTGAGATGATATTCGTATTGATTAAAAATGCTATTTGTTCTTGATGTAATGAGTTTTATTGGAGGTTTTCATAGAAAATTTATTGTATTTTCTTGCAATTGTTTTGAGAACGTATTTAAACAATGATGAAATTAAGCTATGGGCTGGACGAAGTGGCGGGAAAACTGCGTCATCTTCTGCAGTCGAAAAATGCCCCCCAGCTAAAAGGTAGATACTACACAGCGGCGGTTATTAGTCCAATAGGATAGGAAATTCAAGTCAATGAAATGAAGATGTTACGCATTCCAACATGAGCTTTTTTTTAAAAAAAAAAGTAATGTCAAACTACCAAATTATTTGTTCAATATGATTTTCTTGCTTTTTTTGTTTTTAGTTTGTCTATTTTGGTTTCATTTTGATTATTTTTTAACTCTAAAGTTTCGACGTTTTAACACAATATTGGCTCTATAAATAAAGTGGCGACTCTGAAAAAGTAGATACTAGATTACAATTTGAGTTTAGCTAAAATCCTTGCTAAAATTAATCTTTGGAGGAAGTTTGTATGAAAGATTAATATTGGTTATAATTGGATTATTGGTTGATATTGATTATAATATCTACTCCCTAGGCATTATTCGATTTTGAAATATTGTCGTACTTCTAACTTCGACAAGTTGAACGTCAATCCGCATTCATGCTTTTGATTAGCATTATTTGTATTCGTCATTTTTGAATAAATATCAAAATTATATTTATAATGAAATTGAAAATACAATATGATTTTTTATATAATAGTATTCCCAATATAATTAATATTTTCTACATCTCGTCGAGTCCATAGAAGGGAGGATTTTATTCAGAAACAAGTTAAAAGTTTTTCTTTAGTATGAGGTCGAATTTGAGTTGCTAGGTGCATTATGCAATTACTTTCACAAAAGTTTTCTGCTTAGCTGTTACGAATATACAAAACAGGAGATTAGTAAAAATAAAATCAATGTAAATGTATTTTATAATGACTGATATAATAATTTTCACTTCATGCTATCCTGTTTCATAATTTCGAATGTCTATGTCCTTAGTAAAATTGCATGGACTTTCAACTGGTCTATTATATCGTACATTAAATTGCATAATTACTCTCATCCCTTCCTTTTATGAATCAATAAAAATGCAAACACAAGCATCTTTCGTGATACAAATTCATCGCAAATCTTTTTTAAGCTTGATGGCCCACATATTATAGTGTGATATGAGTCGGCATTCGCTTTTTCTGCGTATGTACCTAGTATGTATTTACATTTCTATGTCGACTGGTTTATAAAATTATTCAACATTACGTATTAGAATTTGTAGCATGTTTGTTCAATGCAAGGAGAGACCAAGACCATAATATTTATACGGAATTACTAACCAAATGTGTGACGGCAAGGAGATGAATTATGTGAACTTTTGAAGTTACTCAATTGAAATGTTAGATAAACTAGATAAATCATAGCCTACTGGAAGGAAAAGAGGATTAAATTAAAATCATTGATTATGATTGCTTGGCGTAATGGTGTTGTTTCAGTGATGTAAAGTACAAGAAACAAAAAAAAAAAATTAGTAAACAATTTCCACATTTTTATTTTATACTTTTTAATTTAGTTATTTAAAAAAAATAAAAATAAAATTTATTCTAATACTTTCATAGGCATGTTTCCTATAGGAAATGTTTTTTTTTCACTTGGGATTATAAGTATACTATGAGACGAGACCGAGACGAGACTTAATTTTTAATCTAAGCAACGCGTTTTCATTGAAAAAAAAACACAAATAATCTTAAATATATCTTCGAATATTATTCTGAAAGACTTCACTTTTTGGTTTCTGTGTCTTATTTTGTAGTTGGTTAATTGTATTAATTAAGTATTTTTAGTTGTTCAGTCTTGTAGGCTTTATAGATTTAGTTCTTTTGCAATGAGTCTAGTTTTCCCCTTTATAAGTGACTCCAATTGGTTTCATATCTACTAAAATTTATTTAGTTAAGAGTTAACCTCCGGAACGGAACGGAAAAACCATTTTCCGTTGTGAGATTTTGTCCGATCTTGGATAAGTTGCTCAGGGCTGATTACGGATTAAAAATCAATTCCAAATTTTACACTTATCTTATTTCACACTAGACTAGCCATTTTAACTCACAGAAATATCAAATGCTTCGTTTTAGTCATTTATCATATGTCCCATTAGTGAAAAACACCCTTAAGCATATAAATCAATTCCTAACAATTATTTAAAGTGGTTCGCACCCAATTGCTACTAGTTGTTGCAAACAATGCGCCCCTAGTTACTTTAAATTATACATCGAATTGTCAAAACAGATTGCCACACATGAAACCAAACTCTGCATTTGCTTGCCAAATACTTAGGTATAGTGTTGTGTTTAGCTATAGCTATAAAATTGCAATGTTAAATGTTGAACATATTATTAAACATGCGTTGCACCAACCATTGCCTGTAAAATTTTCCTACTCTCATGTCAAAGAAATTAGCTTTGCTTGAGGCATGGACCCGACATTGAGTTTGAGTTGGTAGCTAGATTGAATTAAACGTATTTAAAATATTTCAACTCGTAACAGTTGTTAAGTTATGCGAATAAATTATCTTTTCGTATAAACAAAAACTTAACCTTAAATTATCACGAAGTTTGATATGGTTGGGCCGTATGGGTTGCACAGCACCTATGCCTTTATTTCTAAGAAATAAAAAGCAAGAATTTAAATTGAAACTATTTAAGAAAAACAAATACAAAATTAGCGACTATAGATTCCATGAACTTGCTGATGCTGAGACTCAAACATTTTATGTGAATTTATATTGAAGATTTTCGAAAGTATTTAAGAAGTGTATTAGTAAATACTACAAAGAAAAGGCGATGAAAAGTCAAAGTTCAAAAAAATGATTTAAAAAAAAAAACTAATACGATATGTTTTGGAAATGCTACATTGTGTTTAAAAAGTATAAAACCAATACACTCTCTTTAGACCGAGTAAAATTAAAGAATGGACAGTGTAAACAACTTAAAAGAACATGTGATTTGTTGGAATTTTAATAGAATCCGAGAAGACATTGGAAATATTCTTTATTTCGAGTATTTTGATAACCTTGCCTACTGTTTACGTCCAGTAATTTGTTCTCATGATGAAAAATATTTGCCATGATGATATTGAAAAATCTTTTTTTTCTTAATGTTCTTACATTCACAGTCTCGAGATAATGGTGAATACCAAATGTCTTGGACTACATCAATTCGAAACATGAAAAAGGGCTTCGGTCAGTTAAAAAAAATATATAATTTAGAAAGAGGATCCTAGAATTTCCTCTAAAATATGATTTGACCTATGAGAAGAGTGAACTTGTTGCACATCAAAGATAATTTGAAAAAAAAGTTACCAAAAAAGATAATGTCACTTTAACGGATGATTAAAAAAGGGCTTTTAGTTTTGTGACATTATCACTCTTGGTTCATAATTTAAATCATGGCTTCGATTGCTTTTGTGCTTGCATTTTTCTTTCTTTCAATTGAATTAAAAATAATAAATGAATATTGAAGATAAAATTGAAAACCGAATAAGACTTCAATTTCAATAAAGCGTCATCATAATTAATGAAGTATCCCTTTTAGGTTACAGTAACAGACAGCTTAAAGTACAATTAAAGAAAACTCTGTCAGTTATAATAAACCTGGACCGTGAACATTTTTATTTATTAGTTTGCAACAAAAGGCACCCAACGTCAACACCAATTATATCTTAAGTGGCTCTCCTTCATAGCGATGTAGGTATTGACTTCTGTACAAAAACAAAAATAAAGAAATAAAATAAGGTGTATGTCAGATCATAATTACCCATCTCTTGTTGAACAAACAGCTTTCGGAGATTTTCAGAAAAAGAAGATGGTAACATGAAAAACCTTGACAGTGAACTTCTACTTATGTTTTTTTTTTCATTTCAATCTGGCCGCATGGCAGTGCGGTGGTGATGGTGCGGAAGATTCATTAACAATGATCATAAAGTGGGTCAACAGCCATACCATAGGAAAAAAAACACAAGCTAACTTTATGCAGTTTGCTGGCATTCGAACAATAATTACATACAAACGATAACAGACTCAGCTGAATGCGCATCACTGCAAAGCTGAATCAAAAGCTCCCCAAGATCGGTTGCCGCGGCACAACGGCCGGCGGAGGAACTGAGGTGGCGTTAATGATCATGTTTTGTGCTGATAACTGTAAACAGACCACTTTAACATGAGGATTGTATTGCAGACAGCTTACAACAGATGTAAAGATTAAGATATTACAAATGGCGGTCATTTATTACCTTCGTGTGCAAATAAAACCCGTGAACTGGTTTTAATTCAACAATAATATAACAATTTGTAAGAAATGTATTTATTAACATTTTTTGTGTTTTTTTTTTGTTAAATCGTCAAATAGAAAGGGAAAGTTTGAATGAATGAGTAAAGTGTCTTGAAAAAGGAATCCTTTGGGCAAGCATTTCATTTAAAAAGAAAGTATCAAAAGTTTGCATAATATAAGCGAATTAAACCGGATCAAATTGTAAAACAGATAAACTTGTCAAATTAAATTAAATGGAGTTAAATGTACCAATTTTAGGATTCTTATTGATTCAAACTCTATTCCGATAATTTCTCACCAAAATCCCGGTAATTGAACAATGAACATGGTAGTGGGACGACCCGGAGATTAGACATAATTTCTAGAGATTGAAACTGACACTCACCTCTGTGTGACTGAAGATTTCGAATTTTCATAAAGAGGAACTTATAAACCTCTCGTCTCATAGCGAGTCCTAATGAAATGGCCAAACAAAAAATAAAAGTGCTTATTTTGTTTTATTGAAACGGGCAATGATAAGAAAATAGAAATGATAAAATATTCGTTTACAGTGACTGGTTTGATGAATATGTGACCTTGCTTCACATGAGCCTCAATCAAAAGATCAATCAAACAAAGTACCTATTTTATTTCTTTGGCCGATATGTGTGTGACGGCAGCACCGCTGAGCGCAGGGCAGTGTCAGTTACGTCATCGGCCATAGTATGGTCGAATCAAAAGAGCGGAAAACCCCGTCCTTGAAAAACAAAACAACACATCACCCAAAATATGTATATTTAGCTCATTAAAGTACCCGGATTATAATTGGTTCAATGCGTGTGCTTCCATTTTCATAAAGTTGCTATACATTATGCACTAACCAAGTTTGTACCTCAGCTCTTTCGTTTACCTCTCTAAACGTGGAACAACATCATCTTTTATGTTACTTAAGTTGGATCTGTAGCTAGTTTTTTTTTTCTCTTTTGTCGGTTTAATTGTGTTGCGTTTAGCCATTTAGAATTACTTAACATTTAAGTGAAATGCCCTTTGACATTGGTGGTCGGGAAGTCTTAATGTAGCCTGCGGCTTGATAAAAAAGAATGGTTACCAACTGGAGCAATCGTTTTTGTGTGGTGTTCGATACAAATAATGTTTTTTGTGAATTGCAAAAATAAAGTATGCAAATATTTAGGGTGTGTCTATGGACTAACAAATTTGCTCGATTTCATTATCTGAAACATAAATAAAAAAAAAGGTAAGTTATGTGGTGGATTGAACGTTTGGCATTCACTATATTTTTTAGTTCACGATGATGGCTTCTGCAATGAGTTTTCTTTTTTTAATCTTTTGGATTAGATCCAAATTAATGAACAGATGTTATGAATAATTGAGTTTTTTTTTTCTTTTCAGGGAGGCTTGATTTATTGGCTCACTCAACAGCTCGCAGAAGTTCCGTTTTGTATTTTCATTGAGGCTCTCTACCAAATTGTGTTTGTAAAATAAATTATTTCATTGATTAAATAAAAGGTTTTTTACAGTCTGCCTATTGTTAACTCATAACTTAAAAATGTACCTATTCTTTTTAGCGTAATAAAAATTATTATTTGCCTAGCAGACTGATTACAAATTTCTTTCATTAGAAAGTGAACAATTCCAAAGCAATAAAGATCGGTATCAATCTATTTCTTGATTGTTTTGATCAATTTGTGAATAAGTATTTTCACTTTCAATCATATGTTGTTTTACTTTTTATTTATCTAGGCACCTTTCGCTCTACCTACATAAAGCTCATAAGAAACTAAAAAAAAAAATACTCTCCATATAGTTTTAATTTGTTGATTCAATTAGTAGGGGAATTAGCAGTTGTGAAATTTGAATCGTATGCCATTTGACTAGCAAAATAAATATATTTTGAAAAACAAATAAGCTCAAATGTTCGATCATGAATGGATCAACAAGTTTGCTTCTTTAGGTTTAAATATTAAGTATATACATACATACATTAATTATATCAAAAACAAACTGTGGCTGATTTGTTAAAAATAAGGATTTAACTGAAAAACATGGTACACATAATAATAAAAAAAAATATGGGAACTGCTTGTGTATCATATTACATCCATTTTTGCTTGATCGTTTTTTTTACGTTAATAAATCGTATATGGACAATTCACTTTTAATTGAAGTTGAAAACAAGAAGCCATATAATATGAACACTCCCTTAAATACGTCATATTTCTTCTCTGCATAACAATTATGATGTTGGGATCAACTCTGATGTAGGAACAAGAATTCCGTATAGAGGTATTTTTTTTGATTCAAAATAACAAGGAAGTTGATTTTCTGTAAAAGTAAAATGAGTTTAATCAAGCCAAAAAAAAAAAAACTGTCAATATCTACGCCTTAAGGCAACAAAATATGGAATGGCAATTATCATAGTCTAAATACTTATAAAATGCTTTTAAGTAATTTGTATTAATTGGGACTTAAAAGTGGTCTGATTAAAAAAAAAGAAACTGTCGGTATTTTAAATTGAAGGCGTAGGCAAATCAAAACCAAATGTATACACATTAAAAAAAAGAAATTTGTTATTCGAACCTGAGAAAATGTTTTTAAGATCTTAAAAGCTAGATGGTATAATAATAAAAATTAAACTAGAAAGGCCTATAATTATAATATGGAGGAAAATGAAGAGCTGTACTGGTACTTTTGGTAGAAATAAGAATAAATAATCCAAAGCAACACATTTCGTTTTTGGAACAATATATTCTTTATGCGAAATTACTGCTTTTATAGATAGTAATGCTCTGATAAAAAAATTAGGTATTTTAGAAGTAAAAAAAAATTAGGAAAATAAATTACATCATAGCTGTTTTGATGATATTTGATATTGAGTCTTAAAATAGGAAAAATTATTATGAATGTTTAGAATTATGTTAAATTTTTAAATTTTTTTAAATATAATCTTACGAGTTGAGTTAAAAATCAATTTCTGTATTTTTATTTCTAATACTTGTGCTTTTTTGAATATTCAAACCGGCATCACCTTAAAAATTCAAAGAATTAACTGAGTCAGATTATCAACCTTATTAATAATTATTAACATTCTTTTAATTTCTTAAAGATTAGGTTTAAATAATTGTCAACATTTTCCACCAAAAAATGTATTTCAAAATTTAACTATTCTAAGCTTAACTATTCTGACTAATACATTTTATTGAAATTTCACGTAGTGACTAATCTTTACGTTTTAACTATTTTAAAGGATCAATCTTTTTTTTCTATTTTAGCAATTTTTGAAAGGCAACAATATATGTGACTTTATTTTGAATAAAGGTTAAAATATATATTTTTGAAATATTGAATACATTGCATTCCGCACGGTAAAAATAATATGATAGGAAAAAACTAAATTTTATAAAATTGTCCTTGGGTTAGAAAAATAAAATATCCCCACTTAGTAAAGACCATGGAATTCCCGGCTTCATAATGTCTTTTTTGCTAAATTTATGAAATAATGACAAAAAAAAAACCCTTAAAAAAGGAAGAAAATTTTAGTAAATTTTTGGGATTTGTAACAAAAATCTTCTTTTCATTCCTGTCATAACACACACATGGTAAATAGTTAAGAGCTGTAACTTGTAAGTCATTTCAGATCTAATTTTCTACGAGCTGTGACGCCACCAATTCTTTTGTTAAACAAAAACCTTTCACTCAATAATTTTTATTTAACAAAAGCCTTGAAAGAAAATATACTTCTTTAACAGACCGCCATCGCCATACCAGCGATTCTAAATTTGCTGAATTAATTTTACAATATATTTGCATACCCATTTTTCAGACTGTTTATTAAAAACAACATTTAAAAAAAAACACCATTTAAACAAAACTTATGGTTTATACGTTAAATTTTATTGCTTGCCAACCATTTTTATGAATGTGAATGCATTCCAGTTTTGCCAGACAATCTGGTGCAAGACGTCTTGTTTTATCAATTAAATTAGCTTAGCAGTTTGGTAGATATTATTTGGTGTTAATTTTTTTTATAATTGATCAAGTTTCCGACAAACATCTGGCCATAATGTCATTTTTACGAGCGTCTGTTATTCATTGGAATTTTGGTAAGACATATAAAAGTAGTTAACAGGAAGTACTAGAAGGTACTTAAATCTTAAAACTACCTACCTACATTTACTGTAAAGTTTGCAGACCAAGAAAAACTAACATTCAAATAAATGAGCAAATTTTTGTTTATCTACAAAAAAAGTGCCTTAAAATGCATAAGTGAATAAAGAAAGACCATGAATCAAGTCAATGTCTTTATCTTTTAGTATACCAAGTGTTGAATTGCATGATGCTAATAATGAGGTAATCGTTTTTGGTTAATTAAAAAAACTAGACTTTGTTTAAGTCAAGGTTGGCGAAAAAATACTTCGAAGTGAAACTGATAATGTGTATTTCATAGCTTTTTTTCTGACTCTTTTAGTTTTGATGGAAATAGTAGATTGACTTGTCGAAAAGTAAATAAGAAATAAGGAAAAATATATATTTTTGACAATGCGAATAACATACAAACAACAAACATCATTCAAGCAGAACAAGTAATCTAAAGTATGAATTGAAACAATAAAGCATTATGGTAATAGAGTTTTTATAGGTATTGAAATGGAAATGACGGAGTCCGTCTTATTAATCAATAATTTTTAAAAGATTGCATTCATTTAATTCTCTTGGAGAATGCAACCTTAAATTATTTAATGACCATTCATTTTACCTTAAAAAAATTTCGATAAACAACTTTGACCTAGAATTGCATTAGAACTGTTTGCTTCAGTTTCAATTTTTCAGCACGGGACACATTCCCATTCTCATGTTACAATCAACTTGACGAATCACGACTCCAGCTCAAAGGGAGATCTCAGTGAGGCGATATTGTTTGTGTGGTGCCAGGCAAATGGGACTACAGTTTAATAAATAATTAAGTCCGTCGACATTTGTTTGGAAAGATTAAAAGATTGTGTTTGGGCTTTAAAAAAAATTAAAACAATAAACCCAAGACATTGTGCAATTAATCCGGTTGTGTGTGAATATCAGGCATTCAAACTACAGCTGACCAACCACGATCACTTTATATTCAAATTGGTCTTAATGCTTGTTCGGCTTTTGCTCTGAGATATTTCTGTCTTTATGTCTGTGGTGAGCAAGCGCGCGGATTGGTGGGTCTCTCAGATTTCCTTCGTGTTCCGGCACAACCAGGTGTTTGGTTTTTTTTATTTTTTATTATGTTGATCCGGTAGTATTGTGAGCTTGTTCATGCCTATGTACATGCATAGGAAAAAGGTTTTCTACCGACTCTTGGTTTTGACTTGCAAATTTACCTCACTTACCATAGGTATAAGTTCTAAGCATATCTTGTGAGTATTTCAAGGTCTTCTCGATTCGATTTGATTCTGGGTGGTTGGACAAAATCTGAAATACCGATTTTTGTCATCCTGGTGAGGGGACTTTTCGTGCAGGTAGAATTTATGAAAGGTTATAATACTGGCACACCAGAAACAAACACGAAAATTCAAAACACGATTTAGTTTAAATATTGGGAAAAAAATAATCTGACTTGGCTTGAAGACATGGCACGATATATAGGCCATGATAAACTGACGACGACGCGACGGTTGAGTGGAAGTATATTGATAAAACTATAGCTATTATAAAAAGAGCTTGAGTAACTTTGGTTATCTTTTTGAAAGTATAATAACTTTAAAAGTTTCATGCAAAGAATTCACAGGTGCATGTTGTTTAACTTAAAATGAACCTCATTCTAATATTAAATTATCATAAAAATGGTTGTTGGGGAAAATTTCAAATGCGATAAGGGCAAATTATAAGTAGAAGTATGTTTGTTTTGCTTATGAAATGTTAAATGATAAACTATATTGTTGATGCTGTTATAATTCCTCGCAACTGTGCAGTTCCTTGCATTTAGGCTCATATAGATTTTATTTTTGAGCTTGAAGTTAGAATCGAGTTAAGTCAACAACTTTCTGTTATTAACCCTGAATTAACCGACAAAAATTTTTTTATTTTCATAATGCGAACTTTGTAGTATTGTTGTCCTAAAAGTACCTTGATGAATATATCATAATTATAAGTTGTTGAAAATATCCAGCTCCAGTTCCAGCTCTTACAAAACGTGAGGTAGTTCTTAATGTTTGATATATTGACGTGATTATTATAATTTATAAATTTGGTTACGCGACAGTCCATGAAGAACAAGGGCTTAAGTGACTTACGACTCTCAACCATTCCTGTGTACGTGGGGTCGAAGGGCTTTGGTGAGAAGCACTCTATTTTTCACAAGTAATATATTCTAGGAGAATTTGTCAATTTCTTGCTAGAAGCAGCGGCAGCAGCAGTGAAAGAAATATTTATTTTTTTATATGGAGAAGACTGGGAATCGAACCCAGACTTCCGGCATGATTGTCCTACGCACTAAACATTAGACCACACTACATGGTTATTACATGAATAAAATATAAATTTTACAACCACACACCCTTCAACTCACAACCTTGTAAGGTTTAAGTGCTAGATTAGAAAAAGTATTAACACAACCACGCTTTCTTTTAAATCCAAATTTGGCTTTTCTGTCAGTTTTTTTCCTTATAATTTTTACAGCTTGGAGCGTAATGAGTTCTGAACAAGTCTTCTAGTATTCATAAAAAATCACATCAAAGTTTAAAGAGGGATGGAACTATGAACTCCCGCAGCAAAAAAGATAATGGCGCCAAATGTAAGTTCATCTGGTACGAAATCATATTATATCATTTCTAGAATGTTGCTAAGTTAAAAATAATAATTTTCCAGTTATAAATAGATTTGGCAATGTGCTTAAATTAACATAGGTCTTTTTTATTATTTTAGCATCATGCTGACTCTAACGTCACTTTGAAGTAAAGAAACGGTACGTTCGTATAATATCCATTTAATAACGTCCAAGCTCTTAGAGATGGCAACATTTTTTTATGGGAATTTCTTTCGCTGTGTGTAGTATAATTCTAATGCCCTAATACCAAGTTGTTTAAAATGTTGAGCCATTTTATTAAAGGTAGAGTAATAAGTAGCCCCACAAGGAGAAAGGGGGTTGGTTACCGCTCTTTCCTAATACATATATGTATGTATGTATATTAGCTTTTATCATATCTCATTGAGAATTCATTTAAGTTCCGAAATTCTTTGTTTTTCTGTCATACGCTAATCTAGCAATGTCTAAAAAATTGACATACATAATATGTACATATAAGTATCTAAGATAGCAACATTAGTTTTTCACGTAAGTATTAAATGAAAGCATTATTAAGAAACAGAATCAAACTAAGCAATTTTAAACCAAAAATCATTTTCGATTATGCTGCTGAAATTTTTAACTTTTATACAACCATAATAAGCTTTGTCTTAATAAACCTTATGGAAAATTATTGAGTTAGCAACAGAAACCAATTTGACTGACAGATCTAGAGTACCTTCCTACTTTGTTGTTTCTTGTTTGGTCTTAATTGATATATTTCAAATTTAACTAATAAGCCAATCATTTCAGAGTTATTGGTTTTTTATGCTGGCACGTGGCCCAACAACTTTTAATTTTATTGTTTGGTAAAAGGTAACGCACAATTTTATAATTAATCTGACAAATGTTTACTTTTTAATTGTATGTAATATGAATGTATTTGGCAAGCGAGTATTTTGGAAAATAATGATATAAAAAATAAAAGAAAAACAATTTGTACAAAGAATATTTGACATTTCCTGGTTTAAAAAAAACTTTCCATAAAGTTGATTATGGACAAAACTATATCCTTGTTTTTTTATAATGAGATATACATATATACATCATAAAAGCATTGTACAGTATTTGTTATCCCTTTCGGCTATACAGTGTCGGGATATCAAAGAAACTATCTTATAGGCGGCATATAAGTTTTTTGTTCGAATACTAAAAACCATAGATACTAACTATTATATTGTGTTGTTTTCAATTCGAAGGCCTGTCAGCTAAATTCTTTTAATTGACATATCTTGGTTTTTTTTTGAATTAATGCTAGTTTTTGTACAACATAAAAACATAGGTTACGAATACAAAAAATAAGACTTATATGCTCGAATTATAAATTGACATTGTTGAATGAGTAGGTACACTGGAAAAAATATCAGAAGCCACTTAAAAAATATATTTTTATTTTTTTTAAACAACTTAATTCTGTTAGGCTCTAAAATATAGAAATTCTTAAATTTAACAGTGACTACGTTTTCTAGGTATACGTTGGTAAAAGATTTTTTTAATTAAAAGCCAAAAAAATTTAAAACAGTTATTTCAAAAAAAAATTATATGGTTTTGAAATTCAAAACATTTAAAAGTGGAATTAAATTTTGACACACTTGCAAGTATTGCTTGACCTCGAAAATCTTCAAAATGTTTGTTCTCAGAAACATTTTAAAATGTCTACTAATCTTTCACCAACTACCTTGTTAAGAAAAATACGTTTTTTTTCATTTCCCTACTTTAAGTTGAAATACATATTAAGCCCCCCGCGAACGATTTTGAAAATATTTCTCACATATGTATACGTACAAAAGAAGATATGAAAATCGCCCTTTATTTGATACCACATTCGTTAGTGAATGACCTGAGTCCAGAAATGGCACAAATGTGGTTTATATATCTTATAACTGATACAATAGGTGGCGTTGTAGTCAATTTTTAGTTGGTTGCATTTTCTTCCACTTGTGCATTTTAGCAATTTAAACCATTTAAATTTTAAGTCAATTACAGTTTCTTCTACTTAATTTTTCTTTCAGTGCATTCAGCCATTTGAACATTAGCTAGCAGTTGTAATAGTTCTTTTTTGTTTGATTTTTTTGATCCGCAGTTCTTGCAGATTGTTATTTAATTAAATTATAAAGTCTGCATACTGTGAATATTAAATACATTTTTTATTTCATGGACCTTACAGTAACCAGAGCACCCGCACGAATTCCACACTTGCATTTTGCATATATGTATATGTATTATTATGAATAAGATTGGTCAATTAACTTTATTTCCTTTACATCATACATTATAAAGCAGTTTAACATTCAAATCAATCATCTAAGCTTTACAAAACAATGACACACAGTGGGTACCTATTACCTAGCCCATAATACAAAAGATTAGCTTTTACTCTTTTGTATTGTGTAACTAAATCTCCAGCAATGCACTAATGATCTCCAATCAATTTTCGCAAATGGCCATAAAGCCGTATACGCTGTTTTATTGAATCGGATCACGTTTACCTCTACGAGCATACATATATGTATATTATTTCATTCGTTGCTTCTGAAAACAAGAGCTTGAACAATTGATCATTAAAATATTAACTGGACCAAACACATTTGGTGTTTGCAAAAATTGATTTATATGTATATGGCTTATATTCAATTTACCGCCAGTAAAGTGATTAAAATTGCGTTTGTTTGGATGTATAACTACTGACAATTCCATTGACATTCTATGCTGTATCCATAGCACGCATTATTGTTCTTTCGCATATTGTTGGAATGTTTTGCTTTTGGTAATAGGACCTTGATTGATATCTGTAAGTATAAGATCTTGGTTTTTGGAATCACCAAATACCACGAATGAATAAAGTTGAATGCTGCAATTCTATTTTGAATTCCTTAAGCGGAAATGCAGAAGATTGTTATGAAAATGAGCAAATTCTGATAGAAGTGATTTATCACATGTCAATTGACGATAGCAAATGGAATTTGAAAGCGTTATGTGAATGGCATTAAATCTTTATTATATGGGTACGAATAAGTGAAAAAATACCAAAATTAAGTTCATGTAATAAAAGTTTATTTAGTTTTTTACTACAGCATCACACTTTGTAGGACTAATAATTACATACTTGGACTTGCCATTTTATTTCTTTTTTCTTTTTTTTTTCTTCAGTAGCACTTGAAGTATACTTTTTTTGTAAATTTACTCTTTTGTTGCATCATTGATTTATTTGAGGGATAGGAAATCGTTGACTTGTAAATTATTAGATTTCGTTTCCCAGGTCCAAAGAAAGCTATGGATACAAAATTAATTCTGATATAAAAGGTGTTTGTATATGCGATTCTGTTAATTGTGTTTAATTTTTCTGTTTGAAGAGAATTCGTCGATTGATGAAATCTGAGCATAAAAGTGAAATGATTTTATGAACCTATTGATAATTCCTATTTCCTTATTAAATAAAAATGTCTGTCAAAATTTGTTTAGCAAATTTTGGATTCAAATTTCCTGTTTCGGAAATAATTGATCGGATTAAGAAAACTACTTTTGTTTAATCAAATATATCTGTAATTGATTGAATTCTTAAAATGGAGGAATTGGCTGGTTCAAAATCTTAACTTAAGCAGTTGTCTGCTTTTATAATAAAGTGAGCAGTAATTCAATTTCCTTAAATGTTTAAATTTAAATGTGGGGAACACTGATGTTAGAGGTTCATGTTCGAAAGCTACAATTTCAGCTTCCAATAAAGGTGGGAAATATTTTTTTTTAAATACCACATTAAATTTCAAAAAATTTTGTCCACCATCCTGAACTCGGTCAAATTTGTCTAAAAAGTCTTGATACCAATTTTCCATATTTAAAAAGATACAAATGTTCGAACCAATTACATTTGCATGACATCTACAAGAACATTCAGACGGTGTCGAACCTAGTGTTTTGTGCCGCCATTAGGAAATTTTAAACTTAACAGTACAGTTAAAAGAATTAGCTTGAAGAATCAATTTGACAGGCGTTTGAGTCTACCTAATGTTCGAGTTTTTTCCAGCTACATACTTCTGCAACCAGTCGCATTCCGTTCAGGAAGCTTAGTTTAATAGTGATTTTGCCAAGTCAGAGAAAAAGTAGGCAAGATTTTCGGCCATGTCGTGATTTAATTTAAATTTCAGGAAACGCAATCATATAAAAATTGAACTAAAATGAACTAGTTAACTATAGATGTCTCAACTATGTTCATTAGTTCACTGAACTCAAAACTGAACTATTTTATTGATATAATTCTTTTGTGAACTTCAGAAGTCTAATTGAGAAAAATACTGTTGACCTTTAAAAATATTTATTTTGTCAATAAAACTAAATTGTACCCTTTTTGCCGCCCTATCCAAGTGCCGCCCTAGGCAACAGCCTGTCTTGTCTTCATGTACATAGGTTTGGCACCGCATACAGAGAAGTAAAACAACAAACCTACATAAGTTCAAGGATTTTAAATTACCCTTTTTTCGCCTAATAATTTTGATTCCGTCTAATGCCAACGAAATTCGTATCAAATGTAAAATCACGATTTTAAAGGAATTTATTAAACAAGTTGTTTAAAAAATTTATTTCTGCGGTAGAGCACACTCCCATCGTCCAATTTATTATTACTTATACTTATTCACTTCGGGTGTGGTCAAGCGTACATGGCTCAATTCATATTTCGATTTATGCTCTGAAGGTCATAAAACAGATCTGTACTTAAAGTTGATTCAGATGACAGCTTAAATCACCCAATGTAGAAATAAGACAAAAAAAAAACAATGGGAGAAAAACCCATTCAACATCGAAACTATGCAATGCATATACCAATATAATTACAGGCCACTACTGCCTGGTTGTGTTTTTTAAGTGATATCGATTCGAATTTATTCCATTGTATCTACATTTACGGAAAAACTCTTCCCTTATGCGGCAGCTGGGGTACGTGATCTTGATCTGGGCATTGAACAAGCAGCCGATTCCGATTGTGTGATTTTATTCATACAATGTCAGATTAAAATGAATGTCATTCCATTTGTACCGAACTTGAAGCACTCTAACTATTATATTTGTTGCAAAGTGAATAAGATTGGTGGTAAAACAGCATAACAAAAACATTGTCTTAATATAATTGGCCAAAACCTTGCAACCATTGTGTTCTTACTTAACTCGATAGACAACATAGTTTTGAATACTTGTACATTTCAATCATATCCGGAAGACCAACTTTTGCACATACCCTGTGGGAGTTTTGTTGCGCTCGAATAAATATTCTGACTCAGATCATAACAGTCAAAAACTCAAAAGCCCTTCAGCAACTTTGTTGAAATGTAAAAAAAATAAGCCAATCTAAATTGTTTACGCTTTATCTTTAGTGGGTACGGTAGCTACTGTTCCATAAAGTTATGTGGGATGATTCCGAACAAACAACACATTTTGAAGACACAAATTACTTGAGATTTATCAACAAATAAGATCTTACAGTGACGCCCCGCTAAGATTTAGATTTTATTGGACGTTTAATCGAAAAATTGTTGCAATTTATCCTTCCTAGTGCAGTATTCGCTGCACAATTTCAAGTGAGTATAAATTTGTTGGTCCAAATGGCTGGCAGCAGCATGCCACGGCATAGATGGTTTGGTTGTAATTCAAACATAACACAGATCTTGCATTAAATGCGCTAACTTGCAAATCAATGGAATTTGCTGCTGTGGTAATTGCTCTGCTCTTTTGGAAGTGCCAAGTGCCAATCTCCACACTCCATTTTTAATGTCGGCATGGACTACCCGTTTTGAGAAAATTATTTTTTCTTTCTTTTAAGGCGATGGCTGACGGAGGGTGTGAAGACTTTTTATTGTACCGGAGCGAAATATTTCTTTTTAATTAAAACTCATAGTTTAAATATTTATATGATCATAAGTAATATAATATAATAATATTAAAAAAATAATTGCACTAAATAAAATAAATAAAATAGATAAAATAAATAAAATAAATAAATAAAATAATATAAAATAAAATAAAATAAAATAAAATAAAATAAAATAAAATAAAATAAAATAAAATAAAATAAAATAAAATAAAATAAAATAAAATAAAATAAAATAAAATGAAATAAAATGAAATGAAAATAAATAAATAAATAAATAAAAACTAAGTAGATACAAAAACAGTACCCAGTACAGAGTTAAAAAAAAAATTGGTTAGTTTCTGTGCACCCTATTTGGTTTCATTATAGGTATTCAGACAGATAATCAAAGATACTGACAGACAGGTAAGTTGATAGATAGAAATGATTGCGGAACCAACTTTTAATCCTCTTCTCAATCATCGTTCCTCTAAACGCTGTCATATCTGATTAAAATCTTGAATTCGAGTTTTTTTTTCTTCAAATTTTACAAATGTGCGATATAACTTGCTTTCCCAGCAACTAAACATTGCAAATTTATAAAAAGGATTAAAAAAAAACAACGTCTTACATCCACACACATAAATTTCCTGAACATATTGCCTAACATCACTAGTTTCTGCTCTATTTAAACGTCATTTTAAATCATTTCCAGCTTATATTAAAGGACGCAAATATATGCTGCCATGATGGATAAAAATAAAAAAAAAACCTACTTCTATAGAGTCAGCCTGTTTAATTAGTGAATTTGAAGTTACACAATGTTATAGGCCACTAAAAAAATATTCAACCTGGGTAAAACACTCAGCACCTTTTTAATTGGCGCATGATTAATAATCCTCAATCTTTTCTCCATTGGTTCAGCGTGTCGTGCCTTAAATAACCTAAGCAACTCACTTATCACTTTATTCAAATAGCCGACGTCGCGTCGTTGTCGAAAGAAAATAAAAGTAAAACGTATTAGCACAGTCCTTTCTATAACTTAACATCGCCATTGCACTATAACAAGCCAAGTTAACCGACCAACAAGACAGTGCGCGACAGCAATACAGTGGGTATAATGGCCCAAAAAAGGTAATACAGTTTTAGGTGAATCAAAAGTTGGAAGAACTATAAATATTGGCGTGCTCACCTATTGAAACATTAAATAATGAAGTTTATAAAGCAATTTATAAATTATGTGACTATGGGCTAAAAGGCTAAACAAAGTAAAAATGACGGTTAACATTTTTTTCCAGATGTGATTTACAACCTGCCCCACTGTCCAGTGGCCGCTCCGTCGCGTCGCGTCGCCGCGCCGTCGGTCGGTCGTCGTCGTTGGTCATTTTACCTAGTGGCCTAGTAAACTAATTTCCACCAAGTAACCACAACGAAATTATAAGACTTGCTCTTGTGCTACAAGTTGTGTGCATCAAGCTCCAACATCAGCATCCGTCCAATGCTCTCACTTATGTAAGCTATATGCCAAATGTGTACTCCGTTGGGATTCGGATTCGGAATCCGATTCGAATTCGGAGCAGCGACAGAAGCAATAAACAGCCCAGTGGGTGCTTAAGCGAACTGGTGGTGGTGGACCAGTCTTGTGGACCGATGTGGTATGTCGAAATGACAAATTTTTAAAGTCAATCACGATTGATTGGTACTCTCCGGAGGGGTGAAGCCTAAACACGTTGATTATTTTCATTAAGTTTCACATTAGCGAATTTATGGTCTGTATATATAGTCTGGGTTCGTCACCTTCTAAACGGATGGAATCAGTCTGCCGACCAGCCCGGATTCCGGTCATGTCATAATAACGAATTATCGTAACCACCAAATTCTTCGGTATTCACATCGGATGAATGAGTTTTTTTTTGTGTTGAATCATTACATTCGTAAACTGATATTAAAGTATGTAGGTACTTTTTAGAATAGGTATATGTATAAATATGTATTCGAGAACAACTGGGCTGGAAATAGCCCATAGGTGCGATCAATTAGATACATTTTTGTGGTCGATACCTGTACTTAGATCATTTCACGGTTTTGCTACCAGGTTAAGTGCACTAATATGCATGTTTGTTGCACATGTTTTTGCAATAAGTTTTTTTTCTTTCTTGGCCATAGATAATATGCGCTGGTAATTTGCACCAATTAGCAAAAAAAAAAAATAGTCTATTCTGATTTTTATCACTTTTTTATTGGCATGACAGCTGTTGACAATCAAATTTGATAACTTACAATTGCAAGTGACTTGAACAGCAACATAATCTGCGTCTGCGCACGTATATTTAACAGGATATTGTAATTTCTGAAATCAATTTATTTTAATGATTTTTATTGCAAAAAGTTAATAACTATTTAAACTGTATTACTAGGAACTTGTAGGTAATAAGAGAAAAAAGAATTATACCTTGACTTTATCGAGATAAGCTTTTAAGCAAGTAGCAATTTTGATTTGACAGAATATTTTAATATCATGCAAGATCAAAATGAAATAATGAATTTTTTCTTTTAACATTTTTAAGCTGATTTTCCAAATTCTTGGCCCATATTCAATAAACTCCGAAATTTTTAGTCATTCTGAATTCTAGGAATTTAGAATTTCTCGTTGGTAAAATAAATCAATTTCTTTCTGGATCTGCCAAATTTAAATCAAATCTGCAAATTCCAATCTTTTCCGTGGGCTAACTTCAGCATCAGCTAATAGCAATGTTATTATCAGCTGTAAGTTTGAAAATGTGGTTTTGAAATTATGACATAGAAGCATAAAAAACTCGCTTTTATTTGATAAATTTACTTCGCCACGAAAAAAATCAATTCGTAAATTTTGAAATCTGAATTTTCCAATGAAAAACCTCTTGAAAAACATTAAACGCTTTAAATAAAGAAAAATGTTTGCTAGTAGTTCTATGGTGGAACCGTTTGAAACTGTCAAAAATAGTCTCGAAAGGAAGACCAAAAATCTAGCGCAATTAACAAAATAAAAACTTCAAAGAGATAAGAAAAAAAATAAAGATCGCATGATTTTCTCCTTTCAACGTTTGCAATCACATATCAGAGCTTCAGAGCCATTTCACCGTCAAGAAACGTGTCATGTCTTAAATTCCACGATGTGCAACAAAAAAAACAATGATCCAATCTAAAGTACCTACCACTTACTGCGAACACATGGTGAAAATTCATCACCATCGCCATTGCTTGTGTAAATTACTGCTGCATTCACGAGCCTCAACCACTTTAGACGTCCCGATTACAATAACTTTTCCACCTGTAATTCTTCATATTTCTTTTTTTTTTTCGTTTCATGTTTGGTATCCCCAGCTTCGAGGTTGACTGCACGAAGAGACTTTCAAGTTCAGGTCCGTTTGCTTATAGGTAGAAGCACCTGAATAATATAGCTACCGCATAACTTAACTGCTTCACGAAATGATGCCAACAATTTACGATTCCTCGGGCCTGGCGGCACGCTCTTCGGAGTTCCTCATATGAGAAAACATGTTCGTAGATAAACGTATCATTCAAGGGCCCTGCCTCACCTAGCTTGGTATACGTCGCAACAAAGGCTTGAAAGATTGTTGCCGTCAAAGATTTTATGGGTGATTGACATTGCAACGTTTTGTGTTTGCATATAAATGCATTATGAACATTATACCTACTGGATGTTTGTTTGTGGCCGAAGCCAGGCGCCGCCAGGGGGCTCTATTTAAAGTGGTGTGGTAGGGTTGGCTTTCAATTGTCTTGAGATTATTTTTTGCAGACCATGACGTTATGTTATATTTTTTTTCTTATTGTCATGTCATTTTTATTATGAATAATTATTACAACTGTTGGCAAATTACTCTCACTTTTTGATCGGAAAGTATGCAAATCGGAATTCGAAAGGGAAATCTAGCTAGGGAAACCCCATAAATAGGAACAATTGAGTGTGAGATTTTGTATTCAGATCATTACCTATTATTTTGAAATATTTCTCTAGCTCCCAGATCTCTATTTACACAAGAAAAAAAGTACTTGGAGTAAATTGATGATGAGAAGGGTCAATGAGAGATTGATCGTACAACAAACCAGAAACTAGGCATTGCATGCAGGTTTTTATGAAGTCTCTTCTTATTGACTAACTATAACTTATGAAATAATAATCTTATATAATTTGAAATTGCAAGCAATGCTTAATAGACTAACGGCAAGTGCATTCAACTATTTACTTAAAAATGTTTTTGATTTCAGATCAATTAAATATTTATATTTTTTTTACAAAAGATAGATAAATTGAAGAAATTGCAATTGGAAGGATTTAAAAAAACCGTTCATATTAATAATTTAAAAAAATCGGTACTTGTTCTGAAATCATATCTAATATTCTTTAATAACTTAAAATCAAATCGATTCACATCCACTTTGGCTCAAAACATAATGGATGCAAAGATAGCAACGGGTCAAAAATCATTAAATTTTACTCATCACAATTATTATAATGGCATAGAAATGTCTTCACTCAATACCAATTTCCTTGCCATTGCTTAAAAACTTGTTCAAAATTCACTAGTGAGTTGAATCTCATCCCGAAATGGGATTTGAGGCATTCTCGATCAGGTCTGGTTTTCGAAACATTTAAATCTAAAATTGCAAAATCATTTTTTCCCTTTTAGAAGTTTTTTTCTATACAGCCTCGAGTTCTTTTTATTTTGTCTGGAGTAATACATATTTCCAAAATGAATGAGTATTTGAAAATACAATTGAAGAAGTTAAATAGTAAAAACTTTCGCATTTTGATTTTTGTATAACTATGAATCACAAGTTGAAAAAAATCAATATTTTAGATAGTGATATTCGTGTTCTGGAAATAAGAATTTAAACCGGTGCGTGGTTTCAACTTCAAAGGTTTGAATAACTCGGAAACCTGATTTGATAGGCCAATATAGATTTCATTAGCTTTGTAATACCTGCAAACTTAAGAACCATCAAATGTAGATCTACAGAAGCAACACTTGTGTGGTACAGAAGATAATCTTCCACTGAAATTCTAATAAATCAGATTATGAAACTATGACAAAAGTTCCAATATGAGAAATCAAAAATTAAGTACAAAAAAAAAAAAATGAAAACAAAATTCTCTATTCACCTTATTCTCCTGTTCTCCATTTCGGACCCTAAATAACATATTAAAATGACTCAATGAAGAAATGTATGCACTTGCAAACTTGCAATGCAGGTAAGCTCGATCGTAGCTTAGGCACACGAAATAAACCGAACCGATTTGAGAGATTTACTGCTTTCAATTAAGCTGTCAAGTTTGATGGAAAGATCAGACATTTCTTACCAAATTTTACAACAGTTGCCTTACCTATCAATAATAACAAATGTGAAAAATAAAACTGGACAGAAGTGTGCAGTCTGCATTTATAATTATTCCTTAATTCCTTTAAATTTATTGCCAAGACTTTCTTTCGACACCCACTAAAGTTCATTATGCAAATGAACCCTTTTACTATCAGAAGTGATGAATGCAAATTCTTCTAATGCAGCGGTCAAGCGATACGGAACACTTACGAGAAAATTAAATCGACCATTTCGTAATGAATTTTCTACTCTAGTTGCCCAGACAAAGTGAGTAATTAACAAGGGCTCCAATAAAATGCGGGCACAACAAAGAAAGTGCATGCCGCATATGCCCCATTTAAGTGCACCTTTAAGGCTTCAGTGATTGTGCATTAAGTAAGGGTCACTTTACGGCTTATACGCGGCCGGCGATCGCGATGGTGGAGGCCGACAACTGTCTCACTTTCGTCTTACGGTCGCGGTCGGTCGGGAGCATTATTTACGCTCGATGAACGTGCCGTAGGTTATGTTAACTATATGAATTGAGTATATGGTACAAATTTGCAAACTCAAGAGTTTCAGTTATGCGAGCTATTTGATAATTGAGCTGCTCCTGAGCCTAGAAATAGATGGTGGACATTGCAAGCCTTATATTTCAATATGGAATAGAGTAGTTTGGTGTTGTTTTTTTTTTGTTTTTTTATTAAATAGAGCACATATATGACGGAAGTATCGTGCTGTTAAATAAATCAAAAACTTGAAAAAGTGAAAGGTGAGTGTAATTTTTAGTTCACGGTTTGTTATTGGCAAGTTTTCCACAATCTTAGATTGTTGTAGGAGTTGAGTGATCTCCTTGTGTGATTTTTGTTTTATTTTACAGGAGTCTTATTTTAGAAAGGATCAAGTACCAACAGGATATTTTTTATGCAAGATTCGAAAGCTTAAGTCTTTTTAGTTTTTCTAAAATTATCTCAAGGCACAGTGAACCTCTTTTTCCATTTTGCAAATTTTTATGATTCGTTTTGCAATTACAATTTAATAACAAAAATGACCTATGACTGAATAGACATTGTAAAAAACACTTGTTTCTTCAGTCAGAATATTTGATTGTATCGGGACTGTATCGGTAAACATAAAATCTATTCTAAAATTGTACAGATGCCTAATTTGAGAATGGTCTACGGTTTTTTCATATTTCCCACAATCTTTATTTAACTTTTATCTCCTCCCCCAATTTAACGACTCGTTTATTTTATTGTGACATCATTTAAAGGCAAGTTATGAATTCATAAAAATTCAAACCCTCAAAATAAAGTTAAACTGGTTAACAATGTCTTTATTTGAGAAACCAATATATGGTGTATATATGTCAAAAAACATAATTTTCAACACAGAATTACTCGAAGAGTAAAAACGATATTGCGATAATTCGAACAGCATTTTGAAGCAGAATATTATAGTTCTGATATAAATCATGAAACATTTTGTGTTGCATAGCTTGAAAAATATTTAAATATTTCAAATATTCAAATATTTATATGAAATAGTAATTCTTCTTTAATTCGAGCTTTTGATGTAAAAGAAAAAAAATAAATTTGGAAGTGCGCCAGGAAATCTCTAGTGTAGTATTAATAAGTTCCAAATAGAAAGAAAAAAAACCTTAAAATCTTGGGAATAATAACCCAAGTTCATTTATTGGTTATCAGAGTTTGTATTCAAGAAATGTTTATTTATTACAATCTTAAAATATAAACACTTAAAACTAAATATTATTATACACAATATTATGTGCGAGTATGTTATTTCAAAAAAAAAATTGTTCAAACTGAATTAAGTAAGCAAGAGGGTGAAACCTAGATGTATAGTAACATTTGCAGTTATTGTTTTAAAATATATAAAATTACTTAACATACATAAATAACATTATGTGCTTGTACACATTGTTAAAAACGACTATTATGATAACAAAATTAAAGCGAAAGGACAAATGAATTGAAAAATGAAAATGACAATTCGTGTTATCCGTGGGCGGCCATGAATGCGCAAGCCTTTGCTTTGGCCAAGTTGTTGCATATCGAATAAGTGTTCGATACAGACATTAAAGGTTTACAAACAGGAAACTCACGAGAAACCTTTTTTTAACAGAATAGATTTTATCAGTTTTTTTTTTCATTTATTTAACATCGTGATGTTTGTGTGGGGAACTGTATTTTGTAATGTTTTAGGGTAGAAACATATTGAACGTAAGTTTTAAACACAAGTACATAATTTTATAGGGAGCTAGATTAATTGATTGACAAAATTGAAAACTTAAAAAGCTTTGTGTTGAAATGTTTTAATTTATTGAATTTTGCTTTTATTCATAGATTTAGAATTCTTTAATATTGAAAAAAGGTCTGTGGTCACAATAATGTTTAGGTATGTGTGCCGAATTCGCTTTCTCAAAATTTTGTATTCCAAAAACCAAATTTCTAAAGTTTTTGAAAACATTTTAAAATTAAACTAAATACATCTTCTTGAAATCGGAGTTGAACAGCTATGTACATACATATGTTAGCAATTTTGAAAAATGAAAAATGTTGGTACTTAAAAAACAGACTTTTAATTATCACCAATAAATATATTCTAAACTCTCATTTATTATAGACAAAGTGCAAACTGAATTAATTGCTTTAGTGATGAATGAAGCTTTTCTGTATTTTTTGTAGCTTTGCGATTTTTTTTGAGATTGTTGTTAAATGATTGTTTTAAGTGTTCACGAAATTGGTTCTAGTTCAGTGGGCAATGTGTGACTCTTGGTCGTTTTATTGTCGAAGTTAAGTACTTTTTTAAGCTATAAATTGTTGCATGCTCAAGCACATATAAAATAAAAATGTATTTCAGTTTAATGGCAGTGCAGAGAACCCCAAGCAATTTGTATTCATATATTGTGACCGCATTTAACTTTTTTGACATTTAGAATAAAAATTGTTCCCGTTATTGTTTCGCAATTGAAAGATTTCCCACGATATTTTAAATCATTAAATTTGTTCAATAGCTGTTTGTTAAATATAGTCATAAAATTCATGATGATTCAAAACTTTTAGACTTAAATAGGTCGTATATTTCTTCTTATGACAGATGCTTTCATCATATTCCAAATGGCCAAAAACATGCTGAGGGTTGACTGTTCAAAAACCTGAAAGGAAAACGGTGTGTCCTAAGCAGAACAATTTTTTCGATTAATGTGTTTTATTTTTTGGCTTGTTATACGTTTTTGAGTACCACTGCAAGTTAATGAATTTATTTTATTACTAATATTCTACAATATTTTTGCCAAACATTAGTGGTAGGGAATTGCTGAAGGTTGTTTTTTTTTTAAGATGCCTGTAAAAATCTTTTTTTTTTTATTTTTGGTTTTACTTGAGATAAATGCATCTTTTTTTTAATCTTTTGTTTTACTTTTCATTCAGATTTAAGGAAGATCCCAAAAGTTTGGTCTGAGCCATTACAGCTTTTATGGGTCACCCATTATGAAAATGAATGTTTTGAAAATAATTCGCCTCACAACAAAATAGGAAATATTCATTAGCAGACCAAACCAAACAAATCTCACTGCCATTTATAACAAAATCATAAATCGTAAATATTTTACTTCAATTATTTAGACCACGATAATTTAAAGCCAACTCCCTGTTAAAACTTTTTTGCAAGAACTAAATAAAATTTAGTAGGTATGTATGTTAAAAAGAGATAATAAATAAATAAATTAAATAAATGTACCTATGCATTTTGTATTTATTATGTTTTCACACACTTATTTTCAAAGAGTCCAGATTACATCTTACAATGTATTAAAAAAATATCAAAACCCTAACAACTCACGAATTTTTTACATTCAATCAATATCTACAATTTAAAGTTTTTTTTCATTTCACTATAGACTATAGAGTTACTCCCCAATGACGTAAGTTATATTACCCACAAAAAAATGCTTCAAATCATAACACGTTCATAATTTCAATTTCACTTGAAACAACTCCTATATGCTGACCGCAATTCTATGACGAAATGTTCAAATTTATTCCAGAATCGAGTTGATCTCCAAAATCCTGCAACACAAAACCTAAACTCATAGCAATCAATCAATTTTTTTTTTTGTATGTATGTATAAATTTCGCGTTCGCAGTCACGGCTCTCGGCCGTGCAAACCAAAACCAAAATAATGACAGCACTACAATAATTTTGCTTTGGCCAGCTATAGGCTGACTGGCCACTCGCTAACTTGCTAAGTGGAAGACCATGATAATTGCAAATCAATTCGCAACATTTCAATCAGGATTCCGTCAATTGGCGTGGGAAATTATTGAATTATTACAACAATTTGGCCACCAATAAAACGAACAAAAATAAGACTGCGAATTTTGTTTGATTTTTCTTATAATGATTAGATAGGCCACTAAGCATTCATAGTTTGTAATTAAGCACCGATTAAATCATTGGGCGTAGCTAGGTAATATTTCTCCTAAAGACCAAATTAGGTGCCTTAAACTGCCTTGTCTGCCTTCATTCATAACTTAATAATTACTATCGAAACAAAATCTGAAAAATGAGAAAAAAAAAACAAAAATGTACTCAATCCAAGATTGGAAGTTGTTTAGATATTTTGCTTTATTTTGTAACATAATCTTTTAACAATTCAATTTATCCTGAAATTATATCAAATAAATACTCGCTATATAGCTTTCTGTCCCTCATAAAGTGCGCGATGACAATCGTTACCATTACGGTGGAACGTTTAAGAGATAATGACGGCAGCAAAACACCCTTAAAGTCGGATTAATCAATTTGAATATAAAAAGACACCTGATACATGCATTCGATTAAGCAACGCAAATGGTTGTCAAAGCCCACAGTATAGGAGTAGCGTTTGAAGTCATGTTCTTTCTGTCTAGAACTCAATTAACACTTCAAAACACCGGTGGTCCGTATGGCAGCTGTTCTAGAAGCAATGGCGGCAGAAATGCAGTCAAAGAACTTGTACCACTTAAGGCTTGTATATATGACAACTGTGTGCATTTTGAATTATGAATCCACTCGATTGAATGTGGCTTAAGGGTAAATTGTTAAAACAATAAGTGGTTTACTCTGGAATCCAAATTGACCGAAATAGTCAACACACTAATAAATTTCCTACATTATTTTTCACGGCTTATTTTAATGACTTGAAATTAGAATCAAGGTTGTAAATAGCTTCGCAGCAGTATCGGAATGATCTATATTTGAAACACGCATGCCTGCAGGTGAATATATAATTTATCTTTTTATTCTGCAGTGGATATCCGCTAAGTATTTTCAAGTAGAGTATAAAAAGAAAAAGAAAAGAAAAAAGACCCCATCTTATAGTAAATATGCAATTTTTTCTAAAGAATCCTGAAGTGAAACATTAAGGTGTTCTGCTTCCATTCTGACAATAATTCGAATTCCTTTATCTGTTGAAGGTTAATTAAAAACAATTAAAAACCTGATGGGTGATGGGTCTACAATCTACATAACTAATTGTTATGCCACTGCATTTTCTTCTCATATTCCTAATTCAATTAATTACATCCGATCTCTGAAATGGAAATAAGAATGTATAACATGTCCAATAAAATAGCAGGTGAAAAAAATACCCCTTTTAATGAGAGATGACCAAATAGGTTTAATTTGACGAAACGCGGCGGGAAGCTTTTGATTTGCGGAAAATCCATCTCACGACGTAAAAGGAAAAGACGGATTTATCATGTTTATGTCTTCGGAATGTCATAATAGCCTTGATGTGCTATGTACTCGTAATGTAAACGATACGTCAAGCATTCACAAACAAAAAACACTTTCTTTGGAGCGCAATCTCTGAAAACTTAATAAAAAAAAAATGGGTGGAGTCATTACTGACGACTCCGCAAACCAAAATGAACTGATTGATAATGACGAATTTGTGTGTTGGCAGACGGTAATTGCTGGATACTGACACGTAGTCCTCGACAAACCGTTATGTACTTTCATTTTCTATTGATTTGGCATTTGAAAAAGATTGTTTCAATTGATCAAAGCAATTTGCAATTTTAATTAACTACATAGATGATTTCCATTGTAGTTTTTTTTTGCTTTGGTTTATTGTTGATTGTCATGCATGATGCTATAAAATATTATGAATAGGTGCGATCATTTTTGTTTTGTGTAAGAGATATGTACAGTACATAGGTATATCCCTCGGCTCAAACAAAGCATATACAATACATATTCACATTCCGAATAAATGTGGCTGACAGTTCAGAATCAAAAATGAAATTTAGTATTGGCTCAGAAAGCATCTTTACACATTTGTTTTATCAAACTCCAATAGAAAGAGCGAAAATCGAACGACTTATGGGGTTTTTCATTGGTAAAAATAATCAATTATTTTTTGATTTTAATCTGTCAAAAGGTTGATTTTGACAACTATAGCGTTTCATTGGGCAGAAATAATTGATTATGATTTGATTATAATCAATTTTGCAGATCTTAGTTTTTCGATAGATTCACCCCTCCATGCACTAACACTTAAACAATTTGTATCTGTCAGTTTGATTAAAGTGGTTTGTGATTTGTTTATTCCAATTTTTTAAAATGATGAGGCTTTTATTTCACAAGGAAAAAAACACCGTGTGAAAGATTTCGTCAAGGATGTAATAAAAAGTATTTTATTCTGCTTTAAATTGTTGCTGAACACTTTTCAAATGAAAACAAATTTGAATGCAGATTTGACAGCTACACCGACAGTATTTTCACCGACAAGAAATAACACCAACACAGCGACAAAAAAAATCAATAACTAATTGTGTTTCATTCGTCATTCGTCATGAAAAAAATCAATTTTTATAAAGAAATCTATATTTACCAATGAAAAACGCCATTAGATAAGCAAAGGGTTGTCCAATAAGCTGTTAATTTGAATAGCCCGCTATCTCGGTAGTTGTAAATTTTTCATATTTTTTGACAAAAGTAGATAATAAAAATGGAACGATACACGCTTCAACAACGCATTGAAATTATTAAAATTCACGATAAAAATGGTGAACATTTGAAAATGATCCAGAATATCATCGAAAAATTATCAAGAAAAATCATCCACCTCGGTGGCTACGCCAGCAAGCAAAATTGTAGCATCTGGCGCTCGGAAAACACAAGATTTAATGTTGAAAAGCCTTTACATCCTCAACAAGTGACTGTTTGGTGTGGTTTATGGTCCGGCGGGATCATTGGACCTTAATTTTTTGAAAATGAGGCTGGAGCAACAGCTAAGGTGAATGGATTGCGCTATCGAGCTATGATTAATAATTTTTTATGGATCTTGTGACACAGCACCTTGCGACTTCTTCATTTGGGGACACGTGAAAAATAAAGTCTACGCCAACAGCCCAGCGTCGAATCAAGACCTCAAAGATGGAATTCATGAAGCTATTGAGGGCATATACAGGAGCCACTTTACGATGTGTCAAATTAAATGTGAAAAATGTCAAGTTTCCCTATCAGAAACAATCCCAATGAACGAACAAGGAGAAAAACGCTTATCAATTGTTTCTTCAGTCCTTAGAGAAGAAACGATTTAGTAGTTCAGTTTATATTTTGCTGTCATAATTTAATTACTTTTTTTTTGCATAGATGTAAAATCGACTTATTTTTGGCGGAAATTGAAAATGGTAAACTTCTCTTTGAATTATGCTAATATTAATTCAAAACATAATTACAAGTAATAAATAAATACGTACATGCAATTAACTTCAGTTCCGTGATGTTTCCATTAAAAAAGAAACTAGCTAATTTACCTAGGCTTAAACTACAAGTAAAATGAAAGAAATTGTACTCCTTAGTGTTCTCCCAGACAACTTTGATTATTATTATAAACACTTTTCTGTCATCATTAACTTCAGTCTGCTTCAAAGCTTATGCATGTTAAGATAAATAAAAAAATGACAACTACAAATTTTAAAATGCAAAAGAAACAAAAAAACAGATACAACCTTACGGACCCAATTATAATGTTTTTTTTTTGTTTGTACCCATTACCAGTATACTTACCGAGAAACCGAGACAACTATCATAAATCACTTGGTGCATTATAATCGCATATAGATTCTTATCATAAGTTAACTACTGCGTTAATTGCAGCGCCATCTGGAGCTATAATTGAGCCATTGACTTAACGATTCATGTCACTTCAATAAATTTAACTCCTCAAGTTACTAAAGGCCGACCATAATAATATACACGATGCACCCACCCCGTAGTCTTCTATTCAAAGAAATGTGTAAGTAAGTGAGCTTCCTGGATGAATTCAGTAATGCAGTTTAGTTGCATGGCAAATGTACATATATGTCGGAGCATTGTAGTTGAAAGCAACAATATAAATGTTCCTTGTAGCTAGTTAACGAAAGTGTATCACAGCAGCAGCAGTAGCAACCATCATCACCCACAGTAGAGCGTGAAAGCTTTCAACATTTTCCATGAAGCTATAGCAAACACCAAGCAGACAGACTATACTATTTTTTATTTCAGCTTAGTCTTCTACAAGCGCGGCGGCTCACGATAACCAATTATTCAGTCAATTGATTTAATAATATTAAACAATATTTTTTTATTATGATTGTTTGAATATTATGACGTTCCAATGTTCACATTGATTCAATATTATTGTTGCTAGCCAATGTTGCCGTTGTGGGTTTTTGTACCTTTTTTTGTAAAATATGTATGTCATCTACAAGTACATTAATTCTTTGTTAGCCTAAAATTATTAAAATTTGTTTAGAACGGTCAATCGAACGTTATAATACCTTATAAAAGCTTCATAAAAAGGTATGCGCTGGGTAAATACCGCCTTGAATCTTGAAGGACCAACAAACGATCGTAATATTTTTCATTTAATCCCACTTTGCAAGTTCACTAGCGATAATAAATGTCTAACGTACCCTATGTTCCATCGAAAAATTAGAACGAAATAAATTAAATATCAGCATTATTGTAGAAAATTGGAAATTTTAAGCTATTAATTCCTCCTTACGATGGTCTTACTTTCCTTCTGTAGGAATTCGAATTGTGTTCTTATTAAACTTCATGAAGGTTTCATTATTGATCATCTTCATCACGGCAACTCTGGTTAAAACCATCTGCAACTGCAACCATCAAACTCAATGAATATTGTAGAATTGCCTGATTCGTATCATATACACAATATGTGTTAAAATCCGCATAAATATTTTATTATGAAATACTGTGATATAATCCATCCGTGTAGTATTTTTAATTTGATTATTCAAAAACAAAAAAATTCACAATATTTATGAGTGTATAAATATCTTAAGGTAAGTACGCTAGACTAGACACTAAATAACGTTTCTATATGCACACGTCTGTACGTACTCTACTTAATGTGCGCCCGATTGAACACTTCATCTAATGGAAATTGGTTTTAATTAAGATTGATTTAATTATGGGGCTGGCAGTACTTCAATATGATTTTGGATAATTTTTATTACCTTGTTTCAACTGAATGAGTTATGCATAAAAATGCTTGTTTTTCTATACTTCAAATTGAATGATACGAATGAACTACTTTTAAGCAAAATTGCAATTAGTTATAAGGTGTCTAAGTTTTTTTTGTATCTAAGCGTGGAAGTTATGAATTTATTGGATTACATTTATGTATCCGTAATATAGACCATCTTTTCTTATTTGATGTTGGAAATTTTTTAAATTCTTCTAACAACACCTGAAACTACAAGGAAATCGAAGTGTCTTACTGTGTTTTTCAATTTGTCTTTTAAATCCAAGAAAGCATTACAGTATATATTTCATGCTTAAATTATTTTAAATTTTGTACTTTTGCAACGCATTTAGTTTTCTATGTTGGGGGATTAAAAAATAGGCATTCGAATGCAGACGCGTAGCCAAAAAATTGTTGACATTTTTTTTTCATTAAATTTTTATTTTATCTTAATACAATTGCACTTTTTTAAAATATTATTTTACTTTAATAAAATGGTAACATGTTGTACCATTTCATTATAGTTTATCATCATCAATATGTAAGAAATTGTAGTTTCGAAACAACATTTATTTATTATTAAAATATTCTTCTCTTACGATGGCCCTTATTTAGTCTCTTTGTACTACTTTTGTTAAGTTCGCTTAGCCTATAGAAAGTGAGAAAAAAAGTCAGAAATGCAAAAAATTTGTACTAAAAGTTAATTTTGAACACAAACAAATGAACACATAATGGTTAGCTAAGGGGATTTTCCAAAAATTGTTCTTTAAATAACTAATCATAGGAACAATACAAAATCATGTGGGGTTTCCTTTTTGGCATGCGAGGAGGTCCTTGGTAAAAATTGATACAACGAAGCCAATTTCTGTAGTTGTTAGAAAAGAATGGATTTAGGTCTGGATATGAATAAAAATTAATAATGGGCGGATTGAATCGATGGAAAGGTGTTGCAACACAACCACGACGTGGAAAACAAGTATAGAAGACTCTGCGAGTCAACGTAATCTCGAAGCAGTTTTTACCTTGCATGACAGTCATGAATTCTAAAATGAAACAAAACAATTAAATTAAATTAAATATTTTAGAAATATTTTTGTTTTGAAATTTACCATCAAAATCCACAGTGCCTGAACCATCAGCATCAATTTCTTCAATAATCATATCCAATTCATTGTTTGATAGTTTGTCATCCAATTCATGCAGAATGTCACGAAGTACTTTTACAGTGAGGTAGCCTTTGCCTTCTTTGTCGTAGACTCTGAAGGCTTCTTTAAGTTCTCTGGCTACTGCTTCTGCATCTTCTTCAACTTCTACAAATCGAGCCGCTAGTGCACAGAATTGGCTGAAATTTAATTTTCCTGTCTTGGCTTTGTCTTGTTCCTGGATGAGATTCTTAATAACTTTTTCCTCCAACTTTTGACCCAACATTTCCAGGATGGTTGTGATGTTTGATGTATCAATTAAACCTTCACTTTCCTGATCAAATGCTTTGAAGGCGTTTCTAAGGACTGTTGAGCAATGGAAGGAAAAAAAGAATTGATTTTATTTTTATAACGTATTTTTTTATTTCATGTTCTATATTACTTCGCAGTTGTTCTTTGTCGTACTCTTGTTCACCCTAGAATTTAAAGAAACAAAAAATGGTTTGAAATAGAGAATAAATTGTTTTATTTTATAAAAAAACAATATTTTGGATAACAGCTTTGATGAAGACACAAGCTTTAAGAATTACAAATAGTTTTGCAAATCATAAATATGTCCTACGTCTTCTTGGTCTAAGGGCAAGTAAAAAAAAGTAAAAAATCATTAGAGCAATTTGTTTTCAAAAACTAAAAAAAAATATTTGGTGAAAATTTTCATATGCGACTCCTTTTATTAATTGGAATTAGTTAGAGCCGATTTTCATTTAAATAAGTTCCGTCTGATTTGAAATATTTAGACGTTTTATTTTCAGGTTTCACATTCGCATAGGTCAAGTTCCCCTAACTCCTGGGTCACACGGTATTGTTACGTTATTTTGAAGTGCAATGATCATGCCGAACTAGATTTTTAGGGGTGATCAACAATATACGATCGCATAATATTTCTGAGGTTTGAACCTGCGAGCTCTCGATTACCAGCCGAGTGAGTGAGTGACAATTGAATTAAATTAGTAAACATCTTTAAACAATACGGATTGCGTATTATTGGTTATAGTTTTTCTTCTTAAAATCAATTCTATTTCTCAATAGAAATATTTGGATTTTCTAGCTTTTTATTGGAACCGTTTTTGAGAACAATATTTTTATTGAAACGGTGTATTTTTACGCTAAATCAAGGATATTTTTTTTATTCTTATTCTTAATTGATTTTAGAATAATTATATAAAGAACAATAAAAATAAAATTCAAAATTAAATAAATAATCAACTAAATAGGTGCAAACATTTCAAATGTCTTACAGGCAACACGTTTTTTCCGATATTTAAAAAAATTCTTTTGAAATGTTTTTAAAAGCTTAACATTAATAACCCATTTTCCAAAATTCAATACTCTAAATTCAAAAATATTCTGGACATGTCTACTTTTGTTCGTTTTTGATCCTTAATTATTCTGTTCTTATTTACCATCACCAGTCAAGAATGATTCCAAACCAACCAAACTTGTAAGTCAAAGCACAGTTTTAAATATTTACATAAATACCAGTTATTCTTTTTTATTTCTTAAATTAAATTTACATCACCAAATTAAAATCTTTTAAGGCGGAAAAAAAAATTTGTCGTGATATATTTGATATCAAAATCTCAAACGATTTAGCTATGTAAATTATCATGAAAAATAAAATGTAATTCGTCATGCGCGTTAGAAATGAAGGTTTTCTTTTTATTAAAAAGATCATATTGCGATGATTCACAAATGCTTGAATGTGTTAGTGTTAGAAGTGGGAGGAATGAGACGTATTAATAAAAGTTTTCACACTTTTAATTTTTTTCGAACATTTTTTTACTTATGAGGGTAAATAACAAATGCAGCGCACCACAAGCAAAATGAAGAATTTTTAATAAGATTTCAACTTGAATTAATGAGGTTCAATTAAATTGGAACCTTCACTTCCTAAAACAAATAATTGTCCAAATCAAATCCTTGAAATAAAAATAAAAGAAGAAAAAAACTGTTATTTTTAGTATTTGTTAATCCCCAAAAGGATACACTTAATCAGTTGATCAAATATGAATAGATTTACTTGGCAATTGTTCAATAAACTAATGTGATTTTAATATTTTAATAAATTAATGTCATTTCACGTCTTCTTCATCATGTTAATTATGTGTTACACTTTCGTAGTGCAATTGATAAATTGCAAAACATTTATTTAATAAAAATATCAAGCAATGCAATTTTGCAACTTTGACAGCAATACCAATCGGAGAAGCAGCGAAAAATTCTTGCGTAACTGGCTAATTTCGGTGATGATTTTTGTTTTTGTAATTGATTTTTTTTTATTTCAATAATGCATTTTAATGGGTGCATAACATAAGGCGAATATATTTTACTATTATTAAGAAGATGTTTTTGTTTAAATTATATTATTTAGTTATCCAGAAATATTTTTTTTTTTTGTAAAACTTAACAACATTTTTAGTTTATGCTTTTTGTTTATATACATAAATAAATATACCATTTTTTTGGTAGCTTTTGTGTTTCAATCCGGCACGAGGAGACACAGGATATAGTTTTTTTTAGTTTTTTTTTTATATAACTTCCTTAACCAGAACTCTTTTCAATTTAATAGAGGAGTCTGATCACCGACCCGTCGAACGTGTTAACCGCACCGAATTTCTGTAATCACTCAAGACTTGATCTAAATCGACGATAAAAAAATACCTTTCGATCGATATGTCTAAATTTAAATTAACAATGCAAAATAAAAAAATACAAAAAAAAACAATTAAACTATTTGTTATTTATATTTAATTAAAGTGTTTTTTTTTGTAATAAAAAAAAAAAAAACTTTTTTTAAATAAACTTTTTTGTTTCTCCCACTTCTATGTCAGTTGGTGTTTTATCAGAGAAGAATATAGAATAGAATCGATCCTCTTCGATTTTGGTTGTTCGTTTTGTTAATGAAGTCTACAATGGCCAAAAACCACTGTCTAAACGCCACCAAGAGTAACGCTCGTTTTCTATGCTTCGTCGTTGAACCGAATCGATACCGAAATTAAATTTGGAATTTTGTTCACCACACTCTCACAGTATAAAAGTATAAAAGTAAAAAAGAAAAACAACATACAAAATAAAAATAATTAAATAAAACGTTTTCTATCACCAAAAGTTCGTCGTCGTGTACTTGCAGCAGTTTATATTGCAGAATCGATCTAGCATCAAAGGTATCCCTTAGACACCCCCTCCCGCCGAAAAAAATACTCTTATAAGCTTTGTATAATGAAATTCACAATGTTTACTCATCCGTAGTTCGCAGAAATACAGAAAAATGTTGATGCAACAAACTGTGGGAAGATTTTTCAACAAAATAAAAAAATGAATCAATTCTTAACAAAACAAAAAAAAGAACACCGTAAATCGATCGATTGTGAAGGTTCTCGACAATACTGCGAAACGGTGACCACTCAATAAAAGATGCACGACTTGCTGCAATAGCAATGGCAGATCGTTTGACCATTTCGAACCATGGTCCCTCAATGTGTCAATAGGGACAAGACACAAGAGTAGACCTAAGCGATTGTTGGTATTATAAGATAGACGCAGCAGTGACGATGACGGACGGCCGGTTAATTTAAGAATTGGAATTTTTCCTACCAAAGGAACGGATTGAGTACTTTGCGATGCATGATTATTTATTTTTGGATACAAATTAAATTAATGCTACCGAATTGCAATGTATGGATATTTTGTTTTTAGATTTGTCACTTGTCTGCAACGCAGATGTGCGTGTACCTTGGTTAATTATTATTGTACCTATAGATACCTTATTTTGTGCCCTAATTAATTTAGTTTTGGCAGTGGCGTTCAAAAGTTTATAGCATATTAATGTGGGGTAGAACGGAGATAGTTGGACCACTATTTACGTAAAGTCTCATAATTTCCAAATTATATACATACATAGGTATAGTACAACTATGGAGCTGGTATGAAAAGATAGTATAGCTATAGACTTTTGCCTTCAAAATGAGATTCGAAAAAAAAGAAAATTTGTTCCCTCAGATAAATAATGCTGTCTTAAATAGATCAAATCCAAGTAGTCTAACTAACTAGTCTAACTGAGAAAAACGGTTGGACAATCTGGTGGTGAATTGGTATTTCTTAAACATGTAAAAATATTCAATGCAACACACAATATATTAAAATACAATATATTACATTAATAAACTTTAACTCATTCCAAAATTCGTATTTTTTCAAGTTCACAAACATAGTGAATTTTTTTCAGAGGGAACTTTGTAATGGAATAAAACAAAGATGATTTTTTTATATGTAAATGACATGAATAGATAATATTTTGGCATTATAATTTAAATATGACTTCTGGCATATGACGGCCAAGGCTGGGTGGGACGTATTTTAACCTGGAGGTCCAACTGTCGATCAATTTTTCCAACATTTGTGGCGCCGTATTTCGGCAATAACGCGGTGAATGTTGTCGTCCAAGCGTTCGATCGTTTTGGGCTTATCAACTTCACATATCATCACAAAAAATATTCTAAGGCCAAACGGACGGGTTACCAAACGTTTTTTTAAATAAATCAATTGTGGGACGAACTGTGTGACATGTTGCGCCGTCTTGTTGAGACCACAGCTCCTGCCCATCATGGTTGTTTAATTGAGGAACGTAAAAGTCAGTAATCATTGCTCATTAGCGGTCACCATTACCTGTAAAGTTCTGGCCAGCATCGTGATTCCATAAAGTATCCCATAAAGCACACCAAACAATAATTTTTTTACATTTCAGGATTATTTGTCTTCCCTTCAAATACGGCTATAATGACGCAGCTATTTAACGAATCGCTGAACAAAATTTTCTTACTCACAACGTTGTTCGGGCCGGGCAGCAGTCGATTCATGTTAAAATGCCAAACCAAACTAAGCACAAATCGCTCAAGCTGTTAAAAAAGTGTTGGCAACTTAAAGTCATAAAGCCCTTTTAAACCTTGTTGAACCTAGGATTTTTTTTTGTTTTTAGCACGTATAGGATTCCGCAGAGGATGGGAACAAGTTTGAATCAAGGAAAAAATCCTGCGGGTGCATTTACGAATTTTATTCAACTACGCCACTGTTCCAAAATTTCATCTTTCTCAATCAGGGACTCATCAATCACCAACTACTCGTCGACTAGGTACCTAAATTCAAACGCTCACCCCGTGCAAGATGGAAAATTATTCACAGATCTTTCAAATGCATTTAGTTGACAATGCAAAGAAATAAATAATAAATCATGAAACATAGATTTCCCGAAACAATCCTACCCACGTCGATGATGGTCCACTGGTTGGGCTTCACCGATGCCAAATCTTAATGAAAGTGCTCGCATAAATTCCGCGACAATTTGTCCGTAGCAAATTAAATTTTTGATTAGGTCACATTCATAGATCATAGCCGAAGAAGATCGAGCTGCTCGGTAATATCCTGATGATGTGGACTTTCAAAGACGTTAGTATACATCTAGCCATTTGTGGTAAACCATAGAGAACCACAGATGCAAAAATGTTCAATCAATGTGCCATAGCCTTAAAAATACTCCGCTGATTAGTCTTGCAAATCTATTTTCAGTAAAATTCCACCGATCGGTCGAACAAAAAAGAAAAACCGTCGCGACGCGACGGTCGGTCATAATTTGAGAATTTTGAAATATCAAAGTGAACACGTTGGTCGTGGTCGTTAGTAATTTATTAATGAGATAGCAAGAGAAATTATAACCAAATGCAAATGAAGGCTAGCTGAAGTTTTTTACTTTTGGTACTATAATGCGAGTTTTGGATTCGTAAAAAAATCAAACTCGAAATACTACTCAGACCTGACAACTGGGATTGGGATTCTCTCTGTCTGTCTGCCTGTACCTAGGCCTACAGTCTAGACTACTGTATGGTTTATTTAAACGACTTATTGCTTTCAGGAGATTCCATGTAGAGAAAATTGATTTTTTTTAGCTCGAACACGGCTCTAACGATTTTGAGCAATTTTTTTTTGTGTGGAGTTTTTAAAATAATTGAATTTATTTGGTCAAACAATATCTGCCATAGAACCTAGTTTTTTGTTTTTAATTTTCTCATAAACAGTTCTGAGTATTGTGATAAAAATTTTATACGAGAGGTTCTATCTGTGGCCTCATGAAAGAGTAGCTTAAGTCGGCATAAGTACCTATGTTTTTTTTTTAACTGGTAATTTTCTACAAATGCAAATATTTTTGACAAAAATGTAAATTTCTCAAAACATTTTTTTTTAAACATAAGCTTCTGTGTCATACTGCCATAGATATAATCTAAAAACATATTTTTGGATGCAAGAAAACTCAAAATTTAATTTTAATTTTCAAAATTAAATATTTTGAAAACGGGTGAATATTTTCTTAAAATTTTATTATTAAGTGTATATCATTAAATACTTAAAATTGCATATCGTGATGCAAAAATACAAAAATTATTCTTCAAAAAAATTTTGAATTTTCTTCTTGAAAATTTGTGTATTAATGAAACATAAGATTTTCGGATTTTGTAGCAATTCAAATAATGAATTTTTTGCCTCTTCAATTTAAAAAAAAAATACTTTAACATAGGAGCAAGTCCATGCGATCCAGACGTACATTTTATTTTCATTTCATTTTTTTATTTTCATTTAAATGGAAATCAAATATAGAACCATTGGACATCACGTACCATGGGACAGAAATGCTTTTAGTTTATGTGTGCATTATATTTTGGCAAAGGTTTTTAGACTGAATTAAAGTAGGTATGTAATGGCTTGAAAAAAGTCCTCATAAAATACTGTCACGAGACTTAAAGCTTCTTTATTGTTCTATCAAGGCCCACATCAATCTTTGTTGGTTTGATTTTAATTTTTAATTTGTTTGCATTCCTTTTGATGATATTTGTGGCACTTTAGTTTTGAAAATTCAAAAAACTCAAATTTTTGTTTTCCATTGACCCGTCTCTGTTCATCGATTGAAATTTATTGCACTACTTTCAAACATCGAACTAATTTAAAAGCTGGCAGCTTCGATACACCCCCATAGCATCGTTGGGAAACACCAGAGTTTTTTTTATTATTTATTTGATACAGAAAATTTTAATTAAATCAATTTAGATTATACGCCATTAACATGTGTTTTTTTTTTTTGACTTTTCAACAAATTTTGAAACGTTTGATTGTTTGTTTCGTGAGTGAAGCGAGGGAGTGTTGATTGGTTGACTGTTGGGTGTGGTGCCTTTAATTTTTATTTAAGTTACACTTTACTTTTGCCCTTGATAGCCAAATTGGATTTGAATAGTTTTTTGAAATTGAAACCGCAAAAATTGGGCCAATTAATTTTTTTTCATTTGTTTGATTCACATTTTGATGGAGTGATGTCCAAATAAAATTATCTTTACAATATAATTGCAAACAATAGATGATTGTTACATATGAAAATTTAGGTAATCAATGTGCGGGGAAGCGAAATCGGCCAATTGTTCAAGTTCCTCTATAGTTAAAAGTGCTGCGCATGTATATCATAGTTACTTCGCTTGAAGCTTTATTCTGTAGCTGATTTATTGGATTATTATAACGCATCAATAGACTCGATGGGATGATACAATGTCCGTGGATATAATGTCCAATGCGTATGAATTCTGCACAACACACATTGTGTCAATAAATAAAGTCCAATTTCAAACTGACAAAATGTTAATTGGGGCTTTATTTCCGATTCCAGCAGAAATATAGTCCATTTGATAGAGTCATAATGTCCAAATGGGCATTATATCTAATAACGAAAAGTGAAAAAAACTAATTTTGAAAATATTTTTAGACGAAGATATTCTTTTGCAATTTTGCAACCTCAAAATATGCCAATGATGAAAAATTTTATGGGCAATAGAAATACAGTTTTCCTACACCGTAATCGTATAGATTTATAGACGAATTTGTTACTAGTGATTTTTTTCCCTGTGGGATATCAAATTATATCAGTTTTTATTGAATTTTCATTTTGGCGCTCATACTGTTCTTACACTTACCGATTCAATTGGAGAATCAGATTGTTTTCTTGAATTTGTTGCGCAATTTCAATTTCATTTATATAGGCTTCCTTACTCTATTTGAGGCCGTGAGAGCAATAGTGGCGTAACCCATAAAATTCACTTTAGAGCTACGAGAGATTTAAGAAACAGGGTTTCTTTAAACATTTTTTGTATTTTCCCTTTGACATTTTTGAATAATCTTAAAACGTAGAAGAGTTTGAAAGTAGACATACTTTGTAGGGCAAACTTTGGTTTTTTAAATTTAACATTATTTTGGAAAAAAAAGTGGGTTACGCCACTATTGCATTCATGGTTTTCTGTAAAAATAACGAAAAAAGAAAGGTTACGTCAAATTTATTATATTATTTTTCTTTCATAGTTCATATTTTAGCAATAAAAAATTACATACATTTTTACTTATTTTTTAATGATTTTACTCCTCGTCTAATAAAACGTCAAATATTTCAATTGGAACACCTGTTGACGTTTTTAAATTAAAAAAATTATTGTTTTCGAAATTTTACCACTGAATTTTAAGCCATTCAACCTTGGAATTGGAAATGGACATTTTACTGTTTGTGATATTTTCTTCCAGAGATTTTGTGGAAAAAAATCAAATGAAGTCATTTTCACAATTCCAAATGGGTTTCCCTCTCTGGCCGAGGAATTGACGTTAACCCAATCATCTGGGACGGAGATATCTTTATAAATTTTTTTTATTCTTCTCTATTAAATCAAAATCTTTGTCACATGGCAAATAGGAATGGCAACTAACTTAAAATGTATGGTCCATTTCTTTAACTATAAAATTGGGATGGGATACTATAAATTGGCACAACAGTGAAAGTTTTATATTTCTACTTTGGCCCCGACATTGGATAGAATAAATAATAATTTTTTAAACCTTCCTATGTACGTTCTTTAAATATTGCATGAGACAAGATCCAATTTCTTGACGTGGTAGACTCATCCAAAACTTACATGTGAACTTTTTCACTGCCCATATTATGTATACTAAGCAAATGGTCACAATCTATACTGAAGCAAGCAGTTTCTAAGAGCAGTATGAAGGTTACGCCACTATTGCACTCAAACTATGATCAAATTATAAAATGCAATAACACCTTTTTGAGTGCCATCTGGTTTTGAGTGTAGATAGCTGCATAAAACTATTTTTGTATTAAAATAGATATATTAAGGGACCCATTTTCATGAAAAACTCATTTTTGAAAAAAAGTGGGTTACGCCACTATTGCACTGACGGCCTCATTTATCAGCTCGTGTCATTGGAAATTCCTAGAATGAAGAAATTCTAAAATTTACCGGCAAGACTTAGAATTTTTTTGGCAGCGTTAGTATAAATTAGAAATATTTTGTTTTAATAATTCCTTTCGCACTTTTGGGGTCATACATTTATAAATTTCATTTTTAAAAGCCCTTTTCTGCCTTAAAGTTTGATGAAAGTCGGGAAGCGTCCTAGGTAATGTACTTTGAATTAAAAAACTGTTTAAATTGGTGACTTTGAATCAAAAAAAAAAAAAAATATTTAACAATGTTGCTGAAAAATTCTGGTAAATTTTAGAATTTAATTATTTCGGGAATTTTCAGTAACATATGTACATATTTCGTTTGTTTTTTGTTAAATTGTTTTTGATGTAATTCCTGTCTTTTTTTCCCTAAGCTGATAAGATAATGCAAGATTTCAAAATTTATAAAACGACAACTACACGCCAATGTGAAAACTAATTTTTGAGTTTGAGAAATTAGTTCAGATAGGCTGGATGCTAAGGATCCTTATAAGACCCTTATAAAAAAAAAACATATGCATTTTTAGAAATAGTAAAATGCGAAAAGTAAGAAAAGTCTCAAGGAGAATTGTTGGACCCATATGTGAGGAAGGGCGATTCCAGAGAAGGTACAATCATGAATTGTAGGCAATCTGCCTTGAAGCAGACATGGTGAGAAAAATTAAGCTCGGTATACTTCGGTGAAGAGGGCACCTAGCTCGCATGAGCGAAGAGGAACCTGCTCGAAAAAAACCTTTGTGGTACATAGTACACGGCAGCGTGGTAGACCGAGACCGTCTCGGTCTCAACAAAATTGAACATTTTCAGTTTCGTTTCGGTCTCCATCTCGTGGCCAGCTCTATATGTTACACAGCGGAGAATAACTACTTAGGTATTAAAAAATGGAACAGGTTTACATAGCTATTGTGTTATTTTTCTATGAAAATCTTTTTAAATGTTGCCAAAGAGTATTACTATATTGGCAGATCAGAGTGAAAACCTGCTAGTTAATACTTTTTATTTAAATAAATAATATTTTCAAAAAAACAATAAAATTTAAAAAGTGAGTTAATTTGTTTTCATTCGACTCCAAAAAGGTTAAAGAAATAAAGTACTTAAGCACTATGAAATTGTTAACGAAATTACATCTTTATTTTACTAGGCACTTTATACAAAGATTAATAATATAGTTTTTTTTTGTAATACATTGTATACATTTAAATAATTTTTATAAACATAAAAGAAATGAAGCATAGAAAAGACATTTTTACATATTTTTTTTTTTATTGTAAGTTACACTGCTACACAACCAATTGTCTTTATATTAATACATGAAACATTTTTAAGGACTAGAATTGACTCATTTTTGCTTTTCAGTTTCTACAAAAAAAAATTAAAAAATAAATAAAATCAAAATTGTAAATTTTCTCAAACACGTCCAACTTCATTCCTAAATAGCAAAAAGTATAACTTTGAATGTTCTAATTCTAAATTAAAATATTCGACACATAAGGAGTGTTTCAAGATGTAAGACTGTCTTGTTTTGACATAGTTGACTTAACTGATCCGACTCATGTATCACCAATGCTATTGGCTGTCATAACTTTGTGTACATAATATCAAAGTAACTACCTTTGAGTGAAACAATAGGTGTTTGAATATATAATTGTAATTATGTCCAACTTTTGCTATTTTTCATTGAAGTGTCCGTTTTGAGGTGTTAATATGGTAATAACAATATTGTTCGTCTATGTCTATGCACTTGTACGTTATTGATTTAAATATTAATGTTGCTGAATTCGCTGAAAAAGGTGGCATATGAAGGTGGACGATGCTATCTTTGGATGCATTTTAATCATCGCCTCCAGTCATGACTTCCATGAATTCTATATTCACAAAATAAAAATGTCACATTGTTAGAAATATGTATACATAATATGAAATTGTAATTTATTTAATTTTACCATCAAAGTCAACGGTGCCGGAACCATCAGAATCAATTTCTTCAATCATCATGTCAAGATCATCGTTGGTTAATTTATCGTCAAGTTCTCGCAGAATTTCTCTTAATACTCCAGTGGTGATGTAACCGTTGCCTTCTTTGTCATACAAACGGAAGGCTTCTTTTAGCTCGGCTTGCATTGCCTCAGCATCCTCTTCAACAAGGAAGCGTGCAGCCAAGGTTGTGAATTCCTCGAACTCAATTTGTCCAGAGCCATCTTCGTCAACTTCAGCTATGATTTCGGCCAATACGTTGTCGTCCAATTGATGGCCCAACATACTTAGAATGGTTCCGACCATGGTGGCTTCAATGTAGCCATTCTTGGCAGGATCGAATGCATTGAAGGCATTTTTAAGCACTAGAAATATTGAAATGTAGTTTAAGATGTTTAGAAAATTTCAAAAAATTATTAGTAAGGTCTATTTTGATTCATCTCCATTTGGATGTGTTTGTTCGGTAGAAATATATTATGTATCTTTTACCATTTACCACTTAACTGAGTGTACACAATCGGTACACTGAGTATTTCGGAGTCTTCGAAAAGTCCTAGCGCATTTCTCGCTCAGATTTTCCTTATCAACTTCCCATTTTCGTTTAGAAATTGCTTTAATAACATTTTTAAAATCTTTTTGTGCAAACACATTAAGAAAATTGAAAGATTATTATTTCAAATTATTACCTTTTTATATTTATTGTTGAAAATTTTGTTTTTTGTTTTTTAGAAGAAGCACGCCAATCGGTAAAAATATAACCCAAAATAACAACTGAAGGTGAAAATGGGTTTATAAGGTTTAGATGGCAAAGGGTTACAATTAGCATTCTCCTCCACTTGCCAAATGGAAAACAAATAGAAATTAATTAAAAAACTTTTTCCATAAGTCTAGGTTACACTTTTCGTAAAATTTTTTTGGTTTTCTGTGTTTTTATTTGTACTTTGGTGAATCCAAAACCTTTCATAAAAAATAAAATTGAAGTTACTAAAAACTTTTTTAACTACCTTTATTTGATTTTTAAGTATTAGCGATTACAGTTCGTCTTATGGACTTTATTGTCCATATGATCGATTACTCCCGATGTGCCTCAAATATGCAATGCTTTCATTTCCAATTTTGAAGCTTTAAGAATATTTTGCTTGCGTGTTGTCTAATCAATAGGTGAAAGCCGAATACATATTTCGATATTCTTTCAAATAACAAACCTTGTGGCCTAATATTTTTTAATAACTTAGTAACAATAATTTACTCAAATAACTAGCCGTCCGTCGTCGTCGTCAGACATTAATTGGCTTTGGGGGTCGAATAAATAAACAAACTATCAGCTATCCATTTGATAGATTGACAAACATCAACGCTCCAGCCAAGCACACCCATCACAGTTTGAGAGGAAATTTATCATCTGATACGTACATCATGTATCGCTGATACTTATAGCTCTAAAATAGCCTTTCGAAATATCTTTTCTTGTATACCTACTTATACTTAATGTACAGTACATACGAGTTAAGTATGTACATACATATTATGCATAATAACTTGGATTTGACTGGTTTGCCATTATTGAACGGTAGCTGAAATAGAGCTTAGATACTCCTTCGAGAAAGGCTCAACACATTCTCTGTAGCTGTTGAATAAGCACAAGCACACGCGATCGCGCGCAGAATCCATTGGACCTGTATATATGTACGTATCTTATACTTTATCTGTCACATGAGTGTTACAATATTTTTGTTTTGACTTGTGTAACGAGTTGTGTGGGTAGAGCACAGCACAGCAGAGCAATAGCAGTAGTATTATTAAGTTGAATAACCCGCCATCAGCAGTATAAATCACCGCAATTCCCTTTCCCCATTTCTACTCGTATATTGGAAGAATTTCAGTTCTGCTAAAAAAGACATTCAAATCAAACATAATATATAATTATATATCCAACAAACTTTGTTTAAGATACAATGTAAGATTCTATTCAAATGGCATTTTGTGGTTTTTTCTTGTCATATTCTATGAAAAAACATCAATTTGCGGAAGATTTGACGACAGCGTTCACATCGAAACTATGGGAAAACTGAATTCTATACCTTCCAGCCAGTATGATACTCTCGGTTCAATTAATCCAACACCGTTGTGTCTCAAAGTCATTTTCGGTCGACCCAAATCGAGGGTTTCTTCAACACTTAAGTTTCATTTTTTTTTCGGTGCATGTGAAGTAAACTTTATCAATTGCGCACCCCTGAAGCCTGTTATGTCGTTTGATCATGATGTCTTTAGCTTAAAAGTCTGATCTTGCATGTTGGGGGTATATCAATTGAATTTTCTCAAGTATGGAAATGTTGATTGCGACATCAGACCGCAAGAGGCCATGGTTATAATGACTGCAATGTATCTAATACTTACAAGCAATTTGTTCTTTGTTGAGCTCATCCTAAAAATATAACAAAAAATAAAATCGGAATATAATTAGAAAAATGTGAAAATATAATAATTATTTTATTTTTAAGAGTATGATATTATTTATATTATGTGATGTTATTCATAAATAAACGAAACGAACAAAAAAAAAACATATGTCAGGTAAGGGATGTTTTGAATATATATATTTAAATTAGTCAAATTATACTTCTTCAGTACACGTAGCCTTATACATTTTTCATTCAATAAAAAAATATTATTTTGAAAATTAAATTAAAGTAAGATTTTTCTAGAAACTGGGTTGTGTTTTCTAGAAATCTTATTTTCGAGTCTTTTTAAAAAATGCTTTTTTTAAAGGAAAGTCGCTAATTTTGTTTCCGCATCTTAACAACTAATTTTGAATTAAAAAGTAGAGTTTTGGAATTAATTTAGTGGTAGGGTACCAATTTGTTTTTCAATGGCAATATTTTATATGGTCTTCTGTATTGTCTCCCCTTTTATAATCAACATTTTTCTTTAGCCTATTATCTATTGATCTTAATCAATGGCACTCACAAAGCCGTTTATGATCGACATAAAATGATGGCAGAAGATAATTTCGCCAAAATCCTATTGGTACCTACCAGTCTAACAGACTGGATTTTTATTCAGGAGTATTATATAAAACTAAGAAAACAATAAGAATCCATTTTTCATGGCCAAAGTAGCTAATCAGGTTTTTGGAAGAGAGCCAAATTTTTTAACATTTTTTGGAAAAACAAATATATTATTAGGGCCACAAGATAAATATAATTTTATATTGATTGGCCATAACAAGTTTGAAAGTTATCTATTAAATAATGGTTTGTTAGTTTTACAATTAAAACCAAAATTGCACACGTTTTTAAAATATTGAATTTTCAAAAAAAAAATTTTTTGATTGAAATTTTTTTCTCAATGGTTATATGACATGTACCGTTATTTTCCGAAGCAAAACAATCCGATTTCGGTTTTAAGGAATTTTCTAAAAACTTTAAGTTCACTTCAGACACAATATTAATATCTATCTAATTTATAATATTCCAACTGTCATAAGCCAAGAGTGCCTAAAAATTTACTAAAATATGAAAAGAACGCTTGGGTGTACCACTTATACATGGTATTGCATACAATCCTGAAGTGATGTTTCAGCTATTGAACCCTTGTTAAATAGTCGTCCGAAATGCTTTGAATTTATTGTAATATTTTAAATGGTTCTTCCCTTATCAAAAACTTAAGGTATTTCTAAATATAAACAATCTCAGAGATTTTTGGATGATAACTTAATACAGTTAGGCTGTAAAGCTTTTGCATCACTATCAAAAAAAAAAAATTGGAGTTTTGAATTTCATAACAACAGAGTTGTTGTTGTTAACCTTCAATAATCTAAAAAAGATGTTATGATGCTTATGAATTAGTTGACTTGGCGAATAAAAATGAAATTGCTCGTTAAATATTTGAAAGAGAGCCTGAAGCTCAACTTTTTTGCAAAGGATCCATTGAATTTCAAACAAACTTGTTATTTAACTACGATTTTAATGTTTTCAAGCATAGATCATCTGATGGCCATGACCGCAAGGCAAGATATAAATTGTTGAAAATATTTTTTTATTTTCTGACTTTTAAAATTTAGTAGTTAAAAATTGTTTTCGAAATCTATCTTTGTATTAAAAAAAAAAATACATAAGGTATCTGTTATCTGTCTATAATTAAAATCCGTAAAAGGACGGCTACACCGGGAATACATCACAGACATAATTTTGTGTTAGACATGTTCCCACACACACACCCACTTAATGTAGAACAAAATGAGACATAAGTTGTATCCATGACTTCATCTCCTTCAAATGTCATTTACCATTGAATTTAAAATAAATATTTTAAAATGAAAAATATCTATTCGTGTTACATTTAACATTATTAATTTGGTACACCAACAACAACAACAATAAAACAACACAACATCTCGCCATCATCACCACGCCTCGCTGTCACGGCACCACCACCGTCCTTCGTATAGAGATAAACCGACCTCGAGAGCATCCATCGGATGCATGGGTTAAGCAATACCAATGCAATTCGTGTCTATAAGAGAAGTATCTACATTTCTACAATGTGATATATGCTTTTCTAACTTGGTCCCATCTGAGAAAACCAGCCGCCATCGCCATTCCTATGTGCTGCTATGCTAAATTGCCTGCGATCTAAATATAATACTTCGCTTAAAATAATACACTTTTACAATATTCATCAAAAATCTTTGTGCAAAACTATGTAACCCTTCGTCGCCGTTCGTCGGCGTCGTGTGATGCACTTTGAGGATTGTGTAATAAATGTATGATATACCTAAATGTCCACAGATAATGTGACAATTATTTAAAAAAAAAACTTTTTCCTTAAAAAAAGAAAAACAACATTAAACACTCACCATGGCGAATTATTTTACGTACAACACAAAACAAGAATTCAACACCAAATATTCACAAAAAAAAACTTAACACTTAACAGAGATTTACAAAAAAAAAAACAGGATCCAATATTTTGAGGGATTTTTGCTTGGAAATGTTTCGAGTTCTTTATGATAGTTTTGAAAATTTATGTAAAAAAAAAAATACAAATCGGAGCGGTAGTTACGGCGGAAGAATTTATTGAGCTTGAAAATTTAGTGGAATCTTTTGGTGTGTTTTAAGGAGCTGAGGACCGCGCACAACACCTCCTCATTCGATCGGATACAGAATAATAAGTCCAAAAATTCTTCTCGCAATTCCTCACTTTTTCAAGTGTGAATATTAGATATGTGGTTGTGCAGTGTGGGCAGAGGTAGCTAAAACTATGCCGTGGTGCACCCAGACGTAATGCACCCGAAGTGCTAAATCAGCTGTTACCAACAACCACCACAACATCAACCACACTCAAAATGTTCAAAAACTACCCAAAAAAAAAAAAACAATACAATTTGAACACAAAAGACAAAAATTTCTTTTATTTTCTCGAGACTAACTATAAGTTTAAATTAAAAATTAGCAAAAAAAAAATGTATCTAAAACTATTCTCCTTGTTTTGCACTTCGAAGATCGATGGGTGCCCGAGTAGAAGAAAATTTTATAGCAAAATTCTAGATCTTCGCACACGGATTATAAAAGATTGACGAAAAAAAACCCTTCGACTAAAATGACAAAGAGTAATATTCGAATGCAGATTTTTGCACAAGGGAAACATTTTGTATTCTTGTATTATTTTTTTTGTAATTGTTTATTTGTGTAAAAGTTGCCTCGAAAAATTACAACACAGAGGCGAAGAAGAAAACGACGATGATGTTTTGTTGCACTAATATTGCACTATGCCAAAACTGCAACTGGGTGTCAAAAATAGGATTTCAGCCAAGAAATGTTGCTTATATTTGAACATACCTACTGAGGATTGTGATCGGAAGATCACCGCTGTTTCGAAAAAGCATTCATTTGTTTTGGTTCTGCCTTACAGAATACGAAGGCAATAAGAGGGAATCATTTATTTTGGTTATAGTTGGTGCATTTTTAAATTGTTTTGTTGATTGCTTTTTCCATTATACGCCGTTTTAATTTGACATTTGAAATTTGTGTGTTGAGTTGGAAAAACACTTTGTTAACTACTTGTATGTGGGTTTCAGGATTTTTTCTAAAGTTAAATGTAAATTCTTTGAAAATATGTATATTTTTCTAATCTTCCAAGGAATTAGATCTTTAAGGTTCTGAGATCCCTAAAGGTCGAAAGCGAATACGTGATGGAAAAAGTTGTTTAATTAATGCTATGCACTAGACTTATTACGGAAACGAAGTCTGATGATCATTTATATAGTATAGTTACTTATATTTATTTGCTTTTTATACGTGTGAAGCTACTCGTATTTCATTGTTACCAACCAAATCATCAGACTTTCCGTTCTTTTTATTTCCAGGGATGTTGAGTTTGGGAGGCAAGTGTCTTACATACTAAGCAGGTTTCATGGCTAAGCACATGCATAGAACTGAGTTTACATTTTTGCAAGTGCACGTATTTTTGTTGTTATTTATTCTGGTTTGGGTTTAAGAAATATTAAAATTTTTTCATTAACAAAAATGTAAGTCATTCTAAACGGATTAACAAATGCCTAATATAAATTCCTTAACGTGATTTTGGAAGCCATTAAACACACTTGTTAATAACTAAAACGATGCCAAGAGAAGGTTAAATTCAAAAAGGTTAAGAAAATAAATTTTATTGAAGATGTGTTGTGGTCTTAATTCTTAATGATTTCGAGTGTAGTAAGTTAAATAAATTCATTCATTACTTGAATTGCTAAAATAAGCCGAAAAAGAAGTTTAAGCTGAAAAAAGACTATGCCATTTTATGATGTATAGAACATATGAATTTATGCAAAAAACTAAAAATTGTTATACATAGTGGTTTTTTAAAAGACAATATTTTGTATTTAAAAGATCTCTTAACTGTCAGCAAGTTTTTAGTTTTCAGATATTACAGATTATCAGATATTATATTACAGCATTCCTTTTCCAAAAATTGAATTTTCTAAAACTAAAAAAAATATTTTTTTTTAAATATTGATACGCAATATTCTATACTAGGTATAGTAACAGTTATAACGGAACTCTAAAAATGTAAAAAATTTGTATAAAATCTATAAAGCGGTATAACAAAAATCAAAAAAAGAGTTCGGTTAGTAACCGTTTTTTTTAATAAATATTTTCTGTTTAAAAATTTTAATTACCAAGTTGGAAAAGACCACAGAAAAAAATTCATTTTACTTTACGGTTGTAAGACAAGTACCCTAATTTTTGGAACTTCTTTAGAATCCCATAAAATATCTTAAATCCAAAGTTAGAAAAATCGATTTGGTGATTATGAATGTAGATTCAGGTACCTACAGACAGACCGACCGAAAGACAGTACGGTAGACAGACATTGGGTTGGAACTAAAAAAATTCTGATACTCTATTTTTTAACAATTACTTTACGCTATTGTTATTTTAAAAATCATTTTTGTAAAAGGATAAAATTAAACCACAAAATAACTTCAGCCATTTTAATCAAAATGACTGATGATTGTCTAATTTTGGTCTAATTTGGGGAATTCTAATACTTGAAATAATTTTTATTCGATTTTTTAATTTATTTTCATTAAATTTCCCTGAACAACCCACAGGTTGCAAAATCCACAGGTAGTCTGGATAAACCTAAAAAGATTCTAGAAGGCCTATGTGTTCAGATGTTATTTTGTCCTTTTAAAAGCATTTTTAAATTCTAAAACTAGTTCTTAAAAAAAAATTCTATGATTATTTAACTTTAACTATAAAACTAGGCCAAAATAAAAGTAAGTCGATGAAAGATCAAAGTTAATTGGAAAATTTAATTTAAACGATAGTAAATTCATTCAAAGTCTTGATTTGCGATAGATTGCATCAAATAGTGCGATAGAAGACGATCTTGGCAAATATACTGATCACTGCCTTTGAACCAACTGACTCAAAATTGTGTCTTATTAAATTAATTTTGACAAAAAAATCCTACATTTTTGCACTCAACAGAAATAATTTTTTCTTGCAACAATGTATGTACAACATTATTAAAAAATTATGTAATATCTTAAATAAATCCACTTGACTCATACAAAATAACACTTCCGTGATAAATAAAATAAATTTAAAGTCACCACGGACACGGAGCTCACTCAAAATATATCAATTGATTTTTCTTTGACCTTCACCAGTTTTGAAAATATAACGAAAAACCACAAATTTGACTTTGCTAAGCAAAACTATTTTTGTTGTTTTTTTTTTAACCTAGCTGATTTGGCTGAGTTATAATATAAAAATAAATATCCAACAGCAGCTTGCACTAACTTTATTATTTTTAATTATTTTTCTAAGCATGTACAATGTACATATTTGTTGTTATTCCTTGCATAAGTGTTAAAAAATTATGACAGGGTTATTAATGATCCGATTAAATAACAGACACTTTTCCAAAAAAAATTTAAACTGCAATAAGCAAAAAAAAAAACATTTTTATTTACCATTGTTCTCGACATTTTGAAATATTTTTTTTTAACTGTTCTTGGCGAATTAAATCAAAACCGAAATCACTTGATTAACAACAAAAAACAAAACTTTCACAAAAATCCAATTTTCATAAAAAATTTCTTGATGTCGATACAGTATTTGCTTCGACTTTTTCGATTTGAGGAAAATTCACCTCCGAAACGTTATCAATTGAATGACGAAGAAAGACTGGACGTGTTCCCACAGCTCCTGGACGAGAGAGAAAAATTCATTAACGCTGAAATGTACTATAATCATATCGTCATATTTTTTTTATATATTTTACGTAAATTCTCTGAAAAATTTTCAATGAACGTGTACTGAACTGAGCTGCATTAGAAACACACTTATGTCTAACATCAACGTGGTTGACAGTTCATTGAATGGCAATTCCCCAAAAAAAGATTTTTTTGAAACTGCAAAGTAACATTAAAAAATAAATAACATAAACCACTAGCTAAACACATCACTTTTGGAAATTGAGACTTTTTGGGAGATTAGAAGAATATGAGCGCATCAATGTCTGGGGCTGGGAAGGTAAGGGAAGGGCAGGGTAGTGGTGAATAGGTGATCTTACTAAACAACCCCGGCCCACCCTATCACCCTATCACCACACACAACCGCCTACTTTGTGAAATAAAATTTAAAAAATAAACAAAAAATTAAATAAAAACCCGAGTCCACTTAGACAGAAAAATACACAACATTGGAGAATGGCAGCAACTAAATATCGGCATCATGCATCTATTTGGCTGGGACATTTGGGATTTGCAAAAAAAAATAAATAAAACCGTCCGTCGTGTCGCGCATGGTGGGATAATCCGCATTGGACAGCACTTAATAATAATTTTATGTGGTTTAAGTGGAATTTAAATAATTTGTTTGAAAACAAAGAATTAATTAACCGAAAAAAAATCATCACGATATTAAACACAATAATTATAGAAATTTTTTGAGGCTAGACCCGATGCGGCCCGGGCGAGTATCTACAACAAATTCTTCCGTACATGCCTGGAAATTTTATTCTCTTAATGAGAACAAATTGGATGTCGAATAGTCGAATATAAAATCACAGATGCTGCATTGGAATTTTGATGGGATAAAGGTAGAGGTTAGGACTGTATAACAGAGAACTTTTTTTTCCCAGTGCATTTAATTTAAACCCAATTTAGCATGCCATCGAAATGGTAGGTGCTGAAGGTAAATTGATTTAGTATCAAACAAAAAAAAAATAAGTTCTCAAAATAGCTATTTATATTTTATGTATATTGTGATTGTCATTAGCTTTTTTCGGGCCTTGGTTCCCAATTTCTGGGCTATTACCATTTAGGGTGTATAACAGCATTTTTGTGGGTGTAATAAGTTTGATATTCAACAGAGATCAAAAATTATTTTAATGATTGGTAAAATATGATGGGAGACAAGCTTCCTTAGGCCATAGAATATTTTTTTAATGTTTTCCAAAAATGTAATATTGCAGAAGAGTTCATTATATTGTTTGGATGTTTGCATAATTGCTTGAACCCTGCAAGCATTTTATAAAAATCATTAAACAAACTATTTGAAAGAAATGATTGCAGTACAGTCCAAACTAGGATTCAGTATCGAAAAAAATGTAACAAGCTAGACTTTGTATTTTATCGATCCTCGAGGTCTAAAGCAAACAAAATAAAATTGGCCTTCTAGCGCCCCACCAATTTTGATATCTTTGTTCTTAAATCGTTTTATTTCAATTTCCTTTGATGTTGTTTATCAATTTAGTAATTAATCAGAAAGATAAGTAAAAAAAAATATTCCGTATTTTTGAAATTTTTAAATCTTGGACCTTGTTTCAGTAAAATAAGATTAGATTAGATTTTAAAAAAATACAATTTTCAGTGCAAAATTTAAAAGAAACTTGGTTTTCAAGTTGAGCTTTGTTAAGATTGAAACTTTTAAAAATTGGGAAAATGTGTTTTTTGAACCACTTTACTATTAAATGTTAATTTTCAAAGACTCATGCCAATGCTATTGGTAATTTTTGACATTTTTCGACTTTTAAACCTTTCTAAAATAGTAAAATATCTCGTCATAAGCTATATCCAAGAAAGGGACTCTTTGAAATGTTTAAAATTTCTAGCAGTTTATATTTTTCCAATAACTGTTTTACTCGTAATTGTTATGAACTATGGTTTCTTTTTTTATTAATTGATTCAAAAAATGTATAATTTTGTATGAATTTTAATTTTAATTTTTATTTTTGAACATGATAAACTTTAATATATTATTAAATTATATTTCAAGTTTATTTGAAACAAAATGTGCATATTAGAAACACCCGGCAAACATTCCCCTACCTCTATTTGATTCTTGAAATTTAGTATGATATTTCAATGTAAAAACAGTAGTCATCAAGTTTAACATTTTCATTATGATGAGCTTCACGAAAGAACAACGTTTGTATTTTACTGAAAATATCAGTTAAATTCGAATTTTTTGGGTTCGCAAAAGTGAAAAAATTATGAATTTTTATTTTTTTTGATTTAATGGTTCTTTCATTGCTTCAAATTGGAGAATTGGTTCAAGCACTCAGTCTAAAAATTAACAAGATTGAATTCCATTCTCAAAATTTAACATGTACATTCCATCCGGAATAAATATAAGCTTATTATCTATAATACTGTTTCATTTGTATACAAAATTGTTACGTCGTTATTTTAAACTTTTAAAAAGATGACACCTAAGAATTTAGGTTTGTTTCTTCAATAAAACAATAAATCCGTTCTAATAATGGGAAACCATTGACTGATTCATCTACTTTTTGTTCATTTTTGAACAGATGACTTTTTAATAAAAAAACTAAAAAGAAAAAAATAATTTCTTATTGGAAAATAATTAAAAATAAAAAAAAGGCTGCGTAATAAAACACAAAATTTTAAAATAAACTAGCAAGTATACGTATGTTTTGTGTTTAGTTTTACAAAAGACCATAGCCCTCATTATAGAAACTAAAATCATTTTCACCTCACACATTAAATTTTTTTTAAAATCAATTCACCACAGTATCGCTGCATATTATTATGCACCGCAGATTCGAGAACTACGCAAGCAAAAATTAAACTCATACCAATTTTATTTATTTTTCATATTTTTTTTTAAATTTTAATTTTTTGAAAAAAAAAACAAAAACCAAAATTTCTCATTTCTATAAAGATACGAGTACACGTATATTTTTGAATTCGAGGTGTTTTTTTCATTGCTGCATGTAGGTACAACTGCCAGGGATATGTTGCCAAAAACTGCTCAATTTTTTTTTGTTTTTGTTGTTCGCTTAAATGTTCTATTGAAAATCAAAATAAAACGAGAAATTGTTAGGCGGAGATCTTGTGCCAATCCCCAACATATCATGATTGTGTGTCAATAACTTATTCTTGGCCCTTGTCAGGTAATATACTGCGAAAAAAAAAAACAAAAAATTAACAGAAAAATATTTTGTTTTCTAGCGCAAAAAAAGTGTCGGAAGATTATTACTGCCTGAAGGACAGCTGTCAAAAATCATAATTTTCTATAAAAAATGATCTAGGTTAAACTTAGCAGAAAACACATATTTTCGATGAAGTTACATGTACGAGTATATTATAATATTTTGCTATCCATGAATGAAAACTGTTTATAAAATGTTGGCAACGATATAATAATCGTCACGAGATAAACTGGTACCTATTCAAAATAATATTAAAAGCTAATTTAAGTTCAATTCAAAAAACAACATCAAGCAAATTTGTATGGAACTTTAAGTACTCGCTGAAGCATAACGTTGAAATTTATTTTTGGCATATAATATGCATGCATTGAACAAATTGCCCTGGTTACTGCAGATTTATTTTCAGAAACTATACGCAAAATATATATTTATTTTTTTGTTGGTTGTGTTTTTAGTCAATCGATCGTACAAATCCATCTTATTCCATTTGGCTAATGATTGTGTATCTTTCACCTGTTGCACCACCCCGTCAACACGAGATGTTCACGAGAGGATACAACAAAATATAATGTTGTTGTTTTTTTTTTATAATCCGTACTACACACAATATAGACATTATTTTCTTTGGGTATTTTGGTCGTCGGGTTTAGTTATATTTAGAACTCACTCCCCGTTGAAATATGTGAAAGTGAACCGATTTTTAAATTAAAAATAAGGAAATAACAGAAAATAGACGACATCGACCCTTAGTGTTGATGGTGATCTAAGAATGCAAGAAAAATAAAAGAATTATAATATAATTTGTTACGTTTTGCAGTAGATAGGAGATTTTGAAAACAAGTCATGTAAAATAAATTTTTCATCTTAGATAGGTATTTGTTTTAAATTGTTTGGATTGTTTTTGGAAATATGTCTCAACAAAGAAAAAATTAGGACTTTAAAAAAATGAGTAAACCTCTGGTACCGAAATTACTAAAGAAGGTGCTTATATTATGTACCTTTTAGATACTAACTTATAGTTAAAAAAAAACGTGTTTTGTTTATAAAACTGAAACTGAAAAATTTACATTGCTAGTAAAGCTAATGTTATTATGTTACTTTGGGTGGAATAAGAACTTTAAATGTAAATTCTATAACAAATATCCGTTGCAAGGCGGTGCGGATAGTTATAAAATTATAGAGAATATTTTTGATAATTTATTTTTTTAAACAAACGAGCCCCAAAACGCTTCTTCAAAATAAGGGCCACCGTAATACCTTTTTACAAGATATACAATTTACATATATCAAATCAAAATTTTACAGGAAACAACTTTGTATATGAAAAACATAGTACTATCATGGTGGAAGTCGAATGGGGCGACATCTAGCGCCACCATAAGGGTCGAGGCAACATTAAAAAATACTCGCCATGATAGTACTTACTATATGCTTTTAATATATGTACAAAGGAATCTATTCTTTGACTGTAAAATAAATTAGGGTGGCTATAATTTGGGAGAAATGTGTGATTTAATTTTTACTTGGGACAACAGGTAGGTATGTACTATTCAGCAACTTAGATTTATGAAAAAATCCATTTCGAGATATGTATAATCACACCTGGAATTCTCTCCGTAAATCTGTTCTACAGCCTTAACTAAAGAAACAAATTCCTCTATAGCTTTGAAATCAGTGTTTTTAGATTATCATAATAGAAGAATTTTCTCGAAAAGGGTTCTTATACGATTTTAATAAAAAATAAAATTTCTATCATATTCTATAACCAACATTATTTATTCAGCAATGTTCTTCGATTCTTCATAATATGAATAGGTATTATGTTATGTGAACATTTTAAAAATTATTTTTTTTCTGGACTTTTTAAAAAGAAATTTGAATTTAAAACTCTAAAAAAGGGGCGCATACATTTTTTTTGTTTTTAATTGCTTAAAACATTTAATTTTTGATTATTTCATAAAAACATATTTTCTTAAAACACTAGAAATACTTGTTTTTTTTGTTTTTGAGCATGTTTTTTTTAAAAGCAGTAAAAAATACAAAAAAAAAACGATTTCTTGCGAGATTTTAAAAATATTTCTCGATTTTAGGATGCTATATTTAATAATCGTACTACCTATGGAAGCACTTGTGCACAAAATTGTAATGAATTTTTCTAAAGTTGTTTGGAATACTTACCGTCTTTTAAAACTAGATATCGTTTGAAAGCTCCTGGAATATATACATATATGAATTTCTGTCGCTTTAATTTAAATATGATTTTTCCAAACAAAAAAATGTCTCTTCTAACAATTAAGAATGAATTTATGAATTTGCAAAATTTTGATCCTAGAATTCACCATAGATTATTTGTGAGCCAAACAAAAAATAGGACACAATGATTTTCCAGTTCAGTAACAGCATCTTAAAATCACACGATAATAATAAATTTGAATATTCGGTTTTAAATGCAAATTTTAATTTGACAAACAAAATATTTACATAACAAGAAAGCTTGAAGAGCTTTTGGGCACAATTTTAGTATCTAGACAACATTTTTAGAACATTTTGTCTTTTTTCATTAAACTACCTTCGTGACCACCCAAACCAAACCAAAAAAAATCACTTAAGGCTCTACCAAACCGATAGAAACAAACGCCGGCACCCTGTGATTATTGTTGTTTTATCGTCGCTGACGATAATTGTTCCGCTTCGGTTTAAAGGCAAACTCTTTTTTTTTTGGATATTTAAAATACTTTTGTATTGAATGTTAGTATATTTTTGAATTTGGAAAATGTTAACGGTTTTTCCAACGAGACTTTCATTTTAAATATGGTTCTTTTTTTACCGTAGGATTTCAGCTAGTAATTTAACATGAAATTTTTTTTTTTTAATTTGGTACTGTTTGTAATTTTCAACATTCAACAATAATTGAGGTGACGGTTTTCAATAATTATATATGAAATCTAAATGTGTTGAAATTCGTACTACGTGTTAAAATAGTAAAAAATTCGTAAAACGACGAAGAAATGGATAAAGAAAATGACTTTTTAAGCAGTACCAAGGTTGATATTTGACAAATTTTTCTTTGATTATTAAGTTAAAAACAAAATATAACCTCAAAATAAAATGCAAGTTTTTATAAGATTTTAAATAAGAACTAATATTGGAATACTAGAATAACAATATTTCTTTCTATGTATGCTTATTGAAACACAAACTTAGATACTCAGGTTAGGATAAGGCACGTCACAAATAAGTTCGCTAGCTGAACCGTACAAAGTGCTATCTGAATTGCGTTTTGGCAACGGTGGTGGTGAAGAGGGAGTTATTACGCACTTATTGAATAAACACTTTTGCTGGCAATTATGGGGTTTGTTGTAGATACACGGCATTTCGTAATAGTCTTCGACTTCTTGAGATGATTCTTCTTTGATTTGTGCAGTGTCCTTGTAAATTGGTACATGTGGTAAAGAAGCGGGAATAGCAAACTGAAGATTCCTGAAAAAAAAATTGTTTGATTTACTCTTTAAAAACGGAGTCTTAAAATTCTTACGAGGAATTTTTCTTCTTCAAACTATTCTTATGAATAGCATACTCTCCTTCGGTGATTGTTGACACATAACAAGCTGCTTTATTTGATTTTTTTACTACAAGGACATGATTGCTGCCTTCAAGTATATGGGGGTATGCTTTGATTCCAAAGTAAGCAATAACTCCACCAAATAGGAGGGAACACATAAGAATCAAGCAAAAAATTCCTAGCGTAAGCTCTTTTTCGTCATGTGAGATCCAAACATTTGGTTCAGGTGTGTCTTTTGGAGGTACATGAAGGGGCAGACAGTTGAAAGGTGTGATTGAGAAAGTCCCACTGGGAATCAGGCAAAATGTGTAAGTGCAATTTTCTTCCAGATTCTCAGCCAAAAGAAATGGATCCAAGTACATTTCACAATTATAATCGAAAGTGATATCATTAACTGTGTGAACAAAATTCTCGACCGCATCACTAAACCATATTATATTTATTGGTTCATAGGCATATTGGACAACAACTTGAACGGAATTATTTGGCAACAGTATAAGCTCAAAATCGTGACATGGTGGTTCAAATAAAAAATACTCCACAGGACCATCGTTTGGAAAGGATTCTTGGGCATCTGCTAGGCCAATCATTGACAAACATGCCATTTTAAATGCAACGCCTTCAGGGTTTGACACACTAGCTTCTGTACTCGAACTTGTGACACCAAGTATGTCTGTTTTAATATGCTCAATTGGTGTTGCCATGAAACCGCCTTCAACCTGGTGTTTTGCTTTGCACTCTTCATCAAATTCAACATTTGTCAATAGAACTCCATAGAGGACAGGTGGAGATCTGCAGTAGGGAACATCTCCAAAACCATCTTCGAAGTTATCGTACAAAGTTATTAAGGGTTGTAAGTGGCACTCACAAGCCCAATCATTTCCCAAGAGATAAATATTACCTATACCTGCCATTACAACTTGTTCTATAGATCTTACATCAAGTGTTATCAAACGGTTATTGCTCAAGTCCAAGAGCAAGAGATTGCTGGCGATGTCGTTGAAGGCGTTTATATCAATCGATTTTATTTCCGAATTCGACAAAGTTAAGTATTTCAAGTTGGGCAGTGCAAGGAAGAAACTTCTCCGAAGAGTGCCTGTTATGTAGTTTTCACTCAGGTCCAAGGTATCCATGTTTGACATATTACTTATGCCAAAAATATTGTCTTGTCCTGATATTGTCAATTCGGCTCTGAGTGTTAGGTGTATCAGAGAAGCTTGGACAGGTTGAAAGAAACATCTGTCAACGAGACGCACTCTTCCTTCTAAGTGTAGAGTTTGAAGTCTTGCAAAACCCAAGAGAACTCCATTGTTAAGTTTATTCAAATTGACACCCAACAAAGAAACCGTTTCTGTTGCCGTAAAGTCAAATGAATTGAAAGCTTCATTCCGAATATGTGTGAATAAACTGTTTTTAATGACAAGTGTGTTGATCATTTTGTTAGCTGGTTTCCATCTGTTGGTCAGAATTGAGTTTGGGAAGTGCTGGTTGTCTAATGTAAGTGTTATATTTTCGTTACACACTGTACTCTGTTGAAAAAACAATGTTTTGAAGATATGAAATGGATATTTTAATTTCTACTCACTTGAAGAACTTGAAAGACTTCGTCGTAGATTTTTTTGGCATCGAGACATTTAATGACGCAATTAAAAATACTACAAGGGCTTGGCACGTATTTCGATTCAGTTTGTAGAAACATTCGGCTCTCCAGTGGCATTGTTGTGTTAGTATGGACGATTTCGGTTGTTTCAATTCTTGAACTAGCCATACTTATGGTTGCAATTGCCAAGCAAAAACATAAAACCAATAGTAGATACAAGCAAAATTTAATTGCATGATCAATAAATTTCTTCGAAATTTTCAAAGAGCTGAAATGGTATAAAATAAGTTTTAATTTATTTAACAAGTTATTAAAGTCTATAATTACCAAATGGAAATTTTTGCGTTTGAATAGTTCATCACAGCTACACAATATTTTAGAAAATGTGGACATAATTTTCAATTTCTATACCTATTGAAGGAAATTTACCAAATCCGATAAAGGATAGATAAGCATTTATCTCTGACAAACATAGTATTTTTCTAATCAAAAACATTTGGTGTATGGTGTTCTGTGAAAGTACATAATTACAATATCATGATAACATCAAGATAGTGCTTCGAAATTGCAGTAATTGGATGATTTTACTATTATTGTACCTACTATTGATTAAAAATGTGCAGTAGCAAAAATAGGTAGATTAGATATTATCGCTTAAAATAACTGCGTTTTCAGATTTCAGATAATCGTTATGTCATTGATAAAAAATAAGTTTCTAAAGCTTAGTACAGGGCGAGAATGATTTTAAAGCTCAAAGATTTCTCGGAAAAATACGATATATGTATATGTAATAGCTTTTTATAACACATACTACAATGAACAATTTTGGAATATGGTTGCGACAATAATTTTACTCGTAGGTCACAAAATTTGCTTCTATTTAAATAAAAGCTTGAGGGTGAACTTTGAACACAGCTCGACAAGAACAGTGAAATATTCTCACATTTTAACGTTCCTTCTATAATTATTCTCACCTTTACAATGTTCTTTGACTTCAATAAAATTCAATATCATTTCAGTAAGCCCAATTGTTTCGAAAATACAGATTTTCGAGTTATAGGAATAAAAGGCGGTATTAAATAGTGACCTAGATCTCGTTATTTTCAGATTTCCCAAAAATTCAAAGATATTTAAGTTTTTGGTTTCAGTATTTGACTAAAAATTAATTACACAAAATGTTGATTAAAAATAATTTTAACGCAAAAAATTCATTTGCTTTTCAAAATTTTTTTAAAAACAAATATTTGAAAAACTCAAAGAAATAACTTGGAAATAATGCTATAAAAAAAATTCGTATTTTACTCATAACTGAGTTTTTCTTTTTCCAGCTGGTTCTTTGAAATGTAGCCAAGGCGAAGCAGAAAGAAGTTAACCATAAAACAATTTTCTAAGGTCTTGTAAAATTTTAGCGAAAAACCCAGTTTATACCCTGCAAGGATCAATCGAGAACAACCAAGCATACACATATTGTATGTTTATGATTCTAGATTCTAAAGTCTTTAAGGTATCATTCGTGTATCATGCATTTCTCTACTTCTTCCAACAAGAGAGGCTGTTTTTTTTTCCAATTAAACTGATACTTAGTAAAAAGTTGAAAAAATTAGTTGGCAGACAAAGTTGTTTGTAGCTGCGAAAACTACGTTAAGCATATTTATTTCACATTAATAAAGTATAATTATTATTAGTCTAAATAAATTAAATGTTTTTGTTTATATAATTTATTAATGTTACACAAATAGAGATATAAACAATTTATATCAACTTGTTTTAAAGAACTAGACTTGGGACATACTGCAGCCCTTACTGTTCACACCACCCTAGTGTATCCATCATCAATGACCGCCTGCTCCATCTCATTACTATTTCCTTTATAATATAAGCCCACTGCTTTCTGATTTAAATTGCCCCGACTTCCTTTTGGTAAAGGCGGTGCTGGACTTCTGGGTACTCGATTAGAAAATATCAAGTCATTGTTAACATTTATTCTCCTATAGTACTCCAATTCCTCGTAATTATTAGCCATCATATAACTCAATCCACTTTCTGTTGAAAATCGTCTGAAATGAGCAGTCAATTGCAAAAACAATTTATGAGCAACATACTCGTACATACATACCTATTTATAAGAGAATTCTCGGTAACCGAGCTTTTGATATTTTTTTGATTTTCTTCAAACTTTTTACTGACGTCTTCAATAATTGGCTTGCCACATCTTAATAGCTGTGGATAGTTTCGTATTAGTAAACACATTCCAATAAGTCCAACAAGAATTGAAACCACAACGCTAGCTATGAAAACACAAATAAATAGTGTCTTGTCTTTTTTCCTCAACCAAATTGCATCACCTATATTCACCGTTCCATCAAAATTATTGAAGTGTGATTGACAATTGAATGGTGATATCACTTTTGAGCCGTTTTTGATAAGGCAAAATACATACGACTGATTCTCGACTAAGCCTTCAACAAACAAAGTGGCATCAAGTTCACTCTGACAGCCGATATTAAACTCCCCGACAATTCGAACAATCCCACCATTTTCTTCTCTATTTGGCTGTTCATAAAACCAAATTACTGCAAGATTATCACTGAGACCTTCAAAGACCATTCTTACACTGGTTTTGCTGATAGAAACGATTTTAAAATGTCCATCTGGAGGTGAGAGTTCTACAACATTTGGGGGATAGTTGTTTGTAAATCGAAGTTTTCCCCTTCCACATTCAACGAATATTGAATCAGCTGAAAGAGTAGTGGTTCGATTTTGAGGAAAAGGAGAGGTATATTCCTGTTCAATTGAAGTTGTCACAAAGACATCTGTTGAACTTGTAGAAGCTGTACTAATTGAAATTATTTCGGTGGAAGTTGTTGTTTCAAGGGGAGGTAATGGTTCATTTTCACATCTTTCTAAATCAATCTCATGGAGAAACTTTCCAGCAAGAGGCGGTGGAAAACTGCATTTTAAATTCTCTCCAAAACCTTCTTGATTTTCCCTAATTACTCGAGCAAGATGTTCTAATTCACATGTACAGTGCCATGGATTATTTTCTATATCTAATCGCCTCAGAGAAGTTATAGTTGATAAGTAGTCACCATCAAGTCGTTTCAACAGGTTGTTTTGTAAGCTTATTAGAAAAACCATCTGAATTTTCATGAAGTCAAAGCTTCCGTCAGCTATGCTTGTGATCTTACATGAATTCATCTGTAATGTTGTAAGTTTTTTTAAATGTCCAAATGTAGCTTCATTAATGTATCCTCCAAAATTACTGCCATCAAAAACTATTGTTGTTAACTTCGGAAAACTTTCTCCACGAAGCCATGGCCCAGGATCGGTAGCGATACTGGTCTCATGTTTAATAACTAATTTTTTCAAAGTTTTCATCATGGGTTTCAGGAATGCTAGGCCCGAAAAATTTTCTTTTCTATTGACCAACGTGAATGCTTCAATAGCCTTCAAACCAACGAATGACTTTTCAGTAAGATTCGTTAGTTGAACATCATTTAGCTCCAGTTCCGAAACATAAGCTACGTTTTGTTGATTAAATGCTCCATCCTGTATTCCACTCAATTGGCTTTGAGATACTTTAATAGAGGTCGGGTAAAAACTTGTTCCTAACCAGTTACTTTGAAGTTTGTCGTCAGGAAATATTCCATTGGATATACGAAGCACAATAAAAGAGCAAGTTTTTTGAATTGCCAAGTATTTTTTAAGATCTTTTATTTGTCCAGAACAAGTCACTACACAATAATTGTCAATGGTACAATTGATTGGTTTATCGTCCAGCAATTGAAAGATTTGAATTGATCGAACTTGAGAACTCCTAAAAGAATTTAATATCATAGAAATAAAAAAGAGAAATTCTAAAACGGTTTTTTACTCATTTTGCGACATTTTGTTCTTAGCAGCTTTAAGGTTCACGTAGTAGCTCTCGCTTTTGAAATTTCCAAAGATAAGAAGCAAAGCAAAACCCATCAGACCAATAGTCACCAAACAATTGCGCCACCTATATTTGTCAAAAGAAGAAATAATGTTTATAGTGTTTAAATACGTTTTCTGTGTTTATTTTTCATGTAGAATTTTTTAGTCATTGAACTAGAATCGCCATTTTGCGAAAGTAATGCTCGTCAGCGAATGTTAATTTTTTTCAATTCACCTTTTCAAAGTTTTATGACAAAAATGTTCACTTACTTTATATTTCTTATTGATGCTCGTAGATGAAACATTTTACTTTTTTCTTCAACCAATGTGAATTTTTTTTTCGTGAACATTGTTATCTTAATTTTTGTATAGAAATTTATAATATGTGAATGTTTATAAGAATTTTTGTCCTTCCATTACGACTGTTGCACTGTGACTAAATAATTTCAAGAACTAATCGAATTAAATTTGATATTCAGGTGAATATGTTTCATTTGAATTGGTAGTTAAGATAACATACGCAAATCTACAATAACTCGGTCTCGGTTTTTATCGGGAAAATGTTTGTTGTTCCACTTGAGTTACTGGGTCATTGAAATAAAATTGAATTTAGTTTATTCCTGAAGGATTTATTTTGCCAGTTACTTTTTAGTATTAATAATTGCACTGGCATTTGTTAGAGATGCATGTTATATGAATTAGATTTTCGTGATTTTCTTTTACATCAATTTAATTACTAACAGATTTACAACCCTCAACTATTCCTGTTGTCAGTGCTGGCAGGGCAGGAATCAAAGGCGCCTTACAATTTTCTGCTGAATCCGAACGTCTACGATAGAACGTATTTTTTACATAACTGCAAAAAATTTTAAGTTGATAAGCAAATTTGGGAATACCATGGACAATGCACCAGCAGTTCGTGTCGAACAACGCTCCTCCAAAATCAATATTGTATATTCGATGTGTTATCTAAATTACCAATTATAATCAAACGAATTCAATAGGATGTCTTAGATTGGATTTGTTTCCAGTATTTGTTCAGTAACAGTGTGACGGTTGTAATTGAAGCACGACAATTTGGATTCCTATACAAATAACATGAATTTATATTTATTTTAAATTATAAGAAGAAAAATAAAATGTTTCATCTAAAAGTATCAACCAGGAACATAAAGTAAGTGAATATTGTTGTTGTCCGTGTTTTTTTTAAATAAAAATAGACTATCATTGTGATTATGTAATTAAGGAAATTAAGTTCTGATAAGACAAACAGCTGTTGAAAATAATTCATAAAGCTAAAAAGCTTCTTTTGAAAAATTTCTAGACGCCGCCGCCACCACCGTCATTATGTGGTGACTCTTGGTCTGATGTGCTCTGCTTTTCTGCTTATCTTTGGACATTTTCAAAGTGAGAGCTACTACTTGAACCATAAAGCCGCTGGAACGGAAACCATACAAATTGAGTAAAATGTTCTTTCACAATAAAAACGCTTTTAATCCTTTTGTACGATGTATAAATTCCTACCATATTTTAAAGCTCACACGTTCAATCAATTCAAGTCGATGAAAAACCATTGAACTGTACAATTAAACTCTGCCTCGTTACTTGCACTGGTAATATGAAAGATCTCAAAAAGTACTTAAGAAATCAAAACAGTTGCTCTTCACATTATCTCAACATATCCGACGGAATATTTCCTGAAGACAAACTCCAAATGAATTGGTTAGAAGGGAGTTGTTATCTTGAATCTATTAATATATCTCTTAGCAAACTGAGTGGAATACAGGATGGAGCATTTAATCAAACCAGCGTAGCTTATCTTTTGGAACTAGAACTAAATAAAGTTGAACTAACAGACCTTACTGAAAAATCATTCGTTGGTTTGAAGACAATTGAAGCATTCACATTGGTTAACAGAAAAGAAAATTTTTCGGGCCTAGCATTCCTGAAACCGATGATGAAAACTTTGAAAAAATTAGTTATTAAACATGAGACCAGTATCGCTACCGATCCTGGGCCATGGCTTCGTGGAGAAAGTTTTCCGAAGTTAACAACAATAATTTTTGATGGCAGTAATTTTGGAGGATACATTAATGAAGCTACATTTGGACATTTAAAAAAACTTACAACATTACAGATGAATTCATGTAAGATCACAAGCATAGCTGACGGAAGCTTTGACTTCATGAAAATTCAGATGGTTTTTCTAATAAGCTTACAAAACAACCTGTTGAAACGACTTGATGGTGATTACTTATCAACTATAACATCTCAGAGGCGATTAGATATCGAAAATAATCCTTGGAACTGTACATGTGAATTAGAACATCTTACTCGAGTTTTTAAGATATATCCAAAAGGTTTTGGGGAGAACTCAAATTGTAGTACTCCACCGCATCTTGCTGGAAAGTTTCTTCATGAGATTGATTTACAAAAATGTGAAGGTAAACCATTACCTCCTCTTGAAACAACAACTTCTACCGAACTTATTTCCAGTAGTACACTTTCAGCAAGCTCGCCCGCTTCAACTGAACCTGAATATACCACTCCTTCTTCTCAAATACGAAGTACTACTCTTTCAGATGATTCAATTTTGGTAGAATGTGAAACACAAGAAGTTCAGTTTACAAGCAACGTTTTAGAACTTGCATCTCCAGATGGACATTTTGAAATAATTACAACTGGAGAAACCAATGTAAAAATGATCTTTGAAGATATCAACGATGATCTTGGAGTAATTTGGTTTTATGAACAACCTAATTTATACAAAAAAGTTGAAAATGTTGGAATTGTCGGAGAATTTAATATCGGCTGTCAGAGTGAACTTGATACCACTCTGGTAGTTGAAGGTTTAGACGATAATCAATCCTATATTTTTTGTCTTATCAAGAACGGCTCAAAGTTGATATCACCGTTTAACTGTCAATCACATTTTAGTACTCTCGGAACTTTAAATAAAAACGATGAAATATGGCTGATGAAAGAAGACATACCACTGGTCATATGTGTTTTTGTTGCCAGCATTGTAGTTTCAATATTAATTGGACTGATCGGAATCTTTATACTCATACAATATCATCCACGTTTGTTAGGATTTAATAAGCACATTGATGTCAGTCGTAAAAATGTTGTAGAAAATCAAGGAAATATCAAAAGTTCGGTTACGGAGACTTCCTTTGGAAATAGGTTTGTTGCTCCTTAAATTTTTGAGAATACTACATATCCAAAATTGTTTTTTTTTCGTATAGTTTTCTTTCAGGAGTATCAACAACTCATTTGAGACGATTTTCAACAGAAAGTGGATTAAGTTATTTGATGTCTAATAATTATGAGGTATTGGGATACTCCAAGAGGACGAATGTTAACAATGACTTGATGTTTTCTAATCGATTACCAAGAAGTCCAGCTCCACCTTTACCCAAAAGAAGCAACGAAAAAGTCGATGGTTTTTATAATACAAAAAAGGATAATATTATGGAGCAGAGTGGCGATGATGATGGATACATGAGTGTGGTATACCAACAGTAATAAATAATTTCAAATATTACATAAATCGTTTTTAATATCATCAATGCAAAATAAACAAAAGACCTTTTATAATTTTAGTTTAATTGATTCATATTTGTTATAAAGTAAAATTTATTTTACTAATACCAAACTATTTATGTATGTATGTATAAGCAAAATATAAATAAAATCAGAATTATAATTATTTTATTTAAACAATTCTTTAAATTGTTAAAAAATATAGCATTTTAAATTGCTTTCCACTTAAAGTAGATACAACCTAAAAAATATTATACCCTACAGACATTTGAAAATAAATGTTAAAAATAGAATTCAGTGATTTTTGAAACAAATTAAAACAGATATTTTTTAAACCAGTAAACTCAGTATTAATACATACAACAATTGAACTAGCCAAAAAAAAATGAGGTGAACAAATTTTGAAGATTTTTTATTGGTTTCTCAAAAGCTGAAGAGCATTCCAAAAATTCATTTTTTTAATGGATATTCTGTTACTGCGCAATTACAAAACTAACAAAATACTAAATGTTTTGTCATTAAATTCATTTTTTAATAAATTTCAAGTCCCATTAATAAGTAAAGAATTCAAAATTGTGAAAAATTTAATTTAATTTTCGCTTTTTTTGATAATGGTAAGGTTTTTTTTTATCAAGACTTTGGTTGGTAGGGATTAATTGATTCATTTGCAAGTTTAAAAAAAAGTTTAAAAAATATTTAAATTTGAAAATTTCAATCTATTAAAATTTTCAATACTATTCAACCAGAATTTCGATAATATCGGAAACCACAGAGAGGCCTAACATTTTGAACTTCTAGCACTGAACGTAGGTATCCACTTGTAATATTTAGATAAAAAGACTGATTTCTGTATCATAATTTCGATTAACAACTGGTACGTCCCGTCTCGAAAAATAAGGTGATGCAGTTCCTTCAAGTGTTCGTGGAATTTCTGGCAAGGGATCATTGGATGAACGTTTACGCTTGAACGGAACTTCTGCATATCTGACATTAAGTGAAGATTGATGAGCTGGGATTATTTCATAAATGTTTAAATTTTCCGGATTCATATAACTTTGAATACTATCCAAACTGTTCACCGACACTGAAGAACGACGTTGAAATGGGAACCTTAAAAGACAAAAATAATATTTTAAACAACAATTACACATTATAAAAGAAAAGTTTGTCCTCACCCTCTTAATTTTTTATTTGCTAACTGTTCTTCCATCAGTTTGAACTTCTGTAGGGTCTTGTCCTCTGGAAAAACAAGTATGTTAGATGTATCAGTCCTCTGCATAGCAACACGTTTACTTCCCTTAAGAAGATAAGGTTTATGCTTAAGAACGAAAAACGCAACAAACATCCCCAAAAACACAAATAAAACAGTCCCAATGATCATAATGACTATTCCGGTAGCTTTCATATTATTAGATAACCACGCATTGTATTTTATATCCGAGTTTCCTTCAATATAAACTGATTTGCACGAAAACGGTGAAACTGTTAAGTAATCTTTTAGAATCAAGCAGAATGTGTAAGACATATCGGGAAGAAGATGGTTGATTGTTGTAACACGCTCCACACGACCATAACATCCAAGTCCATATTCATTGTGATTTGTCTCCATTTTGTAGTATTGAAGTGTTACTTTGTTGAACCATAAGACTCCGTAGGTTTCGTTTAAAATCTTCCTAACAACAATGTCCACTTCTGATTCCTTTTTCTTTATTATGTCGAATTGTGTATTTGGCCAATATATAGACAAATTATCAGTTTCTAGCTTTCCACTATCCTTGTGGCACTCTAGTTCATGGGTTGTGACGTATGGATTTAATTCTGAAGTAGTTTCAGGTGGAGACAGTTCAGTTGTTTGAACTGTTTTTCCTGATGTCACTCCAAAGTTGTTAAACAAGCCAAAACCTGTGTCAAGAATGTTTTTGGTAGCTAGATTCGGTATGGGAGTGGTTGAGACTGGACAGATGCTTTCATTTGTTACTAAAACATTTTTTATGTTCCCGCAATAAACATCTTCTTTTTCTTGAAAAGCCAACAAGACATTCATTTCTATTTGAAGATCACACGAACAGTTCCAAGGATTATCATTTAGGTGCAAAGTCAGTGCTTTGGTAAGACTTCGCCATCCAAAAATATTCCGCCCAACTACAATCAGATTATTATTTGATAAATCCAGAAACTTTAGTGTGACTATAATTCCCTCAAAAATTGACTCGGGCAAAAATGTGATTGCTGAGTGAGCCAAATTGAGTTTTTCCACCACTGACAACTGGCTAAAACTCCCTGCCGTAAGTTTTCCACTGAAATTATTGTAACTCAGGTCAACATCTTCCAGACTATTCAAAAGACATTGACTATCCGTTAGATTTGTAACTTTCATCAAACCCGTTTTTATTGTAAGCTTTTTGATCTGATACTTTATGTGCTCTAGAAAACTTTCATTGACTGTCCTCAATTCATGATTTGTTTGTATCAAAGTGAAGCTTTTGAACTTTTCATTAACGTTTTCAAAAATTCCCTTATCAATATGTTTAAGTGTCAAGTTTTCTAAGTGAACTCCGCTAAGTGTTTTACTTTCAAAAGCCCCAGGATCTATATATTCTATATCTGAGTTATAAATTGATAAGTAGTTGACTTTGTCAGAAATGGAACCTAGAAGTTTCCTGGGAAGTATTTTTCCAGGAAACTGGTATTCTATTAGATGTAACTCGCTAATGAATGCGCAATCCTTGTCCTAGAGTTAAAAAAAAGAGGTTTTAAAAATATGCAAATGGTTTCATATTAAACTGCTTACGACAAGAGCATTCACATTCTGTTCGATAGTAGAATGATATCCGTTAGTACAAATGTACTTGCAATCAGTTCGTAGACATTTCCCTTCTGGATTCGATTTGATAGTTGGTCGTAAATCACTAAAGGATGCATTTTATGGAGGAAAAAAAAACATACAATTTAATGCATAAAATTATTATTTTTGTACCATATATAAAATTGTGAATGGATTCTATGAACTTTAGATCTTCAATACCTTGAAAAGTTCATATAAAAATCATAAAAATTCAATTAATGAAGAAATTAAAGGTTTTTATATATTTATTTGTAATTCCATCGAAAAAACTTAAGAATGAAAAAAAAAACAGTACCACGGCTAAAGCACCAATACAGCGAGTTGAAAACCAGCAAGTGCAATCTTCCACTCACAGTATTGCAACCTCAACCTCAAAAAGCGTAATTATGAAAAAGTACGATTACAGAATGCATGGTCATTTCAAGTTTTTTTCCACAAAATTCTTCTTAACTCACACCTTTGTTCCCCAGAGACTTTTTAATTGTGATGCACTTTTCAGTCAGCTATTTTATATAAAATATGTTAATTTCGAATAATTAAAAAAAAACTATAATATTATTTCTGCAGTCATCTAAATTTGGTCTTTCTAATTTTTTATACTCGCACTTTGGAACTGAATTTTTGCAATTAATCATTATTTATGGGCCCAACAGAAGCAGTATTTCATAGCAAATGTCTATTGTAAGTCAAAAGTAATCCATGTAAACATAACAAAACACACAATTTATGATAATGGATAACCACAATTATATTATAGTTTTATCATACCAACTGCAATAGGTATCTCATTGATAAATCAATAACGTAAAAAATGTATGGGTGCGTGTTGCATCAATTTTAGCAAATAAAAAATAAAAGACTATATTTGAATTATATTTCATATTCACAAAAACTTGATTTTCAATCAACACGTAATTTTTTGGTTATCTTTTTTACTTATAGATAAGTCACAGACAGAACTACCTTATGTTTGGCAGAGCTTCTCCAAAATTCTTCAAAATATCAGCGAATAGCTCTCTGCTATTCACTCTTGTATTTAAAACAAATAACAGTAACTGAATTATTATGATAAAATGCATTGCAATAAAATTGCATAACTGTTATATCATATAGTTTGCCAAATGCAGTTTTATCAAGTTTTTGAATCGCTCTTTACTTAAGAGAAGAAATAATTTGGTTATCAAAATAATGGTAGGTACTGAACTCCTTTCAGGTTATCAAAATACTAATCGCAAGCTATCAAAAACTAGTTAGTCAGGATACATTATTGATAATAAATAGATACATTTGTGATAAATTTGTTATCGACAAGCATGCATACTAAAAACAAGAAGCATTAAGCTTTTGAACAGCAAAATCATTGTGTTTTCTGTTACACAATTTGTTTGGTACCCTATCTACGCTAAAACAAAGAGATAATTAAGTGCTACTGTTATGAATGAAATAATCCTATTTCAACTCGTATTTTGTTTTTGAGTTTTGAATCTTCATTTTTGCGATTGCAATGTTCCCTTTTCTTGGCTTTTATGTATGAGATTACAGGTTCAAAATCTAAATGCGATGTGGATTTAATTAAATCCTTATTCGATAAAATAACGATAGTTCGACGTAGTCTACCTCCTACTGTTTTGTCTTCATAATTTAATCAATTTTATTTATTAACTAAAGTTTGCGGGACTTAAGTTGTTGAAAAAAAAGTGAAAAATCATTCGTTAATGTCCAGAAGAAAAATTCCGGAGAAATCCAAACTTTTTGTTGAGTAAAAAAATATCAAAAATTATTTCGTAATTCTACAAAAATGTTGTTGGTGTTTTATATATGAACAATAAAAAAGTTTTTTTCTTAGTTTTACATTAGGTTTTAAGAACTTTAAATAGGCAAACATTTTTAGCATCAAACCAGGTTTTCGAGAAATATAAGACGGTTTTTTGCTTATCTCTGCAGAAAGACTAATCTTTTTCTTCGAAATTTAGTTAGAATCATTTCAATATCTCAATATCTCGAGAAATCCTGAGTTTTTTGGAGCATGAATTTCTGTTGAGAATTATTTAAAATTTGGTTTAACAAAAATTACCCCATTTAAAAAAATGGTGTTTTGTTTTTAATTTTCAACCGTATTAATTCTGAGTTAAGTTTCAACTCTGGAATTTAAAAGTTTCGGAAATTTGTAATTTCTGTTTTATTTCAGTTTTCAAACGAGACTATCTCAAAAACCTCACGTAATGGAATTTTAATTCAGGTCCTTTATTCAGGTTCATTGATGGTATGATAACTTTAGTTTATGATTCTTCTTACAAAAAGAATTAGCTATCATAAATAACATTCCATTTGATAATTTTTTTTAACTAGAAAAAAATAAACAAAAGGCATTTTTCACAAAGTATTTCATTTACACGTTCTGAATTTATTATTTTTTTTTGTTTTGTAATTTAATTTCTTAATATACTCGTAGGTGTTATTTTTGTTTGTTTTTTTTTCACAAAGTTTCAATGTTCTTAGAAGTCTACATTTTTTATTTGTTTTTTTATTTCACAATATCGCAAAGCATATCAACGCTGCACCACCGCAATGCCGCATCGGTTTCTAGATACTAATTTTATTATATTACTTAAAATGTATTCTTGTTTACTTTTCAAAAGATTATAACTAATTTGAACATCAAATATCTTAAAAGCGAAAACTATCAAACAAAATTAGAATAAATATTACAACTAATAATATATTTTATAAGAAATTCTTAAGGTAAATAAAAGAATTAAATTAAGCGGTAAAAATAGCTTACGTAGGAATAATTATTTTTTTTACGTTAGTAAAAATAGCTTAAGTATAGAAATAGGCAAGTACTTTTATTTTTAGTGTAGAGGTTGGCAATCGCTTATAAATAAATACAAACTAGTTAATAGACAGTTACTACAATTATACATATATTATGTTGTTTTTGCTTGCTAACCTAAGTACTAAGAACTAAATGTTATTTTATAATTACAAATGAAATCTATTTTACAAATATTTTTTTTTTTTGTTAACATTTGAGTGTTTTGAAATTGTTTTTTTTTTATTCGAGTTCAATACCTTCGTTGGTACTTTTAAAAATCAATTATTTTATTTTATATTTTATTTAAAATTAATACTGATTGTGAAGTTGAAAACGAAACTGCGCTTGAAGAAGGTACCTGCACACGTCACAAGAAACTATGGACTTAAATCGATATTTTTTCTTAAAATTATGGAATCATCAGTGTTTTTTTTTATTTTCTCTTCTTTTATGTTATCTTTTATAAATTTAAATAAAATCTCTGAAATAAATTAAATTATTATTACGATAAATATAAAATATTACAAATAATAAAATCTGCTCTACAAAATAATAATAAAATTTTGTTCGTCTTGTTTATTTTATTTACACGTGTGCTCCTCGAGAACTTTCACACAAATATCACATTTAACCTGGCAACACCAATGAAATTTGCAGTTACACCTTTCTCTTACTACAATATTTTTTGTATTGTAGCCCCGACCACAACAAAGAATACCGCAACCATCCAAACCTGACGAAGTTTTATTGCAAATTCGGCCATGGGTTCCTGTCAGAGATAAGCAAATGTTAGAACCACAATAGCTGCACGAAATCAACAATGTTGATGTAAATGCAAACAAAATTATTTACCTGGCCATTGGAGCTGTCTGTTATTCCGACACCAGTCCGGACTTTCATCCAAATACACCAAATCATGCGCAGTTGGTACTTTGAATTGTGGATCTTTTACTTGCAAACGTCCACGTTTGTTTAATTTCACCTCGGTTGCTTCGTCGTATCTTTCGCGCAGATAGTCACCTAGGTTTAGAACCATTTTAGTTAAATGTCGGCAATGTAGATTTCGATTTAAACTCACCAATTTCTCGTATTGATGACAACTGTTGCCAGCATGTGATGAGACTACAGGAACCGGAAACTCCATGACATTTGCAAGTTATTCGCGTCTTTTTTAGAACGGCCTGCAAATTTTTAAAAAAATCGTTGAAGTTGCATTTATTTGAAAATTAAAATTAAAATGGAATTTCAAATTATTGAACTTGATGGAAAGGGATGAATTATATTGCAACTTGTCACGTAGGCGCAGTGAATAAATTGTCTTCTTTTGTTTTTACTATTTATTTCATTAGATATTTTGTAAAAAATATTTTTAAATGTTTAGTTTATGATATCAAAAAATATGGTAGAGCCAAATGATTTAAATGAACAGCAAAATGTGTGGGAAATCTATTTACTTTGTAATTGATGTTAAAAAGAAATTAAAATTGAAATTCTTATTTCAATTTGATCGCGCTATCCTATTTCATTTTTAAAATGTGGTTGAGTTAGGTATACAAGAGAGCAGAAGGGCAGCCTTATTGTATATCTACCATAGCAACTATATGGAGTCTATTACCTCTAAACAAAAATAAAAAGCCTTATAGATTAAAAATTGAAACTTAGGCCAAGCGGGAATGTAATCGAAGTAAGCTTACAATTCTAATAATTTTTTATATTCACACACATCAAAAATTTCGTGACAAAATACCTTCATATCTAAGTCAAGCTGAAAACTAATCTCAAACAATCAAAATTTTCAACCTAACTTTTTTTTTTCAATACAAGTTAAAAGATCAAGTAAATATTTAATGATTGATTGTCGTACCCAATTTTTGGAAAGATTAAAGTAATCGATACAAATATTTTTATGTGAACAGATTGTTGCTTTAAATTCTCCAAACATAAGCAAGAAAATCACATAGCAATAAACCAAACAGGGTGTTGGAAATTCGATAACCTGAGATTTTTACATTTTTAAACTTCGCATTTGCTTGCACCTGGTACATTCGGGCAGTTATCCACACGGTCACAATATGAAAATGGATAGTGAAAAAAAAAAGATATGTTAATGCATCTATTTCATATGGGCGTCCAACAATCACCACGGCACCGTATAGAAGAAAACAAATTTAAGAGGTAATTTTCTTCGTTTCGATATGTAACGGTTTGTTTATTTTTATTTTAGTAATTTAAAATAAAATTTTTATAAAATAGGTTTTGTTTCATAATAATAACGTGTGTTTGTTAAAAATATGATACCAAAGTCAAAAAACGATCTATTTTTAGAAAAAATGTGTAGAAAAAAGTTGCCGAATAATAAATTTCGACTTAAAATGACTTCAGGACCTCATGGTTTTCTCGTGCTGGGCACCCTGTATACACAGTGTAAAAGCCATCATATCTTGACCAATCCGTATACTGCGATTCAGGCTATACAAATAAATAAATAAACAAAACGGCATCAAATACCATTATACAGTCCTGAATCTTTATAAGACGAACTAGATTAAAAGAAACACGACTCGAACACAAAATATAATACCTTCACTATTCATACCAGACAGATACAAGAAAATAAATAAAGTTTTTCATTTTTATCGCTTTAACGTTGAAATTTTCTCACATGGCACAAATGAGACGCAAATGTTTTTTTTTTTGTTAATATTTAATTTTTTTCAATTTCATTTTAAATATTTTTAGTTGATTATGAAGTAAATTTAAATATATTAAGCAATTTTTGATTTACACATGTGTCAACAAAAAACACTGCACTTGCCGTTGCAGTTTATGCACACGCATGCTAGCGTGAACGTAAAGCAATAAATAATTTTTTTTTCAGCTAGCAGCCATTTAAATCTGTTTAATATCACATCACGATATTAATAAAATTCTTTATTATTTTTATTTTTTTTTAATTTATTTTAATTAAAATATTCACAATATTTTTTTTTTAACTGATGGCAGACTGTTTTACTGCGAAAGGAAATGTGATAAAAATTCAGATAAAATTACAAATTCGCATTTATGTCTATGCAATCGCCACAACAAAATCTCATAAATCTTTTACTCTACCTATATGAACAAGAGCAGAGAGCACCCATGGTGGTGGCTTGGTCCAGCATGCAAGGCCGGAGTACCAAGTTGAAGCAATTAGGAGTCGAAAACACACAACGCTCCCGAAGGCTAGTGTAGTAATTGCAATAATATCTGACCATACAACGCAACAAGCCGGGCATGATATCAGTTAATCAATGGGTCTATGGTTGGCCAGGAGGCAGTATTCAACAGGTTTTCTTTCTTTTTTTTTTGGTTGATGGTGGTAATTTCAGCTGGAGGGAATGGAGGACGCTTAAGCTAATGAGTTCGAGATAACATTATTTTAGATTAGAGTTGCAAGACATAAGTATGTTTCATCAGAATGGTGAGCTTAATTTTCGGAAATACTTTTCAAAACCTGATTACAAATGAGAAACATAAGTTTGTACCTTGTTCTACTATTTAAAGCAGACTTCCATTGATACTCTGTTCTTAATTTTATTTGTTCCTTAAATTCATAAATTGCCAAATTGTTCTTTTAATGATTTATCTGTCGATATCGTATGAAAACGGAAACTCTTAATTGCACATATTATGTATGTACATGCATATGTATGTATAAAAATGAATTTTAATTCTTTTTATTTTTATGAAATTTAATTTAAAGTTCGAAATTCATTTGAAATATGAAAACGATACAATTTTTTAAATTAATTTAAAAATAACTAGGCTTGAAATTAAATTGATGAATTTACAAAAATATTAAAAAGGCTGATTTAAACAGTTCATAAGAACTGAACAATTGCTCGAAATAATGTCTTAACTATAAACCAAATGAAAAATAATCGGTGTATTCAATGTTGGTATAAAAAGGTTTTCAAAAAACAAACTTTTTTTTATACTTCGGAAATTGGAATTGAAAACTGTATTTATGTAAATATTTGTACATAGGTTTATTTATTTCAATACATGTCAAAAATTTCTGGAAAATGTGATTTTTCAATATTTCAAAAGGTAAAAATTATTCCTCAAAAATCACTTTAGAAACTACAAGGAAGCTGTGGTTATATTAACTTTTAGACTGAGTTAAAGCTTTTCTCGATAGTTATGAATTATGGTTATGTAGTAATTATTTAATAATTTAATGTAAGTGAAATTCTATGCAGACATACAAAAATACTTTTTTTTTATTGTGTCCTTATTATGTACAGGCCAATTGCAAAAGTTCTACTAGGTACGAGTATATGTTCGCATTACAAATAGTTACAAAACTCTTAAAACATTAAATTTTCACCTCAAAGAAACCAAGATTAATTTCTCATATTTATTACTACGACAGCTTAAACCGCTTGAGGTTATTATTTGTAAACACTTTGAGATCGTTGTTGCCCTAACTTCTTCTTTGATGATAACTTTTGAAAGCAAAACTTTTTTTTTATAACAAAAGAAGCATCAGGAGCATCGTTCGTCCACCTCCAAAAAACACCAAAAACCAAAAATCCAAAAAAATAAAAAAAAAAACAGCTTATGACAGCAATAAATGGGGGATAAAATTCAACGATAAATGAGACACGATTTGTTTCACTTTAACATCCACCACTGGCTGCTTCTCTGATGAATCCCAACGTTTTTGTTAATGTTGAAACTTGAAGGACGAAAACGTTTTAGAGTGCAAATTGAAAAGAGAATTCCGGCTCTTTACAATATTGTGTATATATGAAAATGTCTCATACCACAAACAAAACCTTCATAAATTGTGAAAGTTTATATTCTTTTTTTGGCACAGACGTAGGGGAAGGATATTGAGCGCAAGACATTACCCACCAAACCCGCTATGTCATAATATTTTAAGCTGAACATCATTTATATAGAAAACACCTAAAACTTGTCCTTCCTGTCAAAACATTCAGAAACTAAGAGTCAACCTCGGAAAAAAAAAATAAAAAAATTAAACATCATATTAAGGTACAATCGACGATGTTTATGTTTTTGTTGGGCCAACAACGTGAACTTATTTTTACTATTTCTTTGGAATCACGTAAAATATGAAAAACAAGTCAGTGATGGTGACGGTGACGGTGAGCGCAATCTGTTTCCATTCACGTTAAAACTCTCCCTCCATAAGCGTCTCCGTCGGCAGCAGGTTTTGGCATATTAGATGCGGTTGTTGGTCTTGGTCGTATAACCTCAGTCATTTTCATCCTGAATGTTTTCCATCTTCTGGAAACCCAATAGCAACAAAGGAAGGTTTGCTTTTTGCATTGCACTCCATTTTTTCGAAAGAGTTTTTTTTTTTTGAAGCAAAAGTAAAAGATATGTCACAAACTGGAACGACGACGAGTCGCTGTCCTTTGAGTCCTTTATCGTTTGTCGTCGACAACATGAGATCTTCCAGGACCTGAACAAAAAAAAAAAATGAAAGCTAACAGCAAAATTATTCGATTGGCATGGTGCGATTGGGCCAACTGATTGAGTTTTCCGGATAACACGACTCCGAAATGAAACACAACTTACCACAAATTTACAAAATTCTTTAAAAAAAAAAACAAAATAATAACAAAAGGATACAAAGAAAATATGAGACAGAAAAACTTTGCTGCACAAACGGGACTAGCAATTTGGCGACAGCTTTTATCGGGTTTTTAGTTCTGCGGTACAATATTTGAAGGTATATCGACGATATGAACGTGTTTTGGCAAAGTTTTGTGGAATTTTGCAGGGTGATTGCTTGTCGTGATTTTTTTTTTCATTTTTATAATTTGGACAAAATGATTTGTAGTTTTTGTTTTTATTTTTAACTTTTGTTTTCCATTTTTAAATGTAAGCATTTAAATTGGTGAAAATAAACTGTTAAAAATTATGGTTCAATTTAAACTAAATATTAAATAAAAGTATAGAAACATTTAAGGCAAAAAATTCATCAAGTTAAACATACATTTGAGAAATTAAAATGTGCACATGTACTTAGTACACTTTTAAATAAATTGTACTTTTAGGTTTTTGCATGGAATTTCGACTTAAAGCTGTATTTACTGAGCAAAGTTAAAATATGTATTGGTTACATTTAAATTCTTTAGCCTAAAGGAACTTTCTATTAAGGAATATGAATACGTCTGTATCAGCTACATTATAATATATTTTGAGTACATACATTTTACTACACCCCATCCAAGTAAAAACTGCATCACAGGAAGTTATGTGATGAGTAAAAGCATCATTTCATGATAGTGTATTGACAGTTTTAGAGATGATATGTACTCAATACATTATTTATTTGAGTATTTATTGGTTAAATAATTTATTCAGTATATAGATTTTATCATGTAATAATTACAAAGTTAATGAGTGCAGAAATCTATTCGGCAGGCAAACAGAGTTATATGATGAGTTCAGTTCAATTCAGTTTGAATGCAAATTTTGAAATATGCAGAAAAATGTTTGCATATACATAGATACCAGCATACGTATATAACATACATACATACATACATATGTATGTTTAAATTATTTATTTAAGTACTTGACAGGTAGGCATTTATTTTGAATGAGAAATCTATCACATCATTGCCCACTTAATTATGTTGTATCAAAATAAATACAGGTATGCACCATACTGAAACAGTTTATCAATTCACCGGAATTTAATGATAGTGCTTTATCAAATTACAATTTTTCAGTTAAAATATATTACTCAATCAAATTAAAAAAAAAAACAACTTACCCTTCGGCCAGCTTCGTTATTATGCAGATTCATTAAACTTCGTGCTTTCACTGACATTACATTTTTCAATCGACCAGGGCCAGCTCCTCCACCTCCATTTCCCATAAAGCCCATCATGTTGTTGCCAACGTTTCCCATGCTGTTTACAGCTCGCTGATTCTTCTTCTTCTTTCCGCCACCACCTCCGCCACCACCATACATGGATGCGGCGTAGTGATCCAAATTGAAAACCTTAGAATTTAATATCTCCCGGTTGATTTTTTCCTGTTCAAAGGACAAAGGGCAAAATAATTAGGATGTGCGGCAAAAGTTGCACACACATAATGAATATATAAAAAATAAAGTTAAGCGAGGACACAACTTTTTAATTTAAAAATCGAGTTGCCTGTGACTTTGACTGTGAGTGACGAAGTGCACACAGCAAACAACACAGCCTGATGGAGTCATTTCTACTTTACCTACACAAAGTAGAAATGCCTGCTCCACCTGGTTTTGATGTGCTGCCCCCGCCGCACCTTCATCGGTTGTCAAAATAGTACAAAGCAAACAAGAATGCTAATAAAAAAGTTGTCTCTTTACCTGTAATTCCAGCATTTCCTTCTCCTGTAATTTCGAATTGAGAATCTCCTTTGTTATCCTTTCCTGCAATTCCAATAAATCTTCTGGCTTGAAACGGCTGCCAGTTTCCGTGCTGTCCTCTTCTCGTTCTGTGTTGTCCTTGTTGACTGACGAACTGTAAGATGAAGATCCTGTAGAGGAACTACTGCTGCTGCCATTTTTATTATCACTATCGACATTGACAGTTATATTGGCATGGCCATCTTGTGAGGTACGTAGTGTTGTTGATGTTGTACCATTTTGTTGCTCCACCGCTGCCGTTGAAGGTGATGAGGAGGCTCTACTAGAAGCAGCATCTGTTGCTCCTTTCTCCGATAGGTGAGATGGAATGGGCTTTAGTGGTGATGATGGCGGCGGCGGCGGTGGTGATTTGTCCTGGGACTTATCATCATTCTTTATTCGAGGTCCTGATGCCAGACCACGGATGCCACGTTTACGTTCTTTTTCTCTAATGTCGATGAAATCTTGAGAGAACCTATATTATACCAGGAAACAAGGATAAGGATATAATAATGAAAGTGTGCTTTATTAAAATAAATATAAAGGTTTTATCGTGCATTACTCCAACAACGATAATATAACGACGCCGAGGACGACCGACGACGACGACGGTAGAGAAGGCAGAAATATTATGTTATATATCCTGGAACTAGAAATTCTTTGAGAAGAATTTATCGTCTGTTCGTCATGTTATTAATCAGAAATTGCCATATAAAAATAGTAAGAGCGAGGATTGAAGTGTGCTTTGTAACAATTTTCCTGATGAAAACACGACACCCACACACACACCTATATTAACGAGAATATTAAAGCTAGGCTAAAGGATCTGTGCCTTAAGAAATTGCATCGCCTGTCAACGACATATTTTGTATAGATACATACATGTATCGCTATATACCTTTTTAACAGGTAAGGATATCATGTTAAAGAAAATATGTAAGTTATAAATTCTGGAAGATATAAATGCTTAAGATACCTACCTTACCTAGCTTGTTGACTCTTCTTTACCTTGTAAAATATGCTTGCCTAAAATTGAGTTTTAAGGAAATTTAATGTCTTTCAGAATATTATTAAGTTGCTTTAGTTTTGCCGGATGAAGAATAAAAAACCATATCTCCAAAGAGCAAAAAAAAAACCAATAGCAATTTTCAATTGAAAAGGATAAAAATAATCAAAAATTATACATATACAAACTACGTCTTCACAAATAAAGAGCAGATAATAATAGATACCTAAGCTACTTACTACTTGTAGTTTTTCTGTCTGTCTGTCTTTTAAGGTTTGGCTTAAGCTTGTACCTGAGTATTGAGTGTTTGTACTATTTTCAAGGCATAATCTCATTTTTTTGATTTTTCTTTAGGAGAAACATTTACGTTAACTATAATACGAATTACTTTTGAAGTTTTTCCATTTTTTTTTTTTTTGGAAATGGCATGGATTTTGGTGAAAAAAATTCTATAAGTTTTAAAATATGTTGGATTATTTTCGTTTCCTTTAAAAAAACTTTTCGGTTGTATCCCAAAAAATGTTAAATTTCATGCAATTTCGATCAAAAAAAAAGTAAATAATTTTTCCAAAATTAAATACTTCGAAAACGATTTGGTATTTCTGAAGCTCGGTTCTGGACGTAGTTCCATATTTTTTTTTTTAATTTTGAACAACATTTATTTTAAATTCAAAATTGAAGGTACCTCGTATACAAATAAGAAAAAAGAAATTTAAAATTTAAAATTTAAAAATTATTTTTAATTTCAGTTTAATTTACAAATTTTTTATTTTTTGACAAATAAGTGTTTCCAAAACACTCACACAATTGTGAACTTCATGTTAATTAATGTTTTGATTTTGTATACTATTTTTCTAATAATTTTTTTTTAAATTTAAATATGTACATACTCATATCCTTAATAAATAATAAATTTAATTCGTATCAGAATTAGGAGTTTGTCTGAATTTTTTTTTTCAATTGCAATGAGAAAGTCGATCTTATAAATTTTAGAAAATTATTGCTAGCAAATTTATTTTTTTTTTGGTTTTTTAAGTGTATGTATCTTGAATATTAATTATCCAGAAACCGTTTTCAAAATACAGTTTTTATATAGAACTTTAATGCTAAGCAGCTCTTTGGTTTAACTTGTTGTTCGTAATTTTCCCCATAACGACTTTGGCCTCTTGGCGTCTCGTAGCAAGTCCTAAAAGACTTTCCTTTTTTAAATTGATGTCTACGTGATATTTAAAAGTGAAATATATTTTTAGTATAATTTAAATATTCATATTTTGTAAATATAAAATGTTTAACTGTGTATTGTCTCATCAAATGTTTTGGAAACAAATTTATATTGTGAATGCTTTCCTACAACATATTTTATGCGTCGAATCTTTCGAAAACTATTTTATTAGATATGCGACTACCTGTTTACCTATACGTAACAAATAAAAAACAGGAGGTCTAAGGAAGTATTATAGCAAATCCAAACATAAACTTCCGTTAGTTTATGAATTTAACCCTTAGCTACATTTTCTATATTACAAAAACTTTAAGTAGTTTTGACAGCACAAATAATCACCGCTATACAATCGGATATATAAAATGTAGTAGATAAGTTTCAAAACAAAAATATTTTGCTAAGGGTGTACCTCCCTAGTTTTTACTCTTACTCGTAAAGTATTGAAGAGATTGCATGTTCTTAAATTTACATAAAAAGGTACAACAACCCCTGAGCTCTGACTCTGTGAAAAAGAGGAGTGTGCTCAATCGTTTCGTACAAAAAAAAAAGTATCGAAAGTTCGAATAACATACGAAGTATTATTCTCTATCCACATACCTTCCTACCGAAACATAAATTATACACACACCAGCTATCCTTTGCGCCAAAAAATTCCTTTTCCTCTTTCGAATGTTTAGTTAACAGGATAACAGATTTTCTAGTTGGGAAAGAAATTCCAATGAGTTTTTGTATTTCAAAAACAAGACCTACTCAACTAAAGATTTACCTTCAGAAATTTCTGTCATCCCATCGCCTACATGCTGCCAACATAACAAAGGCGGTTTTTTTCTCAACTGTCTCATTCTCATACATAAATTACGTTTACATTCAAAAGGTATACCTAGGTTAAAATGTTCCAGAAATATTTTAAAATGAAAGTTAGAAAGAGAAAATGCTTTTCCATTTTCCTCTCATAAAACAACGATAAAATTCAACACGACTCGAAACAATTCAACAGGACTACAGAGAGTCTGAATATTATTTTCTCTGTTGTGTCTAAAATGACTGTTATATTCCTGAAAGTATGAAACCATGAAGAATAATCCTCAGCTATGCCTGAGTTCCTGATAACATGTACTTCATACGCGCTTCTGTACAAGATGTATAGAGTTTACAAATGTGCAGTGTTTTATGGTGCAACTTGTCTAGACTTACAGCACTGAATGATATAGTCATCAGTTTCTCTAAAAAGGACTCGTACACGTACAAATGTGTACATCGAATAGCATGAATAGTCCTTGCTTGGAATGTTTTTGCATGAAAACAGGTGTTGCATTTGGTGAAATGATGTAAGGATGCAATGAGCATGTGCAGAAAAATTTCACTTTCTCAATTGTGTAGAACGAAAGAGAGGACAGTTCACAGTTTACCAGTTTACTCCTTTGGTCGGTGGCTCTTGGATTTGGATTGAAGACAATTCTACTCAATATAATCAAAGTTGTTCACTCTTTTTTTTTATTATAAGCTCTCGGTAAAAGAATGGTATTTTTATTTCTAAATGTTTTCTTTACCAGGCGAAAAGGATATTCAGTTGGTTACTGGTATTTGAATTATTTCAAAGAACTTGGAAGTTAGACTTTTGTTTTGTGAACTAAGGAGAAATCTTTGATAATGTATCTTACTCTCGCATATAGCGAAGTATAATTGTGATATAAACTTTTGTTGCAGTAGCCTACTCTCTTTGGGGCGCGATTGTACTCTGAACAAGATTTTAATAAATATTCAATTGAAGGACACCACATAACTAATATGAATAAAAAACTTTGGCTTTTTGAAAAAGGCATTACTAGTAATGAGTACTTTTAATTTAAGTATTGTATTTTTTATTTAAAATAAATTTCACTTAATCTTATGTTAAGCAAAAAGTTATTTAAGTCTTGGAAATCGAGAACAAAAGCAGTACACTCAGGCGTATACGCAATTTTTTATTTAAATTGTTCTTTTGGTTTATGTTGATTTGAATATTATAATTATTACTAGTTGGTTGTAAGACGCTTAAGGGGCTTGTTGAAAAATGAAAAATAACATAATTGCAAATTAGGGAAATGATCCGCTATCGCAATTTAAAAGTAAAAAAAAAGTCAACAGTTTTTTTTTTCTTGAATTCTCTATAGAGAAATGTGATTTATGATTTTATGACAAAAAACTTACTGAAATTTAATAAAATTTTTATTAATGCAAATACAAAGTGCAGTTTGAGGTGATAAACTTTTAATATTGGAATATTCTATTGGAAACTGGTACAGATTGGGAATTGGAAGGTCATGGATACTCAGACAAAAAAGAGCTGACACTTTTTGGGATTGTAAATCTTAAGACAACTTGGTTTTCATTAATTGGATTAAAAACAAAAAAACAAATTTATGTAGTAGTTGTACAGTTTTTTTTTTTTTTTTGAGTTTTAAATAAATATTTAAGGAGAACAAATTGATGTAGGAATCAAATTAAGGAATGGACTTAAGGCTATTGTTTTATCTAATTTTGATAGAAAATCGCCCATACCACCCGAATGACAGGATATTCCACCTCATCAAAGCACAAATTAAATGTTGAGTTAGGTACAAAATTAAATATTATTTTAGCAAGAGTATTTTACTGCCTTTTATTAACTTGGTTCCCACTGTTCCCACCTATCTGCGACATGACAATTCAAGATTTTTTTTTTTTGTTTTTTAGTAATTCTTACCTTGATACACCAGTTTTAAGCAAAAATACATTTTAAACATGTTACAATATTGTGTATGTAAAAATCAACAAAATGGATATTCAATCTCTAAATCAATAGATGATAGTGTGAAGAAAAAACATTTATTGTTATTTAAACCAAAACCTTAGAATTAAACATTGAAAAGCCTCAAATTGTATTCTATATCATTGTTTTTGTAATTTTAAATATCAATAAAATTTTAAAAAATTTAAACTCCAAGATTTTCTGGAGATGAGGTGCTAATTTAGATATCTAAGGATCATTCGCTAAAAGGAGACTTAAATATTTTATTTTGAGATCTAATGTGACAGTTTATGAGGATTCAAGGCTAGATCACAAGCTCTTCAGTTCAAGATACATTTTTAAGTTTTGTATCAGCAAACAGCTTCCTAGAGCCAATTTTTCAATAGCGATTTCAGTTAACGTACAAATACGTTAGCATTTCATAGATAGCTTAACTGAGTTGAATTGACTCATATTTATCTCACGACTAAATGCTTGACCAATTAAATTGTAGCATCAGAATGCCACTGTCACTTACAAATTACACAAATCTAACACAACGTCAATCTGACGTCAAGAAGACTCATTACAATTCCTTGGGAGAAGTAGCATTTCAATTAAATTGATCACATTTCAATGAACCAATGATGCATACGTTTCTCGATAGACGACAAGCAAAATGTCAATCGCTTCCAGCTAAATGTTCTTCGTCTTGCCCGACATCACACACATTCAACAAGTCTTCATCCAGCGAAAAGTACTTGCACAATACACAGATGAAGACTAATCAATTACTTCTGCGAATCCATTTTACTGACAGCACGGATATAAATCACAAACTATAGGACTTGTAGACCGTAAAATTATATTTTATATATTGTTTTTTTTTTTGTTATTCCTTCTCTTGTTTATTGCCCTCTCTACGCAATAGATATTATATTTTCATCCCCGGGCGGGTGGTTGAAGAGCCAAGTTATGAAACTAAAGCCTAGACTGAGCACTGAGCCCTATATGTAGTTAAAAGTTATGATTTAAATCCATTGGCTGATGGATATTTTCGTCCGAATATGATGGATGTGTCCTTTTTGCTCAAAAGCTTAACCACGCGGAATAATAATTTATTCACCCCTCGGATAGTAATAAGGATTATTTTTATTTTTTTGTTCCCTCAAACAAAAACACAAACACATCGTCATATAGAGGTATATCTAGCAATACGAATTTCGCTATAGAGGAGTTAAGCCAAATTATTTAAATTTCTGAAACAATAACTTCGCTATGGATTGGAAGTGCTTGTAAACGATTGCATATTTTTGGGCTTGAATAATTTTGGTCTTGACAACGGGGCTGAGAGCCTGGCTCCCCTCCTCACTATTCACTATATTATTTCCCATCATCGTATCACTTTCAATTTTGGAGTTCGCCACCCCCCGCAAAACCACCGACAAAAACATCGAGAAAAAAAGGACAAAAAGAAGTGGAAAATTGTAACAACCACACGACCACAGAAGTGAACAATCTCATTATGTAAATAAAAACATCCTCTGTCGTCATCATAAAAAAAAGTGTTGCCGTGTTTTTAATAAATGTTTTATTTTTAAGCTTTTAGCTGGTTCTTTTCTTTATGTGTATTCATTTGGAATCACAAATAACTAACAAATTATCACTTTCCCATAAGTGAGACGCGCTCGGAAGCTTATCAAACGAAAAGAAAAAATCTGAAACAGTTGACGGATGCTGACTTTCTGGTATTTGTTTTATTAAAATTAATTGTGAATGTCAATGCAATCCGCGTGGCTGTTAGTTGATAGCACGGAAACACATTTTTTTGTATTATCATTGAGTGAAAAATCATCAAAATTCCTTTTCATCTAAGGCGTTCGTAATCAGTAGAAAATTGTAGCTCCCTCCATTCTTGACGGCTAAAAGCTCGCGCAAAAGAAACAACTTGATAGAGAATTTTCTTGGTCACTGGGTTCTAGCCATATTTCTCCAAGAGTTGCAATTTTGGACTTTAAATAGTTCATTTCCAACAATATCAGAATTGCCGATTTGAATGGTAAAATTCGCGCATACAATAAAACTTCTATCGATTTCTAAAAAAATCTTTAATTAAAAAACACATTTTCAGTGTTTTGAAACAGCAACGGCAACACTTTCACAAGGAAATATTTTTATTTGGTAAACCTACTCTCCTCTGTCTGTTATCCTGTCGTTTGTTTGTTTGTTTCCGTTGTTGTTGCAGGCATCCACAGCCCCATCAACTTATCCAGTGGAAGGAACAAACAAAACAACATCACAAAATAAAATAAAAGGCCGCTGTAATTACACATAACAACCCTCTATTATATATCCTTTTGGGGTAAAATCAAATAAAGTGTATTACAGAACGCAAGCGAAAATTGCTTAGGTCAATGTTGTTTGTTTGTTTGTACTCCTTGACTTGATAGTGGCAAGGTATGTACATAGCATATACGCTCATAATGGTGGGGGCGAGGATTCACATTCTGCTACCATACTACCGCACTAAGTTTATTTATTTTGTACAATTTACATAATGGATTAGGTCAGTCGTCTGGAGGAGGGCAACGGCAAATACACATCCTAGCCGAGCACTGCCCCTTTCCATCGCCGCGTCGACAATCGAGCGGCGTCCCCACCCAATCAGACTCTCGAAAAGGTGCAAAGATCCCTTTTGGGAGTGGCACGGTTTGGTTTAGTTCACCCATTGATGATGAAACCCCGGAAGGCCGTAAAGCCATATGGCGGCAGTCTCGTTTCCAGATTCCAGGCGATAAATTGATTACGTTAAGCGCAATGGAGTGGTGTTAAGGAACATGTGCTCATTGCGAAGGGGTTTTATTCTGCTCGCACTAACACTTTGATTTACTTACTTGTAAGCATATTCCAAGTCGTCACCGCATCCACCCCACGCCCAGTCATCGTGCAATTGCCTGGGGCGGGCACCACGTGAGCAGCCACACGATGCAAGCTGTCCATCACGACAAGCGCGCGCTATGAAGCTGGTAACAGTTGCTGATGCCAATGCGTGAATGAATGCCATTTCAGGGGATCCTATAAAATAAAGAGAAAGGGTTCAAATTAGTTGAAATTTATATTATACATATATACCTATTTACATGTTTGGGTTATGGAATGTGGAAGGGGAAGGGTGTTTCTTGCGCTTACAAAATAGTGAGTGTTTATGAGTGCTAATAGATTTTTTTTTAAATTGGTACTATGCTTACAATCCTGGTTGAATCAAACTCGATTAATAAAGAATACTAAAATTGCGGAAATTTCTGTTTAGTACAAAAAGAGTGTAGAAGAAGATTGTTCTTTTTTTTACTTATTGAACACTTTTTGGTGTCTTATTGTACTGAACCGTTTTGTAAGAAGTAACTGATTTTAAATTGAATTTATATACATTAAAAATTTAATCAAAATAATACCATAAAGTATTCAAAATTGGTTCTGAAAAACTTTTTCAAAATTTGCAAGTGTATTACGCACAAAACTAAAAATTTGATTCAACAATTTAAAAAAGAAAATTAGAATTTTTATGCTAAAAAAAAACGTAATTGTAAAAAATTCTATATAGCTTAAGCTTAATTTCGCTTTGCAAAATAGCCATTTTCTGTTAGATTATAAATATAGTGTAAGTCGCACCCAAGTAGATATGTCATAACCCCATAATTCATTTTGAAGGTGTCGCAGTGGCCTGTTTATGGCAAAGTGTCTGAGAAAATCATTTTTCATTTTGGTTTACATTTCAAAATTACAAAACTACTTGGAGTATGTATTTGTTGAACACAAAAAACTGTATATTTTTATTTAACTGTTAAATACTTTAATATTTCTTTGAATAACTACTTTGGCACATTTTTTTTGGTATAAGATAGAGTATGGAAAAAAAATTGTCAGCGCATAAAATTCAACGTTAAATATTTTTTTTAACATGAGAAAAAGAAATCAGACATTTTCTATCAGGTCTCGTTTTTGAGATATTCCCGTCAGAAAATCACAAAAAATACTACATTTTTTAATAAATACCAATTTAGTTTAAAAATACAAAACGTAGTTTTTTGTAGTTATTTTTTTTAATAGAAAATAAGAAACCATTAATACAATTTTACAAAAGAAAAGAAAAGCCCAAAAATAATTTCTTATTTATTCTTATCGAAAAAATGTAAGCTAATTGCTACACTCTTCAGGTACGTCCAATGGTGGACCTCATTTTGGGAAAAAAAAACACTGGATTAGAGTCATTTATAGAATTTCTCATATTTCGCTAATATTTCATGGTTTCTGAATTATAGCCCAGAAAAAAAACAATATAATTCGTTTTCTATACTCACTTTGTACAAGCTCTTTTAACAAAACTATAGTAATTTCTTTTGAAAAAAATAAGTCGGAAAAAATATTTCTTAAATCCACCATAGTGACTTTGTTTGACTTTTAAAGGCACAATTTTTTCATTCATTTTTCGAAGTGAAATAATTTGTAAGAAAATGTCCAATTTCAGCGTAATAGAAAATCTGTGAATATTTTCCTGAAATTCACGCACTTAAAATAGATATCTTCATTTTTCAACATCAATGATTTTTGACACCAAAAAAAAAGAAATATGATCCATTTTAAAAAACACAGTGTGTTATATGTACACACTTTATATTATACCCTATTCGAACGAGTTCTTGTGTTCAATTAGTTAATGTTGAGTGTTCCTGCTTAGGTTTATTAAAATTTGTCTGCTGAGCTATAATATGCATTGAGAAAGTTCTGGGGTCGACCCATTCAATCAAATACCAAATCATATTTATTTGATTTCGTAAAATCCCATCATCAGGTTTGTGTCTGTTCATCTGTTATTATATGCTGTTTGTTCAAAAGAACACCATTATATCTACCAATTAAATTAATTAATTATAATTATTTTATTCTTTAGGTTTTTTGTCCCTTAAACAAAGCGCAAATACTAAGCTACAAGCTACACAAATAACATCACCATTATTCCAGTTCATTAGCAACGTTAAATTCAATTAAAAAGTACGCCACGATAAAATCAGTGAAATTCCTTCTCCCCATCAGTAATTGTACACAAGTAATTCCGTTCACAGTCATCTGCTCCCAGAAGTACACATTTAGTACTTTGTTCTTGTTGTTTTTCTTGTTCTTTTTTTTGTGATCTGTTGTATAAATCCTTTCGACCTTAAATAAACGATGAAGTGGGACATTGGACCACCACCAATCTAGCCCTCAACACAATTGAATTGAATGTGCTTCGCAAGGTAGCCATGGCATCAAGCGCAGCACAACACAACACAACACACAGCATTAAGCCGAGCCAAGCGCCAAGCAAAGATCCAACAACCACTGTTGCTCAAGGATATTTTTATTAACATCCTTCCGTTTCTATCCGAGAAAAGGAGCAGCACTAGGTATGGATGGAAAAAGTTTCCCCATTTCATTTTCGCCACCGACCGGCCTACAACTCCTCCTCTCCAACAAGTACAATTTTCATTCATTCAATTTTTGTGAGTGTTGAGAAGAAGAAGTGAGAGTTAGTAGGTATAGTACAAAAATATGGGGTTGTTGGATGGGTGCGGGGTGTTCTAGGTTTGGGTTTGGTCTTGGTTTTGGGTTAAGGAATAACCGACTCAGTATAATGGTTGTTATCCTTTTCTCCAATAACCATAAGAGGATTACTTCCGCTTCGACAATTTAAGCATGGTATTCAGAGCGATGCGCTCATTTTAAAGGTTTGCCTTCTTATACTTCCTTTTACTTTTTTGGAATTTAAACTGTTAAACAATTTTCAATGCAGTCACGTTTTGGGTAGTTGTTCGAAATTTTGAACGACATGAAATAGTCAGATGTTAAAAGCATTTTTGTTTGTTTCAAAAATAGTTAGTCCAGTCAATTAAGGTTTGTTTTTCGAATTTTGAAAGTAAATTTCCGATATTGTTTATATTTTTTCAACTGATGTCTTTCTTGTTCTTGTAAATAATTTTATAAATTTATTTTTCAAGAAAATTCATAATTTTTTTTTAAATTGTCATAGTTTTGCTTCTTACCACGGAAATTTCACTTCTCCTCTAACAAATCGTTGACTCGTACGTTATGTGAATGAATTTTTATTTATTTTTCACAAAGCAACTTTACAACTTTTTTGTAATTCATTTTCATTTTCTGATTCTGTCACAGATTTTCGATTGGATTTAGTACCGGGCTGGTCGACGTCCAATCCAACAGATCAATGGAGTTCTCTGCGAACCATATAGACTAGACGTTGTATCGTTGTCCCGCCAAAGCATCCACTTTACGGAAAGGTTTCCCCGTAGGAAAGGATAATATTATCAAGCATCCTGCAATATTGAATTCTGGCCATGTGTCCCACATAAATTGATAAAAAGAACAAGTTTAAAAATGACCTGTCAAAAAATTGTGTTCTTTGACAAGACATTTTTAAACATGATTAAATGAGTTTAGGCAGACATTTTCCGTGGAAATTTTTTCATGCTACTTTCTTTTTGTTGTAAAAGTTCCAACAAAATCAAAAGTAGTTTTTAAGTTTGCAAGTGTTTTGACGAAGTGATTAAAAGAGTGCAAAATTATATTTTTCTATGCCCGTGGGTATATATTTTTTTCAAAAGCAGTTGCAACAAAAAATTTTTTCTTCACTTGACAGTTGGAATACCCAAGAGAAAAAATATTTTTAATAAACCTATGTTTGCACTGTTTGAATGTTATGGGTATAGGCAAGCAATAATGAGTATTTAACATTAAAAATATTCAAATATTCATTAGTTCGTTAATCTGTTTGCATATATCTCCATGAACAAAAAACAAGATAATAATACACCCCAAAAGAAGATATCCAAATAAAAACAACCCGTATGTCATCAAAATCAATTTTGATGCGTTTCCTTGAATTTTTCTGCTTTCATAGAAGTAATCCATCAATGCCGAAGTAATCATATCACTTTTCCCTTTATGCACACATTCCATCTGATCTGATAATCTATTCCCCTCTTCATCAAAACACTCCACATCCGCCAGCCCAGACCAAGTCTCATCATCAGGATAAATATTCGGGATTGCTTCCTGCTGCAATCAATCGTCGAATTTATACCCACATTCGCAGGCAAACACTTTGCTCGTGTCAGTTAGGGAAAAACTACTAGAACAGAACTCGAATTCGAGGACTACGAAGTATTGGAAATGGTTAACGTACATACTCGTTCATACATATATAGGAATAGCAGAGCAGACCTGCAAAACACAAAAATCACAAAATCCACTTCAGAATGAAAATACACGGAAAATTCCAAATCCGAATCCGAACCAGATCAAACGCACACACTTTCATTCGCACATAGAGTAACTGTGCCTCACCGCATTGATTCATCCCTTGGGAACGACATCTGCACCGTTGGCAGGCAGCCACTCTGATGCCACAGCAAAAGAGCACCTCCAGGAATTCACTTAACCATTCAATGGACTTTGTTTTCATCCTTTTTTTTATTATTTGAATTTGAATGCCTGAACCCAGTTTGGGTATTGATTACAATCTCTGAGTCTAAATCAGTCTCCGAGTTTTGTGTTTTTTTTTTATGTCGAAAATAGAAGCAAATCCATTATCCTCATTTCCCACAGGGTGCGGCAGCGGTTTTGACTGAACTAATATTTGAATACGGACGCAACGTTTGAATGGTAGCAGACCCCTCCTTTTACCGAACTCCAAAAATGTTTTTCGATTTTGACCGCGCTTCCAATTGAAAATTCAAAATTTTCGTTACGAGGCTTGGAGAAAACGGAACCGCCCCCTCCTAAACGGTTCCTTGCTATATTGTTCACATGATGGTAATGGTAATTATTGTTTGGGTTTTGATAGTAAGTCCTTTTAACATGGGAGATTCGTCACGTCATATGGGAATGCGGGCACATGATGTGGGGAAGAAAATCTTGATTTAATGATTTTTCAGTTTCAATATGGATTTCAGGATGTTTATTTATGAATATGACTGCGACCATGTAATTTTGGCTTTGGATTTTCGGGTGAGTGATGGTACTCATGCGCTTCAAATTTTAAGGATTTTCGTAGATTATGAGATATTCTACTTGAGTTCCGAAAATCCATAAGTAAATAAAACAACACTGATTGGGCTTCAATGTGAAGGGTAGAAAAGGTTTTTTTTAATGTTAAAATTGAGCAAAACAAATATTATTATTTATTATTTACTTTTATATCAACATTAATTTTTTTAATGCAAAATGTTTTTGAATTTTTTTAAACCCAAAATAATATGTTTTAATTATTTGAGTATAACTTTTTAAAACATTTATACATAAGGTTTGATGTGCACTTTGAAGTTGTAGATACATACATATACCTACAAATGTTATAAATGCTAGAAATATATAAATATTATTATGTATATGCTTTTCAAATGCTATAGAGGCAAACTTTTGCATTCACAGCCATCATCTGAAAACTATATTCTTTCAAGCTGTACTCGTATCTCAAATCGTAACCAGCAATGTCTTAAGCCCAGGAGCCATGAAAAATCAAAATATCCACATTCAGAAAAAATTTAGCAATTTGAAAACTCTGTACGAACAAAACAAATCCCTAAACATTATTTTGGATAGAACAAAAGGAAGAAGTGTAGATGCGAGCAACACGCCGAGATTTTTCACCAGCCTTCTTTTACGACTCTATATAATAAACGATTTAAGAGAATCCACCCCTTGTGGTATAACAAGAAACATCACTGCCCTCCCCTGAAAAAGTACATTGTACAAGCCTCAATTTGAAACAAAAAGTTATGGGCTCTTTGGAAGAAGACCCAAGAGATAGAGAATAGTCATCATAACTGTTAACCGCAACAAATTGGTAAATTAGTGCACATTTATTACATTTCCTTTTTGTTAAGGGGCAAAAGGACTTTTGTGAAACTGAAAGGGCGGTGAATTGCGCTGTGCTGAGGGGGTCCCCTTTCCAGAAATTTTAATTTAAACTCTCTGCTAGCCAGACAAAATGAATCCGGCTGACTTTGAAATATACGACGTAATGGGAGAGACATTCAAAAACAGGGGGAAGATGTTAATGTTTGGTTCTGGTAGGAATGTTCATCTTGATACTGAACAACGGTGTTCAGTTTACTTATAGTTGTTTTGTTCGTTTATTTTGCACATAATAATATTTTGAATAATTAAATAGATATGCATAGAATATGTACTCTTTGGTTTAAAGTAGCACTGGGGATTAGTATCATGGTTTAAGAATGAGAAAAATAAATATTATAATTGTAAGAGGGATATCAGAACGTAATTAGCGCACAATTAAAATTTAATGTGAAGACTACTATAAGATACCGGTTGTATCTTTAAACCCTGTCAGTAAGTTAAATTTTTATTTTTCCGGTAATTTAAAAATTAAATAATATGCAGGGTTACCAACAAGAAAAACCTGACTGCCTTAGGTAACTTTAATTCGAAAAACTTAAAAGTTTATTTTTTCGTTTTTTTTTCTTTGATGGGCTGAAATTCAACGGATTCTTAAAAATTTTCTTTTTTTACACAACACATATAAGACATATGAAAAACATAGTATTATCACGGTGGCATTCGAATGGGGCGACATCTAAATTATCGGGGCAACCCTTTCTCAAATTTTTTTGCGGAGAGCTTGTGGAGGCTTTAATTAATATCTATTAATATTTTTTGGTTATGGTAATCGAAATAATAGTCTCCTCTTGCTCCTACTCCCAATTTCCGTGCTTGAAAGATTCCCCAAATCAAATTCTACACCTTAAAAAACGCAGCGCCACTATACAACAAGGGTCGGAGCAATATTAAAAAATACTCGCCATGATAGTACTATGTTTTTCATATACAAAGTAGCATAGCATCAATAATATTTTTTTTAATTCTCAATAAAGTATACATATTTTAAACTTCTAATATGTTCACTTTAAGAATCCTCCAAATATTTGACCGAATTAAAATTTTTCAATATGAATGTTTCCTACGTTTATATACAAGTAATTTATTTTAGCTTTATATCAGTTGCAATATTTTTGTTAAAGTTATTTTTTAAAATTAATTTTTAAAAATAAGGGGAAGAAATATTAACTAATCGATTTTAATTTTATTTGTATATCAACCGAGAGAAATGCATAAATTCAATCATTAAAAAGAATATTAATTAAATTAAAATTAATAGAACAAAAAAAAAAAAAAACATTTTAAAATGAGTATTAAAAAAATGAAAATAAAAACCTTACCTAAACTTGACATTGGCCCAAACACTGTATTGTCCTCTGTTGTGCTGCAATTCCATCGGCGATTTTTGAACTGATGTTGGCATTCCTGAAAACAAAACAAAACAAAATCAATCAATTTAAAAGTACGAGTATTATAAGTAGGTAGGTACATTCAAATGCAAATACGCGTAGGTAAAAAAATTTAAATAGAAAAACAAATCAAACGTATAATATGGCAAATGGCACTCAATTGAACCAATGCACACACGAATACACTAATTAACAAATTCCAATAATTTTTTTCTACCATTCGTAAAGCTATACTCCTATATTAAAAGTTTTTTTGAAATTTAATCCAGGTATGCTGCATGTTAACCACTTATTCACCCAATCACATCATCAAATCCAGTTTGGATTAAAATAAAACAGAAACAGACGCATAAAATTCCAATTCAAAATCTAGCCACGCTTTGCATATTGCATATTTGTTACAAAATCCAACAATGGAAACATTGAACTTCAAAACTTTTTGCCCTTCATCAGTAATGGCGGCCAACAGCGGAAAAAGAAGGCACCCGTTCTTTAGTTCCCCAAACAATCAAATTAAAAAAAAAAAAAAATATTGAGCGCACACCGCGCATTAGGCAAGGGATTTACGCCCGAAAAAATATTCAAAAGTTAGCAAAAAAAAAAACTCAACACAGTAACAGCAACCAGGACCCAGCAGCAGCAGTAGCAGCGGCAGTATCCTTATCATTTATTGGCAATTGTAATTGCATATCGGCGACTAATTTGAATTCAAATTTAAATTTTCCAATTGAATAGGTGGCTGCAAATGCAAAGGGAAAGTACATGTGTTGTGTAGTAGAATAGAAATCATCCCCTGCAAATAATAATATTGCGATTGTAATCGTGCGGTGCAACATCTATTGCAACACACTCTCTTTAATGCAACAAAAAACAGTAGGAGGCGTTTGTTTCCTGCACTTTGCATACAAAAACTTGCAAATTGCTTTAAGGGTTGAAGGTGGTACATCCGATCCATGGTATTTGCAAAAGCATTTTACGATTGTGTATGCAATCTGCACTCTGCACCCTGCATCCTGAACAGTGAACACCCCCGCACAAAGGCTTATATTTTGTTTTTTTTTTTTTTGTTGTTTCTACTGATGGTATAAGGGAAGACCTCAAAAGTGTGTTTTGTGTCCTTTTCAATGTTGGTCAGTGCAGAAGATTGACATTTGTACTGGGGAAGACTGCAAATGGCACTGTTGATATGTTACCAAGCACACAGTTATGTCCTCTTCTTTACCTAGCTACCTATAACCTTTTCAGCATTATGTACCTAGCTTCCTTTCACAATGTGCTTGTCTGTGGTTTTCATACAAATCGTCATTTTATGCAAAATTGCTCACAAAGGAGTTGCACGTGCATAAAAGATGAAAAGGTTGAATACACAAACGACAGTTCAAGTTGGCATTTTTGAATGACATGCATTTTATGATGACATATCTTTTTTGAATCATGTAGTGTAGGTACATTATTCTATGTTCATAAAGTATATCTTTGTCCTAAAATACAAGAGAATAAAATAAGGATAACTGTTGCACAAGCACAAGGATGGTTTTTGTGATAATTCATCTTAAAAAGTTCCTTAAAATGTGGAATTATTATTCGATTGCTGAAAAGTTCTTTTCTTTTAAATTATCAGTTTATTTATGGATTTCTAGAAATTTAATAACACACATTTTAAAAACAACAAAAAAAATATTTAAGCGTTTGAACAACGGAATAGATTCGATCTGGAAACTAAGCTATAGTAATAAATGTTCCTTTGAAAAATTAAAGCAAATTTAATTCTCAATATGAAACCCGTATGCGTTTTCACATGGAACGTTTTGCCGAGGAACATACAAACGATCAGACCAGCAGACCATAAGACTGCCAGACAAAAATTGACCTAGCGCATTGATGTTGAAATAATTATTAACAATTTTTTAGAATTAAATCTGCTCCCCTCTGCGTAACTGATTTTATTTCAAAACATATTATAGGCAAGTATTTTTAAAAGTACTGGCGTTCTTCTTTAAAATTAATTTTAATTTTTTCTTTGATATCTTTTGCATCCTGTGATAAATCTCAACCAGACTATTTCAAATGATTTGTGACTTTTTTTTTCTTGCAACGATAACAATATATCCAACTAAGCATTTTGATGAAGAGTTTAATTTGGGTATAAACAATTTTTAGCTGATGTGTTTCAAAAGAAAAGAAAACAATCCTCTTCAGCTGCTCAAGCATCTAAGTATAACTATCTAAGTCATGTTTACATTTCAAACAAACAAAATGATTTATAAATCAATCCGTTTCTTGAATTATTTATGCCGACTTAAAAGTAATTGACAACTTTGTGATTCTTCATCATATCAATGACTGACAAATCAACAGAATCAAAAACATATTTAACATTCAACTATCATCCACAAAGGATTGTTATGCCTTTTCATTTGAAAATCAAACACTAAGCAGAAGATAAGCTTGTCATTTGAATTATAATAGATTCAATATTAAACGAGCTATATAGATGACAAAAAGACCCTTTTCCTGCTGAATTCATGGACATATATTTTTTTTTGTTCATGTTTCTCTTTCTTATCTTTGCCAGACGGAATTGTTTGCCTATAAATGAGGGAGGCAACACTAACGAAATCAAATTAAAACGCCAATTTGCAACACAAATTGCTTCTTCTAATGCAATGCAAGCATTCATTTAGCTTTAGGTACATATTATATGAAGGCAAGAGTGCTAAGGGTTTGTTTCCGTCAGTCAGCCTTTTGACTTTGTTTGCATCCACCCATTCCACTCCACCCCTTCACAATGTTTATATAGTCTCTTTTATATAATTTTTATTTAAGGACAAAATCAATAAGTGCTAATAATGCTCGAAGGTGTTGTTTCAGTACTGTATATGCTTATACATAACTACTTGCAATATATTATACACGGTTAAAATTTTTTTTAATATTTTTAGGGATACCAAAAATGTTTAATATTTTTTATCTTAGGGACGCTACTTAACTTTTTTTTTAATAAATACAACAAAAACAAAAATAATTGTTCCGTTAGATTGTAATGTTTTAGGTACCTACTTGGATTTAATAAAAAAAAAATAAAAAAAATACATTCTATGCCTCACAAATTACAAATTTATTAAAAAACTATTGCAATTAAAGAGAAATATATTTGAAAATATTTTTAATATTTGTGTAATATTAAAATGTAATATTTCCTTTATTGCATATGGCTTTATAAAACAAAATCTGTATTAAGATATCATCCAAAATTTTTAACCGTGTAGAACTCGATTGTATGCACTGGTAGTTCCATTTATGATGACTTAGAATATTTTAATGAGAGGTAGGGTAGCATAATTTTGCTGATCAACGCTTGCATTGGCTTGGCAGGTAGATACTTATACACTGTTTAGTGTTTATGTCTTGATATTGTTGATTTAATAAATATTTAAATTCTACTGGACTAATTTTTTTATTTGCTCTGAACTGAAAACAAAAAATAAAGAAAAGTCAGTTGTTTAACATTCACTAAAATACACCTTCTAAGCTTCTATTGGATACCTACACTTTAAATATTAGAAATTAAATGGAATCATTTTTCTTCAACTTTAGCTTCATTAATTTAATTAAGATGACGTAAATATTAACTCTAGAAGTTATAAAAATAGGAAATAGAAATGTTAAGCAATTTTTCTGGACGGTAAATGTAGAATTTCAGCATTTCGAAATTTTTTAGAAACAGTGACAGTGACTAATAAAATTTTTGAACAAAAATATTTTCATCATTATACGAATTCTCTTTTTTCACAATTCGTTTTTACATGGGTATTAATATTAAAAATTGTTAACTAGTTTTTTTTTTCTCTTCGAATTCCCAAATCAATTAAGTAACCATGAACTCAATTACTTCCTCTTTGGTCATCGTTTTGAGTGAGTGATATTCCAAGCTATCAATATCCATTAATTAGTTAACATCAAAGAGTACCGTTTATCAACAAACCGAGTAAACTGTCAGGAATAAAAAAAAGAATCAGTCTAAGCAACGGTTCTTAAAATTGCAAACAGGAATCTCTCACTGGCACCGTCAACGTCCTAGTTGTTGTTTTCTCGAGGGAATGAAATGCATTTCAAACTCACAATGCGAGAAAAAGTTTATTTTTTTTTGTCATCTTGTTTCTTTGCAACTTTATACTACTATACAACAACATATCTACTTCTCTTAGACCGCAAAACAGTTCAATGTTGTAATGGCGATTTAATGACTGAACAAAATGATTTATGTATGTCCCTTGTCCTGGACGACGACAAACAGCACACGGTGCGGCCGCCAATAGTAAGCAAACAAGCTTGCAGACAGATAGACAGACAGACAGACAGACATACATACGTAGAAAACCATCGAACCACTTTTCTGTTCAGGCGCACGCAAAGGACAATGAGACATTTTAAAAAATGTTGAGAATTCCCCAAGTGAACAACAAATACAAAAATGAAGACCGAAGAGGTTTTTTCCAACCTAAAAATAGCAACAAATGACATTGCAAAGAAGTGTTACAGTTGTATGCGTTTTTTAAATATTATAAAAACCAAATTAAATCATATTTGTTGGTTCTCATAAAATTGTATACCTACTTGTAGTTCAACTGTATTTTATTTCGCTGATAAATTTTTAATTAATTTTTTTAACAAGTGAAAGTAATTTTATTAAGTAAAATAAAAAAATATTCCCAATAGTCCAAATTGTCAACGAAAATCACGAAATTCTTCAATTCTTTAAAATAAAGGAAGAACTCATAGTTTTGTGGTGTTTTTTGTGGAACACCCTATAAAGTATTTACCTGTACTCCAGCTTTGAAGTGGCTCTGTTTAAGATTTAGTAATAGAACGTTGTCAACTACATAGGTCCAATGGCTTACGGTTATGAAGAGATTTGAAATTTTGTACAAGTTATGATGAGAGCATTTTTACGCAGTTGGCCACACTAATCCACAATGAAACCTCTTTTTTTGTAACAAAACTTATCGAATAACTCAACGATGACGTTGAAAATGTAGAGCTCTGGCCCAAGGAGCTCCCCAACAAGTATATAGTCGAGGTATATTTTCTCATTGTGTAAGTGTTTCAGAACTGCATTTGGAACTCTGCAACCGAGTGAAATAAATCATAATCATGGGCATCATCGTCAATGGAGCAGAAAGACGTGACTAAGGGAAGCGAAAGAAATTTAATTGAGTATAAGCGTGCAACTTTTTTCCACGCCTTGAGGTTAATCTTCAATGAAAGATTATAACAAAAAAAAAGTATTAGGTAATAGATGATAAAAAAATATATTTATTTAATTTTAAATTTCCTCGATTGAGGTTATCGCGATAACAAAGTTGCAATAATGATCATGATGATCATCATGACATTCCAATATTGATTTCTCAAATTATTGCATTGCTTCGCTTGATTTGTAATTCGAATATCAAATTGAAAGATGGATAACATTATTGTGCTGTCACAAGCATTCATGATGCACGTGTTCAATAGTGTATGACGCTTTAATAGTTGATTGATGGGTTGATTGTCCTTTTTTTTTGCCAATGAAGACGAGGGAATGGAATGGCGAACAAGAAAAACACAATCTTACTTTTTGCATCTTCTTTAAAATAAATTAAAATAAGGAAATTCCAAAGACAGAGATAATGTGTTCCAGGTACCTATAAGAGGAAAATTTTAACAAATAGCAATCCTTCGATTGTTCAAAAAAAAATTCAGCAAAAAATGTAGGTATTTTATAAAAAATAAATTGGATTTGTCCGTGTAACTAATAAACAGACCGTAGATTCAATGAAATTTTTCATTAGAAATCATCTAGACGAGATCGTGGTGGAATTAGAGACGAAACAATGTTTTTTCTATTCTTACGTAACCGAAACGAGACTTGAAATCTTGTCTTGTATCGTGGGCAGCCCTTAAAACGTAAGCAATGAAGGCATTTTTTAACCAAAAATTTGACAATAGCTAATGACCTGCTCATTACCTACAATTAAATTTCTTCGATTACGAGTTTTGCTTCTTCACTGGTTTTCTGTCATTCAATCTGGGTTCGAATCCTGGTCACGGTAAGAAGTTTTTCGATATGAATGAATGAAATTGTTACTGCTAGAGCAAATGCAGTACTTAAACGTCTTCAGAACAAATATACTATTACAAAAATTATATATTCAAACCGAAAAAAAAAATATTTTTATATTCTGTGTGTTCTTTTGTTTTATTGAATTGTCCTTATAAAATAAAGGAAATATTCTGAAGAACTGAAGAAATTCGTTAAAAATTCTCATTGACTAAAAAAACAACAACAAGCGAATAAACAAACAAAATTCATTATTTGGATTACCATTCCCTCTTCATAAATATTTGTTTCCAAAGGCATTCCAAGTCAATAAAACAGCGAATCATATAACCTTTTAAGATAATTGAGCCATAAGACTTTATTGATTTACCAACCATGATTTAATTAAACTTCCGCAATATACAAAAGGATAAATTTATTCACATATCTTCAGGAAATATTTAATATTTAATTCTATACGATACAAATAGAGAACAAGAGTAGGTATAGGTATATATAATAATCTCAGAACTGATTTTATACACAACTGGCTAAAGGCCCAGAAAATTCATTGAATTTCCGTGGAAATTTTAAGTGTGTGTGTGTGTAGACTTGTATCATCATCATAACCATTTTCTCGACTTTTTGCCATTCCTTAAACGATTTGATATATTTTTTTTTTGTTATATCACAAAAAAATCCAACCAAATAAACAACAGAAATAAAAAAGAAAAACAAAACAAATTTTCTCAAAACTTTATTGAATATACCTTCGCATGCTCAAGGATTTATGTGTAATGAGAAATGCCATCTACCCCACAGTTCTGTTACAAGGACGAACAAATAATAATATTTTCCATGTTAATTTTATTCCGCTTCAAGCAGCGCAACCCCCCTTCTGATTTAACTTGTCTTCAACACGTTATCGCACATATCTTCAAACTACGAAGGTTTTTCAGCTTTCGAGATTTACTAAGAAAAATAAACACACATCCACTTGATGTCTATACAAAAAAATATAGTGAAGAAGATTCAAAATGCCTGGGGCTGTGGAACGACCTCTATCTGAATACCCAACTCCATACTGCTTTCATTGCCGTTAATAATAAAAAAAAAATAGGTATCGTATAGGTACGAGTATAAGAAAAACGAAACAATTCTTTTGATCTCCCTCAAAGATAAAAAAAATGTTATTTCATACTTTCTCCTTACAGGTGGTGTGTAGGATGTTTGTGTATTGTGTCCTTCATATAATTTCACGTGTAGCTTCAAGGCGTACTCTTTGTTCTTAGAGAAAATATAAAACCAGGAAGCTCTACCTCTTCTTATCTTTGATGGGGTTGTTATTTCAGTACCAATACTTTTATTTCCGTTTTGCTGTTGGTGCGTTTCGTACGCAATTTGTATAGTTTTTGCAGTTTGTGTGTTCTAGAAAAATATTTTTGTTTTGTCTTACATAAAGTGGAATAGGTTTTTTTTAGGAGTGTAGCTTAACTGGCTAGAACATAAGTTGTTAGGTTCTGGGTTGCTGCTTTGGGCTTTCTTCAGCAAGTTTATGGTAATAAGCTGAATTTGTGTTGTTTTGTGGTAAAAGTTCTCTATTATGGGATTCAGTGTCACGCAGAGACTTATAACTTGTTATAGAAAGACAGTTTGCCATTTGGAAGAGTTGTAAGCTCTGATAATTTAAGGCTTTGAATTTGTAACCTTAAAGATTTGAAGTCACCATTGTCTGCTGGCATCGAAAATCAGTATTATCAATCATTGTTGTCTGCTTTAGTTCTAGGAAACCGACAATATGTTTGATCCTTACCCAGACATAACGAATTCAGTAATTTATATTGTTCTGTAAAAAAAAACATATGATGTTGAAATCTTAATCCGTTATCATGAGGATGATGTTTGAGTCGTTGGAAAACATAAAACAAATAAGTTGACTTTTTCAATCGAATTGTATCAGATCGTTTAGGATTGGTTCAATCGAACGAAAGTCGTTTTTACTTAAACTTTTAAAGCTTGGCGATGCCAAATGTTTTCATCTAAAGAAATGTTCACCGAAATTTTAAAAATAACTATGGGATAAGTCATAAAAAAAAAACTCACCTGAATAGCGGATCTAGCTCCACGACTAATCGCCGGCATTACACTCGGATGCATAACACAAATTTTTTTTTGGCCATAAGATAGAGCGTCCACGTCATAACACAGATCTGGATTTAAATTGATGGGTTCAGAATATGCAGCTACTGTTGGACTCGGAGTATTGTTCAAGAACATTTGATTATTCAATCCACCCAACTGGCCTCCTGACATTATAAAGTCTTTCGCCGGGGCATCATAGTACGTGGATCCGTAAGCACCACCAATATTCCTTCGATTATGATGGCTTCTGGGCATCCGTAATAGCTTCAACTCTGAAGACGGTTCCTTGGTTTCATTCGGTTTGATTTTAAAAGAGTCCGGTATTTCAATCGATACAGCAAAACGTCTGGTATTGTTGATTGTCTGAAGAAATGGCTGGAATGGCGGGTATTGTTGTTGCTGCTGCTGTTCTAACAGCTGTTGTTGCTCTTGTCTTCTTCTTTGACGCTGACATTTTGGTGAATCTGGATTTTTGCAGGGCTTTCGTTGATTTTTGTTCCGTTTTTCACCATTGTTTCTAGGTCTTTTGGGATTTTTTCGGAAAGGCTTGTCAGGCATGTTGATTGTTGTTTGTGAGGAAATTGTTGTTGTCACACTTGCCGGAGTGCTTGGCTTGCGGAAATTTTTTCTTTTCGAATATATCACCCGTTGGTCCTTGTGATCACCCATTCGGCGAGTATCTTCCTCATTATCATCGGGTGGAGTTTGATCATTCAGCAACAGGACTTGTGGAACAATTGTGATTTTCTCACGCTGTATCGCAACCATTGGATCTTCGTTATCGAAATAATGATCAAATTGGTGAGAACGAGGGGTAGGTGTTGTTGCGTAAGAATGAAATGTCGCCCGCCTTGTTGGCGGTGGTACTGGAGGTGTATATCTATACAGCGTTCTTGAAGTCGTACTGGTTGAAGTTGTTCTGGTGGTCGTTGTAGCAGGAGGAACCTTGTCCTTTTGCAGACTCGGGAAAACAACAAATTTGCTCTGGAAATTACTATTATGTTTGGTCATGTTTTGCAAAAAGAGAATATGATTCTTCAAATCATCGATGTTCGAAGCAAAATCTGGTATGGCAGTTGTTGTCGATGTGGTTGTTGTTGTTGTGGTGGTTGATGTTGTCGTTGTTGGGGGTAATCTTGGATCTGGAGTAACATTTTTCAATGCCATCGGTACAATGAATTTTCGATCTTCGTCAGTCAGACTTGCTGGCAGTCCATTCTCGTCTGTGTCTTCGTCGAGAAGAACTATTTGTTTTTGTTCCATTTCCTCTTGTATTGGATTAATATGACCCCGTCTTCTATTTGATGGTGAAGAAGGTGGAAGCTTTTTTGTCAAATTCGCTTTGACAAATCCGGTTGTGGCGTCACGCAAATCGACTGGCTTAATAAAGGTTCCCAGCTTTTTTAGGCCCTCTTGGTGCATTAGTGCTTGTTCGTCTTTTGTGATATTGAGTGAAACACTAGTATTGGCAAGAACTTCGATTTCGTTGCTGAATTCGATAAATGGTGATTTTATGCCCAGACACCTTTAAAAAAAGAAATGAGAAATTTAATGTTGGTTTAGACAAAAAAAATTTAAATGATTTTAAATTTTGATTAACTCTCCATTATTATCCCAATTGAAAAATAGAATTTTAAAAATAAGATTTTCTGATAAATACACATACAGATACACCCAAAATCATTGCTCTTTGAGGAAAACATATGAAGGCCAATGTTGTAGGTAATAAAACCATGTTTCACCTTGTAACTGAAACTTGAACATGGGCTTTTCTAATAAATTTTCTGTCAAGTTTCAACAAATAGTAGGCCATACTGCCCAAATTTCAAGTATTTGAATAATCTTTACAATAACTACGTAACTAATATATTTTGATACCTATAACAGAAAATTTTTAGATCGTTGTAAAATTATTTGATTATTTGAAGCCTACGCATCATTTACCTTTTTTCTTTAAATTTACCTCAATTATGATGTAGATTATTAAGATTGAAATTCAACACACCAATCTCCTCCAAATCAACCTTATCTTTTGGTTTACACAAAAAATACATTTTTCAATAAAACTGAAAAGTCTTGGCGCCAAAAATGCATTTGAATTTTTTTAAAGATTTTCTTGAATAATAAATTATCCTCTTAAGACTTCCGATAAAGAAAAACACAAAATGTTTTCTCGTTCCTATTAGATAAAAACTTGAACCTTAGTTTAACACAAAAATGGTTTCCATCCTCTGTTCCATTTCAGATTGATTTATAAACCAAAACACTAATAATGAAACTGGCTTCAAAACATTGACTCGAATGTTGTATTAGTTAATGTCTTTATCTTAATGTTAATCCGAGTATCAAGTGTTAAACGATACAATAATTGAATTTGATAAATCGTTATTGGTTTATTTTTTTTTTGTCTAACCTTCATGCTAAATGGGTTTTATATTCCAATGATGTAAAAAACAACTTCTTTTCTTTAGAGAAAAAAAAAAGAAAAACTTATCGCGATGAATTAGTACACATAGTAAATTTTCAATGTGCAACTTGCCTCATCTCGCTTGTTATAAAACAACCATTTGTTTCAGCGTTTTTTGTTTGTTCTTTTTTTTTGTCTTGTTTTTTAGTAGAAACAAAGAAATAAAATGCTTTTACGAATGGAGACAATTTTTGATTAATACATTTCATTATAAATTTCCACTTTCTGGGGAGCTGATAAAAGTTGAATTGATTAATGACCAAGCATTCATTCTTTCTTTAAGATAGTTAAGGCAGAATCAAAAGAAGAATGATCAATTTTTTTGTCCGTCGTCGTTTGTTTTCAGCTAAAGGGAAAAGGTTTTGAAAAAAAAACACTCTTTTTTTAATGAGTAATAAAACGTGATTCCATTTAGGAAATCAGCGTACTCATCAAAAAGGTTTACAATCGGAAAACAAGATGGCGCCATTTGAATTAAAATTTAAGTGACCGACCGGCTAGAATGTACAATGGAATTTATGTGATTATATACTGATTGGGTTTTTATTGACTTGATATTTTGAAGTAAGTTTTATTGAATGCCGTTATTGGAAATTTAAAATTGCTATTCCACCTTGTTATGATTTTTTTACTTAGCTGCCTGCTGCTGATTCGTTTTAATCTTGTACAGTTTTGGTGAATGGTAAAAACTTTTGATCACTCTTAAAAGCCTTAAGCCCATGATCCCCAGGAACATTGTACCATTTTTATTTATTCATCTATCGAAACAAGTATTAGATGCTTGACTTCATACAATCAGTATTGATTCGTGATGATAAAAAGGTGAAATGGCCAAGACATTTAACTAAAAACAACCAATTTTTTCTAGATTAGGTACCTATTAGTAATTGTTTTCCTAAAATTTGTTATCGAGATCGTTTTTTCGATATATGTACATACATAGGTGATTCGCTTGCTTTAGAATTCACCCCTAGGTGGAGTTTTAATCATTTTTAGATAACGATTCTGGATTTACCCTTATCATTGATATATTAAGCGTGAGAATGACCATACAAATAAATCAATTAAATAAGTAAACAGACGAAATTTCAATGTTAGTTGGTGAAAGTCTGCTAAAGCCATTTTTCACAAATTTTAAAATGTAAGTTTCTTGAGGGTTGTTTCAATTTGGAACAGCGAACATAATTATTAAACTTTTATACAAAAATCAACACATTTTAAAAATGCATTTCAGATGAAACTCGTAATTCTTGCTATCGTATTAACATTTGTGGCATTTGCCAGCAGCACAGACTACAAATGGGGTGACGCAAATCCTGATGAAGATTATCTAATTGCCGATGATAAAATTTCAAAAATATCTTGGTTATTTAGTATACCAGAGAAAGAATATGTTTTTAAACAAAAGGTAAGAATTCAAAGTTCTTTTGTTTTTGTTAATTTTTCAGTAAATTGTTTTGTTTAATTTTAGAAAGACGACAGATTGACCATATCCGGTATGAGTATTTCAGATCCAAAAGGAAAGTGCAAGGCAACTGTTACATTAGTTAAAGGTGGACCAGGATACAAAACGGCAACTTTGAAATTTGTTGGAAAACGCGGTCAACATTTTAAGTGCTACCTAAAGATTTGGGGATACGAATAAATTATGAAAAAGAAACAATAATTGGAAAAAAATAATATTAAATATTCCTTTCTAACGAAATTATTTTTTTTGCCTTTATTTATAGTATAGAAACAAAAGTGCTATCACAACATGTGATAAGTAAACAAAACAATTTTTGGGAAAATAGTAACGAGTTGTGTTTGAATATACATTTATTTTTCTTTGATATTTTTGCTTGCAACTTTATACGTTTGATAGCTATGTGTAGATTTGAACACGAAATTTTGATCAAACTTCATATTACTATGAAGAGGAAGTTTTGCGATTCTCTATATCCGTCCGTCACACAGACTGTCCAGTCTTCCACAGCCTAAATTTATGGCTGGATTTTCTTCTTCCTTGTTCCTAGGGCATCATTTCTTTTTAAGACAAAAAATAACGGTACAAAAACAAATTTGTTGGGTTTTTGTAAAAAAAATTAATTTTTTCAAATTTTGAAAAAATATTTCTTATATTTATTTCAAGTGTCACTGCTTTTTTTCTTAGTATTGAACCTGGAACACCTTCCTACTACTAGCCGAGCAATCTGTTTCTGTGCTAATTCGCAAAAAAAAATTACTATCTCAAAGGTTAAACCCGTTAAACCAAAGACAAAAGAAAAATTGTTTGTCAGTGTCTGAACCTTGTATTACTTGACTTGACTGAATTTTAATAGTTAGATAAGATTTTCTACTGTTGATGTATACTTTTAGGACTTCTAGGAGTATTCTTTTTAAAACAATAAGTGACTTGAATTAAATTTAAACAAATGCTTTTTACATAGATATTATTGTAAAATATAAAATATTAATGTAAAATAAAATATTAGAATCATAAAATCATATTTGAAATAAAATATTAAAGTTTCTTTCCAGAAAATCAGAAAATATTAATGTAAAATAAAATATTAGAATCATAAAATCATATTTGAAATAAAATATTAAAGTTTCTTTCCAGAAAATCGCCTTACATAATTTTCTTTATTTCGCTACAAGAATCTTCTAAGAGAAGAAGGCAGCTATCATTTAATAGTTTTTGAGAGATGGGTTCTTAAATCGGCTTTTAACTTTGAAGTTAATCAGTTTTTCAAAGTCTTCACTCTAACTTTAATAGGATGATTTTGTTTGCAAATTTACAAATCTTCATCAACTGAAGAGGTTCTAAATTTTTAAATTAGATTATAGTTTTGAGTTCACCTTGCTAACTCGTTTTTATAACTGCTATAGCTTATTTTGAAAAGTTTAGACGATTTGTTCTTATTATTATATAAAGTCGTTTTCTTTTGTCTTACACTGTTTAAGTGTATGTAGCTAACTCAAAAAAGTTTAGCAAGAACAAATTCTATACAAAAATTTGATAGTTACCAACAAATTACCGACACATTCAGCAATATTTAAATGATTTTAGACTAGCTTCAGTATATCAGCAAATAATAATCAAAGATTTATAAATTGTTGTTTTCCTTTTGTTTACGTAAAGTCTAATCTTTCCGATAAGATACATTCCATCAATTTTCAAAAAATAACCAATCAAGGGTTCAAAAATCAGTTAAAGTTTAGATTAAGATAACAATAAATTATGAGAACAAGTTTCTTACAGCTGATGCATACATAAATGTTCATTACTTTAAATTTGTTGCTCCAGTCTCTGTAAGAATTTTATCGAGAGGTGATGTGAGTTTAAAGTGAAAGGGTTTTTAACATACGGTTTTTTATATTAATTTAAAAAAATATCCATGCTTTACAGATGAAGTTCGTATTATTATTGGCTATTCTTGTGACTCTCGTTGCTTGCATACATGCAGCTGAATATAAATGGGGTGAGCCCGGCCCAAAGGATTATCTAATAGCCAAGGATAAAGTAAAAAAAAGGTTCATTTGGGGCTTCAGAGTTTCGAAGAAGTATGTATTCAAACAAAAGGTACGTTTTTTCGTAGTCTTTGATCACTTCACGTATTAAATTACATAATTGTAATTTATTTAGAAAATGGATGCATTGACAATAACTGCAATAGAGGTAACAGATTCCAAGAAAAAATATGACTCTTCAGCTGAACTTGTAAGTGGAGGACTCGGATCAAAAGGTTGCACCATTAAATTTAAATCAAAACGAGGCAAAAGTATCAGGTCAATAGTGAAAATCTATGGAAAATAAATTATTATTTATTTTTCAAATTCTTTTGAAAATGTGTTAAATTGAAATTACAAAAAAAACTCTTTCTATGCATTATGGCAGCATAAATAATAAAATAAATTATATAAAAAGACTTATTATCTTTTTATTTATTTTTTAAAAATTGATTTAAGTTGTGTTTCTCAAAAAATCAATCATTTTGTTAACTCAAACCATGTTGATATTTGACTGTGTTACTTAAAACAGGTTTTGTTAGTTCGTTTTTAAAAAAGTTTGGAAAAAAAAACAACAGAAATTAACATTCTTCGATAACTGATTAAGAACATTTTAAAACTCATCACAAAAAATCATCGAAAATCTGTAACAAGACTTTGCGCTTACTCTTTAAAAGCGAAAATATTTCATTTGTTAAAAATACTTTAAAAAAGATTGGATTTTTCCAAAGACATAACGGATTATCCAAGCGTATGACACTAAAGTACGCCCGGGGTTTTGAAATCATTAAATATCATGTGATGATGTTTTGGACACACATATAAAGAGCTTCTATGTGCGGTACTAGCGGTAAATAACCTCAAAAATGGAACAGCGCCAGTTTCTTGAGGCCAGTTGCACCAAACGCTTTTACAAATTCAACAGGCTTCTTAGTCTTGTTATATTGAAACCTCTATACGCAGCTGAACTACACTATAGATGACGTCAACTCTTTATCAACTATCATTTCACGGTGGAATAGATAACTATGATGTTTCGTTTACTAACTGAACAGAATTCAATGAAGCTGGAATTAACTATAATACAGAATACTGCCAAATCGTATCGAGAAAAAAATATTACTGAAGATATTTAAGGAACAAAAAAAATTTAAGGATATTAAAAAATTGTGAAAAAATTGTGTAGTATTTTTTATTTTATGTTATCAATCAGACACAGCCATGCACTAATGATTTATGTACAATTTGTAATTATAAGTAATTTAATTTAAATTTTGAATGAAATAAATCTTAACTAATTTTCTATAGAAAAAAATAATTTGGTTTCGCATTTCTGATCAGATGAATGCTTTTTGTTTGTTTTGATATCGATATATTAATCCCCCAAAAACTAAATAATACTTACTGCAAAAGCGTTAAAAGATAACATAATACTTGATAACAGTTTTTCGTTGCTAATCATGTTGATAATTCGAAATCTATTTGGGGTGGAGCTTAAACTACCAAAATCTGATTTATTTTAATAAAATAGTAACTTTCTGTTCTATCAGCTTCATTAGTCTGTTTTATTATTTAACAGGAAAGGTCTGTTTCAGTTTGAAACCTGTTTTAGTAAATAGGAATCAAAAAAAGGACATCAAATATGAGATACTTTCTTATATTATCGGTTTTTCTGGCGATTGCGGTATGTGTTTATTCTGCTGAATACAACTGGGGTGAAATCGGTCCAAAGGATAAGCGTTTAGCCAAAGACAGAGTCTCAAATAGTGCAACTTTTGCTTTAATTAGAACCAAGAAATATGTTTTCGAACAAAAAGTAAGTTACTATTATTTATTAAGAGCTGTAAGATTTTCCTATATAAATATGTAAATAAAAAAAAATGTTTGTAGAAAATGGATGCATCAACAATAACTGCGATTAGAGTTACTGATCGCACTAAAAAATACGATTCAACTGCTGAACTAGTGTCTGGTGGGCCCGGATCTAAGGGATGTACCATTAAGCTTAAATCTAAACGTGGAAAACCAATTAAATCACGAGTAGAAATCTGGGGAAGATAATTTATTTAATATACGGTTTTTGTTTAAATTGTAAATAAATAAATAAATTGATTGGAAATACTTTTTATTTTTAATATGGACTAAAAACTCAACTGCACATTAAGTCTAGGGCATAATTAAAACTGGTCAAAAGATATTTCATACGTTGCCAAATTAAAATTCTATCGGTCAATAGCGGATCAACGAGCCAGATCATAAAGGTTTACCCCTCCCTGGACAATATGCCCCTTCTAACGATTCAAAACGTCTTCTTGTTCTTCAAAAAATATAGAAGCATTTACTTAATTTTCAATTTCATCTTTATGTCTTCTTTTTCTCGAAAATATAAAGCAGAACTTAAATATATGTATCTTTGTTTTATGTCATTTTTAATTTTCGAAAAAACATTGTAACTTAAAAAAAAATGAATTTTTACCGTTGGAATTATAATTTGTATTTTTTTAAATATCGTACATTAAGTATAGTTTCTTCTCAACTGGAGATATATTCAGAACAACATTTTTTTATTCGATTCTTCACAAAATATTTGCTTTTTTCTAGTATTAAAATCGGTACAAATTTATTCGCAAACAACGGATAATAGTTTACAGAATTTTGTTCGTGCCTTGAGCGTATTTGTAATTTGCGTAATTTGATTTGCACTAGTAAACATTTGTACGAGGATCTTTTAAATCCTACGGAAAATTGTTTTGGTAGGGGATAGCGCGTCCGAAAGTAAGATTTTTGACATAGTACATAGTACATAGTGTATTCAGGACATAAATTGTTTCAACGATTATGTTAATAAACGCCTTTATGTTATCGTTCAAAAATCTGCTTTTAACTATATTTGTTTCTTATATCTACGAGTACTCCATTTAATTTCTTCTTCCACATAAGATTAGATACTAGTAAGTTTTAACAATATATCGGTTAAGAAATCATTCCGATAGCTTATTTTAGATCTCACTTGCGTGAATCAAGTGGATTATATTCATTCTTCTATCACTGAATTTCAATTAAATAGCACAAAAAATAAGCCTGATCCGTTAGTCTTTTGATTCTTTTATAAGAAAACCTCAAGTTAATAGAGGACAGGTCGGATCAATAACAACTTCTTCGAAAACGAAATTCCATTTAAAATGAAGAGTTTTTTTCTTTTGTCAATTCTTTTGATGTTTGTGTTGTCGACTAATGGCGCCGAATACCAATGGGGGATTTGTGGTCCCAAAGATTATCTAATTGCAAAGGACAAAGTTACAAAGCATTGGTCACTATTAAGCCTCTCAAACTCAAAACAATATGTTTTCAAGCAAAAGGTAAGCTTTCATAAAAACAGAACAGAATTTTCAAAATTATTAACAAAATTTGTTTCATTCACTTAGAGACTTGACTCATTAACTATTACTTGTGTAATTGTTTCGAATCGCAATAAGAATAGTTGTCATGCCACCGCCGTAATGGAAAATGGAGGTGTTGGAAGCAAAGGATGTACATTAAGATTTAAAGCCCAAAGCGGCAAATGCATAAAAACTCTTGTTAAGATTTATGGCCGTTGATTGTTTCTTCTTTCACCAATTCTTCAACTTAAAAATAGAATAAAGGAATGAACAAATTCACATTTCTTTGTAAATTGACTTTTTCATTAACAGAGTAGGTTTATGAAAATAATTAAATCGACTTTCTGCAGTAAATAAAGTTGAATTTTTCTTCTATCTGTTTATTCTCAATATATAACCATCACCGAATATATTCAGTAGCTTTTCTGAAATTGTAAACAGTCGCAATCACTTAGACTTTAAAGACTGTAATGTGCCACTTGTGCGCAATCAGTTCACAAAAACACTTCTAAGAAATGGTGAGATTACGATTGAAGAGCGTATTTTTTTGTTTCAAATTGCAAAAAGATAAGAAACCTAATTGAATACATATGATATCAGATAAAAATCTATTGAAAATTAAATACAATAAATTGATAAACTCTGAATCCTGCTTCACCACTTTTCATTACAAACTTAATAAGCCTAAACGTGAGTCTCTTTATAATCATATTTTTGTGTAAAAGAAAAGCAAAAATAACTTCAACTGATTTCAGATGAAATTTCTAGTTCTTTTTGGAATTGTTCTTACTTTTGTGGCATGTGCCCAAGCTGCCATTCATCAATGGGGCGAAGTGGGTCCAAGAGATTTTCTTATTGCAAAGGAAAAAGTTAAGAAGTCCAGTGTCATTGGATTTACCTGTTCCAAGAAATATATTTTTAAACAAGATGTAAGATTTGAAAATATTTGTTGCGAAGAATTTAGAGTGATTTTTATTTAATTTCAGAAAAATGATTCATTGACTATTACTGCAATTCGTGTTACTGATCGCAAGGATAAGTACACTGCTCAGGTTGATCTATTGCATGGAGGTATTGGTTCAAAAGGTGTGACCTTGGCATTTAAATCGAAGAGAAATCAAAATATTAACTGCTTAGTAGAATTGTGGGGTCGATAATATTTTTTTTTTTTAAATAGCATAGATAAATAAAAAATATATCTGTTTACTTAAAACAAAGCAATACCTTGTGAATTTTGTGCAAAACAAAAAAAAGTATAAATTCTGTTGTTCTATATTAAAATGTAAAAGTATTTGTTATAATTGAGCTTTTTAAGATGAATTTTTTATATTTATTGTTGCATGCCTTATAACACAAATTTGTAAGGGGCTGGACTTGGATTTTGAAAATATATTGCTTTCTTTTCCCCAATCCTCATTTGTGCTACAAATCGAAATTAGGTATCACAAAGTATCATAACCCTTTTTACTTGCGAATATGTCTTGTATTCGTTAAAATTTCAAACACGTTATTTTGATGAATACTTGACTGTGATGGGGAAAACGAAAAAAGTAGTTCTCGCAATTTCGAAAAATTATAAAAAGTATATCATTGAATAGGTACACCTTATTTTTTTAAGTATTTTGGACAAAATTTAATTTTAAATTCAAAACCTACCTTTAGGAATGTTAAGAAACTGTAACATAATAAAAATATAAATTTTTCGAGTATTCCTTCAAGAATTCTATAAAAGTGGTTTGTGGACGGACAACTGTTAAGACTTTCATTTAAAACACTGAACATTTTTGCATGACAGTAACCGTCGTCGTAGACAAGTTCTTTTAATTTTTCATTTATTATCATTGGCAGTATAATTACAATTTAAAGGAATAATATAAATAAAGGAAAAAAGAATAATGAAATTAAACAAAGAAAATATGCAACAAAAAATTTTTATAAACACAAGTTTAAGGGAAATTCTTCTTGATGGCGGTAGTGTCAATTATTGGTAAAAAAAATTATAATGTGCCAAAGACAGAAATTTATATTATTAATTATTTAAATATTAGTATTTAAGAAAAGGATTATAATATGGTTGCTTTTTATTTTAAAAGTGACACATAGGTATGTACATTTATATGCCACCATAAAAAGTTGATTTAACTAGATTAAAATATCAGAATTTATAAACCAGTGAGTTATTGTATGAGATGACCTAGTGTTTTACTTAAGACGTTCACATTATATGTATGCGTGTTTTTGATCAGACAATATCAAAAACAAAAACATATTTTTTGCACCTATTTTTGTTTTGTTAATATCCATTTCTCATTTTAAAAATAATGTCAAGAATGAACTTGAGCAGTTCAAATTTCAAGTCAACTACAGATACCTACCCAAATTCTTGTAAATATTTACACAACTGAATTTATTTTGCGAAGTCTTTAAGAATATATATATCTATCTGAATCTAGGGATGAGGTCTAGCACATTTTTGAATTTGAATAATCAGATATGTGAATGAAGTTTTTTTTTTTAAATAAATAAGAATGTTTTGTAAAAACATAGTAAAAACAAATTTTACTATCATGTTTTAAAGTATAACATGACAAAAATATTTTTTAAAGAGATTTTGGTTGAAACTTCTTATAGTTAAGCTTTAAAAATGAAGTAAACCTTACATAAACAATGAACTTAAAACTGATCTTATTTCTTTTGTTTTAAATGTGCTACTATGTAAATAAAGTTACCAGCTATGAACATAACAAGTTTTTTTTTCAATTGAATTTGTTTGATTAGAATATAAATTCAATCGACGAAAATTGATCAGTTTGAAGCAAAATTCAATTCGAACATAAAATTAGTTCGATATGAAACACTTCAAAGTTCTAACATTCGCCGTATTGGCAGTCCTCTGTTTTTCCTACTGTTTCGGTGTTAATTTCACACATGGATTGATTGAACCTAGTGACAGGTTAATTCATAGCGAACATGTCATACTACCAGCAAAGCCAAATCAAATGGTTTCTAAGAATATAACATATCCACCTATGGTAAGTTTAAAGAAGATCATTAATTTTTTTTTTTAACAATTTCTTTGTTTTCAGGGCGTTAAACTTTTGCGTCCAAGAATAATCTCTGCTGTGCGTGCTTTTGATTTGAATAAGGACAAAGTTTATGGTTCAGGCTTTGCATCAATCAATAAAGGTGGCCCTAAATATTCAACACTGGAATTGTGTCTGAAATCTTTCCGTAATTTAGGATTGAACTTTTCTGTTGAAATATGGGGACATTAATAAAGTAGTATAGTTTTTGTTAAAAGAATTTAATAAATTCATGAACTTTATTCTAGTCTGTGTTTTAATTTAGAATATCCTACTTTATTGCATCTTGGTAATGTTATATTTTTGACTAAAAATTAACATAATTGAAGAAATGTTTTAACTTTTCTTGTTAATTTTGCATATTATGAACTCGTGCTTTCTATTTTAATGCAGGTTTGTTGTTCAATTCTTAAACAGTAAGAAAATTTCAAGAACGCTTTTTAAAATATTTAATATTCTATAGGTACCTACACTCACCAAAATTTTTGCCATAATAACATTTTATGGTACATCGATTGGGTCAAAAATGCTTAGGTCCCTCACATTTTATTGCTCTTTGTATTCGAAATTTTTAAAAAATAATCTTTCAAATTCCAGTCATTTCGAAAGATTCATCATTTTGTTGGAAACGTTATTTTGAAATATATTTTTTTTCTTAGATGAAAAACCACCGAGACTGGTCTCAGTGCATAGATACAAGCTAGGCTTAAAAAAAAATTAAGGCATACAATTTTTGAAATGTGCTCCTAGCTTTATCATGATTTATTCGAAAAGATTACAAAAACACATGTATCTGTGACTGTTTACCGGATCCTTCTGTTCAAATGATATAAAGTCGCGTTATTTGACTGATCACAAGATACATACATAAACCATCCATCAGAATAATAAGACTAAAATTAAGACATTTCCGATAGCTATCTGTTGGTCTAAGGTTCTGAATATTTGAAATCAAGCTTTTAGTTCGTCATGAAGCATTTAGTAGTTCTAACGTTCGCTGTTGTGGCAGCTTTTTGCATTGCTATATCAAATGGTGTCAGTTCTCGCTATGGTACCAGGTATATTCACGATCAAGTGATTCATAGAGTACATATTATTGATAGTTCATGGTGGCGTACTGTGAAAAGAGATGTTGAATATCCCCCTAAGGTAATGTTCATTAATTTAAAAATGTGTTAATCCTTTCCTTAAGAGATAATTTTTTATTTTATTTAAAGGGCTTTGTCAATTATAAGCCTATTCATTCAATTGAGTGTATTGATGAAACTGGAGGAAATTCCACAACCACAGGATATGCTTCGTTATCTGAGGGTGGACCTGGACAAACTTTTGCAAAAATACACATAAAATCAGCTTGGGCAGGTGCATTGAACTTTACTTGTACTTTTTGGGCCTAGTGAAATAACATTTCAATTCCAACTACATCTTGTATTTAATTCAATCAGTGTTTTTATGTGAGAACAAAATTATACAGGATGAGCATAAAATAAAGAAAAGAAATAAAATAAAGTTACCTCAAATAAGACCTACTTCAAATGTTGAATTTTCTTTCTAAATATGTCGCTCTTTTTCTGATATATCAATAAAAAACGTGTTATTTTAAAAAAAAATCTATAAAAAAAGCTAAGAGGAAATTCTTAAGATTATAGTAACAACGGAACAAATTAATTAATTATTTCAAAGAAAAATAAGAAAAAAATTTAAAATGTGCTCCCAGTTTTCTCATGATTTTTTTTTTAATTTCACTAAAACAAATGTACATATGTATCTATTTTTTGAGACATACGTGTTTTTTTTAAATGATTTATAATGACGTCATCTGACTGATCATAATGTATGTACATATGTATGTACATCATCCATCCGTCAAGTAAATATATTTGATGAGGTCTTCGATTCAAGTCATTTTAAATCTAGCTTTAATTTAGTAATGAAGCATTTAATAATTCTTACGTCCGCTGTTGTGGCAGCCATTTGCATTGCTATATCACATGGTGTTAGTTCTCACTATGGTACCAAAAGAATGCACGATAAGATGATACACAAGGAACACGTTATTGAAAAAAGATCTTGGTGGCGTAAAGTGACAAAAGATGTTGTATATCCTCCTCTGGTAATGGAAATTTTCTAAAAAATATGTGAATTCATTTTTTTACAAGATGTTTCCTTTTTTTGTTTTTAATTAAAGGGCTACATAAATAAGAAGCCTATTTCCGCAATTTATTGCATTGATGAAACTGGAAGAAAAGACACATCCACAGGATGTGCTTCGTTATCTGCGGGTGGACCTGGACAAACTTTTGCAAAAATACAAATAAAATCAGCTTTCGCAAGTGCATTGAATTTTACTTGTAGATTCTTTGGTCAATTGTGAAATTCTTTAGAAATACCTAAATAAAATTTCAATTTTAGCTAAATGCTAAGTGAACTATTGTTGTTTTGATTGTACATACATATAGAATGTCAGTTTATCAGACTTGACAATTCTTTATTCCGTCAATTCTCTTAGTGAATTCAGTCGGAGTAATTTTTATGTAGAAACAAGAATTAGTTAAATAATAAATAAATTAATAGAATTAATTAATTTAATAATGAAAAAGTTAAACATTGCGAAATTTATATTAAAACAATATAAAATAATTAGTAATATAGAATGTGCAATTTTCACTATAACTTAAGAATTAAATCTCATAAAGCTCTTTTGGATTGATGTATATTATAAAACTATAAGACAACAAAGAAGTTGAAAATTCTATAAATATAAATCGAAACTGCACATAAAATTTAAAATGTGCTCCCAGCTTTATGATAAGAACTTTCCGCAAAAATAAAAATACGTGTGTTTCTGCGTAATCCTTCTGTTCTCTCATTTACTAGAATCTAGATAAGATAAAAATTGAATGATTCACAACATTGTCATCTGAATGAATACAAGATAAGCATCTTCGAATATTTAACTGGATTATCTTAACTATGTAAAATCATTCAATTCTTGATTTTAGTTCGTCATGAAGCATTTAGTAGTTATTACGTTCGCTGTTGCGGCAGCTTTTTGCATTGGTGTATCGCAAGGTGTGAGTTCTTTTTACGGTACAAAAGGACTTCGAGATCAGTTGATGTTAAGGCAATATATTATCTATAAATCATCTTGGTGGAGCAAAGCATCCAAGGATGTTAAATTTCCTCCTACGGTAAAGTGTATTAATTTAAATCTGTGTTCATTTTTCGATTATACGAATGTAAGCTTTATTTTTTATTCAAAGGGCTATGTGAATATGAGACCTATTCGTGCTATTCATTGCATTGATCAAACTGGAGGGAGGAATACATCCACAGGATATTGTTCGTTATATGCAGGTGGACCTGGATATACTTACGCAAATATTTACCTTAAATCCATTCGCGGTGGTGCATTGAATTTTACCATAGATATCTATGGACCGCCGTTTTATTAATTGCCTACTTAAAGTAAAATTGCGAAATGTTTTAAAAATTGAATAAAATTTCACTTTCAAATGGTTGTATGAATATTTTTAGTCTTACGAAGTGAAAGAAAGTGTGTAAAAGTATAGACCAAGTAATATTACAAGGAGTCTGATGCTGGGACTATAAAAATCTTGGTATTGTAGCTCAACTAAGTGTTATTGTTTCATTCAAAACCTTCAATCTTGAATTTTTAGCTATCACACAAAAGTGCCTTATAAATAAATAAATTGTTAAATGTTGCCAAAAAATAACCAGAATTGTAGTTAGTTTTTGTTAAGTAAACTAGAGAACCTATTTATCACGTATCGGTTCATACTATCTGTTTCTTACAACACCACTAACAACGTTTTAAAATTGTAAAAATTTTACTACTTTGTTTTTTTTTTTTGTGAATTTTTATTAAATTTCAAACAAAGATCTTAATTTATCTTAATTCAGCCAACTTGTGTGTGTGTCAACTTGTTGAAGTGCAGTGAACCAAAAATGAAAGCAATCAAAAATGTCCTTCCTCCTTCCAAATTTAAAAAACCGTTACAAGTGGAATGCACTTTTGGTAGAACCTTATATCTCATAAACTGTTTCACTGTTTCGATCAAAATGCTGTGTAATTAAATCAGCTGCTTGTTAAACGTCAAATATGTGTCGTTCAGACTCGTTCAGATTTCGGAGTTATTTTTATATGAAGAAAATTAAGTCAATCCAAAAATGGAATAGCACATTTGAATTGATAAAAAAAAGATGCACAGTATTCGATTTGTTTTGTTGATACCCGATGGATGAAAAACCGATATCAAAGTACAAATTAAAGAAAAAATGCTTTCATAAATTGTAGTCTTAGTACTCTGAACTCTGAAGTATTCAATATATCGTATTTCTGAACACACCCGCCACAATGACGTTTAGTTAATTTTAGCCAAATAAAACTTATTTTTCCCAGCAAAATCCTTGGATAATTTTAACTAAAATCATTTTCACACACAGTTCTTCATCCATTCATTACCCTTTACACATATGTTGTTTGCCAATTTTATCTACGAGTATATCTTTTTTTTATATATGTAAATTTAAAGTTGTTAATTTTAAGATTTTCAAACATAGCAGCAAGTTTATGTTATCCAATAGTACACTTTATTTCGCTATAAACTGGCAATGTTTAAGTTTTGCTTTTCTCACTTTTCTTCTATGAGTTAATTGAAGCTAAACATTGATTCATGTATCATGTTCATGTATGGCACCTCGAAAACAAGATAACCAACCCACTTAATGCAGTCTATTTATTGGACTCCTATTATATTTGGCAATTTCCAATGATATGAATACACAAACCATAATCTAACCTCAAACAGAAAGCGAAGCCACATAACATCAACCACGCATCCTAACCACAGTCGCTACAGCAAACAGCAGCGCATTACGTACAGCAAAACGGTGTTTTTCCAGAACATTTGCATTTGAATCTCTGCACTCACCATGTAATCGACCCCTTAAGCTTAATTTCGTCGACAGTTGTTGTGAAGAGCGAATGAAATTGTATACTCGTAGGTATAGCAAAAAATAAAGTCAGTGGTTTTGTCAGATTTTCAATTAAAATTTGAAACTTTTGTGTAGTTTTTTTTTTTGATTTCATTGTTGTATGTTGTACACTGTACAGCATAAAGTTGGATAGAAAAAATAAAAAAAAAATAAGAAATTTTATTTTTTGATTACATTAAATTATAATATTAAAAGTACGAGAATCTCCTAGGGAAAATGAGAACTTAATTCTAACGAGTTATCTTCCATAAATTTCCACACGGAATATTAATCCATAGTTATATTGGGATTGTAGTTTTATATAAACAAAATTTAAGCCGGGACCTCCGGAATATAAAGTTGCATGAACGCCAGTGCCATTGGTAACTTGGTCGATGGCTCGGATTCCTGTTATAATACGACCATTTGGGTTACCCTGTTGATAATAAAAATTGCTTAAATGTTTTATTGACAAAATAAAATGTAACGAATTTCATTGAAATTTTACTTTGGAATTTTGACCGAAATTTCGAAAATATAGTTCAATTTTTAACAAATAAATTTACTTTCACAAATTTTTTCAAGATATCTATCATATACTTGTGTTTTGGAAAAATTTAAACTTGACTGTACTTCTTTTTTTGTTCGTTTTTGAGCCAGGTGTTACCCTTGAAAAAAATATTTTTACTGGAGCGGGTCATATTTCTTGTCTTAAACCTTCTATGTGGTAAAAAAAATCGTTTATTTTTTCTTTCTTTTTGGCAAAAATTCTGTACCTATTTCAAAATTCCAAAAATGGAAAATTTTGTACGTTTAAAAGTTTGTAGTTCTAAATTCCTTCTGGGCAAAATTCATTTTCCAAAATTCTGTTTATGAAAACTCCAAGTCGTCCAGTCCAATCATCAGACTCCTTACCGATCACCACTCGGTCTTAAATTGTTCAATTTTTAAAAATATAATTAACAGTATTATTTAAACAACTCAAAACTATGCTCAAATGAAAGTAATATTATTTTAAAATTATCAAAAATATTTCTCACTTGCAACAGATTTACAAAATTTTTTAAAACAGAATTATGAAAGAGAGAATTTTGAAAAATAGAATTTTAAACAAACTGTATTCTGAAAGACAGAATTTTGGCTGTTCAGAATTTTGTACAGACGGAATTTTGAAATGCACAATTTTGTAAAGTAGTATTATGACCTATAAAATATTTCGACGAATTTATTTACTTTAAAATACAATGAAGGTGATTATTATAAAGGTCATTGTATTTGTTTGTTTATTTGATCGATTGGCGGGTTTAATTTTAATTATTAAAAAAATACTAATATTCACTAATAGAAATAATGTACCTATTTAAAGTAAAATCTAGGGTTATCTTCGAATGTTAAAGGAAATTCAATTTAATGCAAGGTTCAACAACACCATGCAAGCTCAAATTCCATCAAAAATTTCAAAATTGCATATTTCATCATAATATTAATAAAAAGCATCTACACCTCGAAATTCAACACTGTTCCTGACCTTTCACCATTTATAACATAAATTATAATATTATCAACATTAATTCGTCACCAAATGTATATTTACTCAACGATTTCAAGCACATGCGATTCTGCCACGACTTTGTCTATTAATATTACTATTGCTGATTAAACAAAAAAAAAACAAGTATCTTACATTTTTGGGGTATCTGACTTCTCGATTCACATACTGCTTGGGCAATGATAAATTGGCAATGTTCTCAATATAGAGTAATTGTGATGACGACGCAAAGTTACCCCAAGAACTTGTGACGGCATAAGCAGTCGCCAAAAATGAAACTATCACACAAAAGTTCACAAGTTTGGAAGTTTTCATATTGTTTATCAGAAGTTTATTTTTTATTTTTATTTTTAGTTTTATTATTTTGGTTTTAGGATAAAAATTTATTTTTTAGTGCAGATTACAGGACCTTATCAGTTTAATGTGATTAATTGAAATTGATAGAAACTTTTAGGATTAACAGAATTATTATTTTAAACTGCTGCTGTCGTTAAATATGAATTGGAAACTAAATTAAGGTTTCGTTTTGGAACCATGTATTTTAACGATTGTGCTTCTTATCAGTTTCCTTTATTTTTTTTTTGTTTAAGATGCGGCTTACGAGTTCATTAATATATAACATAATATTCGTTTATATTATATATAAAAAATCAATGTCATTGCCAATATGTAGATTTGCTCATATTTTATTTGGTCATACAAACGGTTATCTTTAAAAAATAAACAAAAAATACATAATTGAAAACGAATTGTTAACCGAGTGTACCTTCTGCTTGATGAATTTAGGTCCTCCAGTCTATTGTCGCCACTTACTTTTTTACTTACATAGGTATCGCTTTTTTCTTGCATATAACTCTATTTTCCAAAAATGTATATTTCTTCAATACATCCAGATGACATCTTCATTATTGAGCCTTTTTTGGCTTATATTAAATATATATATATATATTTAAAGAAGGCCTGCAAGAAGTATCAAATTCTACAAGTACAGGAAAAATCGATGCCCTAAAATTTAAAAATCTAACAATGGTAAGATAAATAACCACATCGGAAGAATACCATCCCGTATTTCCAAAATTCAATATTTCATTGTTACAGTAGTGCGAACAGTAGGTACTACATAAATAAATCCATAATGTGTTTGTGCATATACGTACAAGCTGCTGAAAATTGAAAAGTTTATCTAATTTAAAACAAATTCCTTGTTTGCATAATGCATCCAAAGTATATTGATTTATGTCTGATCCAAAAAAAAAAGATTTAAAAAATGACTGGCAGTAGATGGATATTTGCCTGCCGTTGAAACCAAAATTATAAGTTCGAAATACTCAAGTGAGCACACAGGAATGCCTGCCAAAAATTTAAGGGAAGTTGAAAAAGTCTTCGCAATGGCAAGCAATCGCAAGCAACCGCACAAAACACAGCCACTTGAGGAATTTCCAACATCACGACGATGATGGTACATTAGAAAAGAATCCCACTTGGCGGCGCGACAGGCGTTCGGCGAAGATAAGATAAAAAGGCAACGCAGACAACATGTCGAGTAGAAACAGTTATTCTTAGAATTTTGGCAATATTTGCTGTTTTCATTGTGTGTGTGTGTAACATGGAAAACGGCGCTGTAAGCGACTTCACATTTTATTTTTTTTTACACAAAAAACCATACGTTGGAAACAAATCACATTTTCCTGAGAATGGGATGGGGACAAAATTTCATATCAGCACATACACACTCACGAGTCACAACAAAACAAACTCAAAACAGTGAACAAAAGTATCAGCTATCACTTTTCAAACAAGTGGAGAGGAAATCTAAGGGAAAGAGTACACTCTCCCATTGTACAAAATGAATGCCTCCTCTTTAAGTTCAAGGATGTTGTTCATTAAAATATGATACTTTGCCTTGGGAAAAGATATTTGGGCTTTTACAATTTATTTAAACGTTGGCTCGTTGCGAAAGGGTTGATTTCTTCGAGCGAAGACTTTTGTTGGGGTTTTTGGGGTCATTTTTCAAGTTTTCTTCTGTCTATGAGTTTTCTCTCGTCTCTTGCTTTCGTTTCTTATAGGTACACTGTTAATGAGAATAATTATTATTATAGAAGGACGAGCATAAAAGGGTTAAGGAGAGAAAATACACACCTCCTTGCTCCACAATTAATTTAAATTGCTAGTCTAGTATTTACACTATGGTTTGCTCTTAAGACTTTTCTAACAAAGATGTGAAGATGGATGAGATGGGTCTTTTGTTTTATTTTAGGATCTAATAAGGCTTATACTCTTGAGTTAAAGTAACAATAAGGGGGTGGTTTTGAATTTTTGGGAAAAGAAGACTTTGTTTGTCGCCTGTTGATGGTCTCGTTTGATAACAAAGAAGAGTTTTGAATTTGAAAAATAGGTTTTAATGAGAACTTTTGGTTGCCAATTATAATTATGAATTTTATATTTTGATGAGAGTTTTTAAAGAGCAAGATTAAAATGTCAACAGATTTGTCTTTTCTTATTATTTTTGGTTGTTTAGTTTTAAGATTCAGATTAAGAACTTTCAAATACTGACGTTCGATAGATATTTTTTTTGAAATAAAACTATCGATCGATTTTTATATTTCCATCTTCGGGCTATTGAAAACTTTTAAATACATAAGCAATGCTTTCAGCTTCTTTTCATACTCTGCATTCAATACTTTGCTTTATAGGTATATTTTACTCTAAATGTCAAACAAAAGATTTTAATAAACCAGCAAACATTTTTTAACTCCTTCATGGAAATGCTTAACAATTAATATCATCTACTAATAAACTCAACTATAATATTTCGGTTCGTAAATTTAATGCTTTTTAGAAAAGCCAGCATGATACTCTATACTTAGCTTCATATTTTGATTTTTATTCATGTGCGAGATTCCATCGAAAAAAAAAATCACCGAACCAGACGAAGACGTTAAAATCATTTATGTGTTGCCATAACATTTTGAAATATCGAAACCAATATATAAAATAAAATCTATCAGCAAAAAGGTATTTACGCCTTTAATGAGGCACAACGAAGGCAGCACGCAGAAGGAATAATATAAATATAAATATGAAATACTTGGTGGGATTACGAAGCTATGGAATTACGGATGGATGGCTGGCCGATCACGAATAAGCGATTTCATTTTACAGATTCAGACATCGGCTGGACAGTAGGCTAGTTGGTGTTGCAAAGGTGGAATAAATGTCCCGGAAATTTGTTTCATGAAAATCTTTTTCTTTTTTTACGAAATGATGCTTTCGCAAAACCGGTTCAAAAATCGGCTCAAAAACTAATTCTCCGAAATTTAGAAATGTTTAATTGTACTTACATAGATAACACTAAAATATTTAAATTTAAAAAGAAGCGATTCCTTCAGAGTGCCTTGAATTCAAATAAGTGTTTTCTGGACAAATGTTTTTAGGTGACCTTGTTCAAAAATTTATGTAATTAGGCAACGATAATTCCATTAAAGAATTTCAGAAATGTTTCGGTAGTCAGTAAGCGGATAAGTCGTCTAACCTCAATTATAATTTGGAACCAATAGAAAATGTATATTTTCGAAATGTAACGACCTTAAAAAATACTTTCTATATCTATTTTCTATTATAATATGTATTTATGTTTTCTTTGTTTGGGAAAATTAGATACTATACAGTTTACATTCAGGGTCGGACAACGAGTATCTCCAGCCACCTCGAGTCTTCTTGTTGGAGGTATTAATACTTCGACAGCTATTTAGGTTTCAAAAATGTACAAAATAATAGACCATTCCGTCCCACTGTATGTCGCCGGAGAAACATGAAGTGCATATTACAACATCAATAGTGCCAAATAGCATGACATATAAAGTCAATTGTGATTATGATATTAATAATACGATTGCGCCTGGACTCCTGTGGTGTGCTAAATAAAGTGAGATCCCATTATAAATGACCACTGGTCGAATATATAGGGACTGTTCGATGGTTGTTTTCGTACAGCAATTGACTTGGCTCTTCGTATAGCATTCACTTTATTATTTTAAGATTGAAGACTTAATGGCAATGAACGTGTGTTTTTTTTTTTATTTTAAATTTTATATGAAAACATCTTAATACACCTTCTTGGGCGATTTTATGGATTTTCTCAGAAAGTTAACTGAGATAAATTGCATCAACATAAAATTCAATGGGAACGCTCAAAACATAACGCCTGAGTGATTTTCAATGCATCATAGTCCAATTGCTTTGAGAATAAAACTCCTTTAAGGGCTCATATACAGGTAGTGAGTATACATTCTGTAGACACTATTCATGGAAGTGTGTATGCAGGTTCGCAGCTAAAATATGAATCTGGTAGGGGCAAAAATACATAGTGTACAATTTATTATCTTTGTTGTCTTTATTTTAAAACTATCTATTTCTGGAATCGAAATCAATAAATTTCTCAAAAAGGTCTTAATAATTTTTCAGCTCTCTGAAATCAAAAAATCTTAAGATTTTTAAAAGAAATGAAAATTAAATGTGTTTCAATGGTCCTCATGTATTTCCACTTGAGTCCGGGGTTGAGCTCATAATAGAAAATAAAACCACGCAAGTCCCCTTTTTTCTCAAAACATATTTTTTTTATAAAGGGATGCATGTAAAATAAAACACACTCTTGGCTCTACAGTTTCTTCTCCTATTTCTATTCATCTAATTCCGTGTTAAAAGTCTAGCAGAACTGGACTACTTATACTTACATATTTTTTTTTTTTTCAATGAAAGGGTGCGTAGAGTTCAAACCCCTAAAGTTCCATAATAATAATGTATGTTAATGTGTCTAACAGACAGTTAAAAAGTAACCTGAATGGATTGATTTCATGACGTGGTAGTTTAAATATGCCATGATGGATAGACGTTTGGACGAAGAAAAATGCAAAATTGAAATGAAGTTGGAAAATGATTTTGAGTGAAGTTATACGTGATAAACGGTTGAAAAGTTCTTTTGTTGAATTCTGACATGTTGATGGAACTAGGGAATTTATTCAGTCCAAGCTGTATATGTTTTTTGTGAATGTATTGAAGCATTTATATTTATTTGAAGGCGAAATAAGATATGATGATGCAAGTTTTTAAAGGCATCTGGTGCAGTTAAGGTTGCAAGAAATTGATATGGCGGGTATATGCATTTTAGATATGTTTGCTTCGAGAAACTCAAACTGCTAGAAACAATTTTTTTTTAAATATTCTTTAAGTTTGAAGTATTCATTTCAATCTACGCCTTGTTTTAAGTTTTAAGTTTAATCTTTCAAAACTTAGTAGGTAATTCCAATTTTTTTAAAACAACATTGACCAATAAAGTACCTACAAATCCGTTTTCATCGTTATGTTTAGTTAGCAATTATTTTTGTTGTCTTATTAACATAATTTTTTGTATACTCTTTATGGCTAATTTCCATATTTGGCTTAGAGATTTTGCATCAACTTTCACACAATTGCCAAAACTTTTAGCTTTTAAATTTGTTTATCCTGCAAGTCAAAATTAAATGTTCCTTTGTGTAATTGAGAAGTTGTGAAACGTTAATTAGGTCACTAATTGACAAGTAATAGCATTTCTGAATAGATGGCGTATGAATTCCAGAGAATGACTCATCATTATTTTATATTAAAAAACAATAAAACTAAGACCCTATTGTTTTGTAGTTGCAATCATAAATGATCCAATGTCCAATAACACAAACTTCATTTTGCTATAAGCCATGACACCAAACCCATATTATGTCGTTATATTTATTGAAATAAGGCTAACTATATGATAATAATTAGCAATAATAAAAGTTCTTCATTGTTAAACTTCCTCTGCATACACTTTAACAATTATTATAAACATACAACAACAACAACAAAAAAAAAAAACAAACGCCTACAGTGCTACCGCTAAATTGTTTTATCCAATACAAATTATTCAAACAATTTTATTGAATTATCAATGCACCACAGTTATCCAAAAGATTAACATCATAAAAAAATATTTTCCGAACAAAAATATTCATAAACCCATAATATGCGACCTCAAATTACAAGCAATAGGACGTCCCACAAGCTTAAAATAAATTAATTCTACCAATAAAACTAACACTTTTGGTATGCCCCAACATGCAACAGGTGTACACCACTTATTCAAGATTCAACAGCAGCAACAGCTGGAGATCAATCCGTCGATAGGACAAGCTTTGCTTGAATGCTTGTGCTTGCTTGCTTGCTGCCTCACAACCCCACCTTTTGACATCTCAATACCATCGATCATTAAATTATGATTGGTGCAGTTATACAAAGGCTTGGAATTATAGAACCAAGTCAACGTGGTGTCCGTCGGTCGTCGGTCGTTGATCGTCATTCATACCAGTATTATAGGTAAAACGCCACAGGTGGGCGTGAATTTAATTCGAATTCGAACAACATTATTACTGCAACACTATTTTTTTTTATTGTTCGGTTTTGTCACCGTCATCGTTATTAATTTTTGAAAAATGTGTTTTGACATTCCGGGCTCTATTGATGACGGATCTATTGATCGGAAACGTTAGGCAGGATGAGCTGGCATTCTTTTGATCGACCCATTTTCACCAAATCCAAACCAATGCATTAGCATTATTGTCATGCTCGAATTCACTTGAGGCACAGTGTTAGGATTACTGATGGACGTAAGAGATTATACAAAAGAAGATCATGATCTTCAGCATAAGATAATTTTGGAAAACGAATTATTACAATTAATCAGGTGATTTTTATGCAAAACTTCCAAAAGTAGCTATCTTTCTTTCAGCACGTGAAGCCGTTCTGTGTTGAATCTTACAATGGAATCTCAGCTAATGGAAATTTTTTTCTAAATAAAATTCTGTGTTACATGAGAAGGCATCGAAGTCTAGAATTTCATTTAGGTATGCTTCATTTTCTTTAAATCTGGCTTAAAGCTAATCTTAATGGATATCATTGCGAATCTATTGATACCCTATTATATTGAAGGTTTGAAAGGGGAAAGCTATGATTGAAGATCTTAGCTGTTAACAAAGCCTGTTTCCATATAATGCGTGTCTATGTAGTTATACCAACGATTTCTTGAAAGCAACTTTTTGTGCATTTAATGGGAAATCTATTTGACAATTTGAATTGTTTTATTATGTTAATGATTTTAATGTTTGTATAAATTGGAGATATTTGACTAAAAATTATGGTTATGGAGATTTCATGTTGGAGTTTGGAATTCCATTTCGGTTAGTTGATGGTATTATTGTTTTTTATGAGATATTTAAGCGCCTTAGTTTATAAGAAGTGGGGTAGGTATTTGAAATGTTTGTTTGTCAGATATGGGAAAATTGATAATTTGAAATATTTAATCATTGAGCAAGCGTAAGAAAGTAGTATCTTTGGGATGGTATATTCCATAGGATAACAATAACTTAATAATTTGGGCAGAAGTCAATGGAGAAAGTAAAATATTCGATATTTCGGGTACATTGGAAATGGACAATCCTGTTTTTTAACAATTCAATATGCGTATTAATTTTAAATCAAAATGTTTTTAGTTTTATGTCTTCTGAAGTTTTTCAGAAAATTGAAGATACAAACATTTTTAAAGAAGAACAATAAAACCTACTGTTCTGGTAGTATGTTCGATCTTGCCAAAGTTTCCGCGGATTTTTTTTTCCAATTGAACTTTCATACTTTGAACTCTTGATAATTTGAAAAAAGTGATTTCTTGAATCACTCCATTACCGAATAAAAATTTGTTTTATTCATGCACGTACGTCGAAAAATAGATGTTGATTCGGATAAGGACGTAAATATATGTACATCAGAACAATTCTTAAACTAAAATTGTATAGTCAACTTGATGAAACAGATAAAATATTTGGAAAAAGCTACCTCGAACACACATGACTGCATATAAATCAAGTTCAAAAATTATTTTTTGGAATTTATTCCAAACCAATATTTCAAAAATTTCAAACTGAAATAGTAAAGTTAAGTATTATAGTCCAATATGGTATTGTATATAAAAATTTCCGCTGAGCATTTTAAAACTTCTGACATCAGTTTAAACATATTGAACTTATTTTACGATAAAAAACTCATAATTTATGGGTTTTAAAAATTCATGATGACTATAAAAAAAATATTTTTATGCAACGGGTTCATCCATAAACTTTAATTAATTTTTTAATATAATTCCCCAGCTTAGTTTGAAAATAGTAAACATTAATGGATTTTCTTAATCAAAACAATTAAAATCCATATAATTGCCTAAATTAATCTAAAGAAGCTTAAAAACCCCTCAAAAAATGCCATAAAAAAGATTTTCACATGCAACCTTCACATCACATCATTGATACAAATTTGTTGCTTCCTAAGTCAACTAAGCTTAACAGCCTAAATATGTATATAAAATCTATAAAAAGATAAACAAGAAATTGTAAATTGTGAAGAAAAAAAACTGACTATCAAAGCTCAATCTTACAATCAATGAAATGTGACCGAATGAACAACTTCAGCTAACATGAATCTTTTACTAATAAAAAACAAAAAACTAGTTGCTTTGCATTTAGTAATGATCTTTTTTTATTTCATGTATTGAATGAAGCTTGATTCACAGTTAATTGGTTTCTGATTTTATCGAAAAAAAAAACTATAAAATTAGGTACAGCTATCGAGCGTGATATTATCGATCGATGTATCTGCCATTGATGATTTATCACTTTTATCTCGATTCTTTTGATTGTATCAAAGATACATCAATGAGATAAAGACATGATTTACATAACGCTTTTTATGTAAATATGCAGGTATACATAATCAATTCTAGATGTAAATTTATTTGAAGGTAAAAAGTATTTTTAGGTAAATAAAAGTGGCCGAGGATTTCAGGACTGTTGGAACCGATTGACCATCATGGATTGGTTATGGTTTCAAAACGTCTTCTTTTTTAATGTTGTTTGATTTTGATAAGAAAAGAACAAAAATTTAATACATAAAATATGTTTCTATAAGCTGTAGGCTTTGTATCCAAAAAAAAAAGGAAGACATAGCTACTCGAATATGAAAACTATATTAATACTCGGTAAACAAATTTGTCGTACACTTTTACCTCACTTGAATGCAACGTATCAAACATGCAGAAATTAGTTTAAGTTTTGAAATATATGTATATAAAAATTCTGATAGAAAAAACTTAAATACTACAAATAAATCTTCGATTTATTGCAAAGAAATTCAATTGCCTCTAATTTTTAATTATAATAATTCAGTATTATGTCTTTTAAGTGAATGTGTTTAGTTAATGAAAACATTTAATATGTAAATTCTTATATTTTTTTATACTGAGATTAAATTAAAATGTTTAGGAAATAATATATAGACTTTTTAATATCAAAAAACAAATTATAATTATTATTGCTTTACAACATTAAATTTACTTTTCTTCGTCTGTGTTTTAAGTATGTTATCCCCAAACTCTCAATACCTAAAACATTCAAGGAATCAATACTCAATCAATGAAATAAATTGGGAACTATTTATTAAGTTGTGTGCCAAACAGTTTTTTCCTGTAGTGAAAAAATATTTTCAGTTTACTAAGAAGTCGCAAATCTTAGCAAACTGAAAATATTTTGTGATGCTAATGATCCTCACACATTAACATAACAGTCCAACGCTATTTGAATATAACAACAAGGACTATTTTAAATTAATTTCAAAAAATTAAATCAAACACGCTTTTAACGTTAACATTAGTATTCATATAAATGCTTGCGCCCCACTGTGTTTTAAATTTTTTTTTAAATGGCTTAAACCAAATTAAGCTTTTAAGTTTTAATTTGTTAGTTTAACATACTGACCTAATGGGAAGCATATTAATAAAAATCACTGATTCCGAAAGAAAATAATATTTTCATCATGGTTATTGCATCTAATTTGGGTTTAAAATACTTCGAATCTATTTTTTTTGATTGCGAATGGAATTAATTTAAATTTATTTGTTTGTTTGTATTTGTTTTTTTTTTTTTTATTTACTTAATGATGCGTTTCATATTATCGTTTATACAATCGAAGCATGAATAGTGTTAATTGAGCGAGTGTGACAAGTTTTTTTTCCCTTAGCCCATATACAAACATTTATCACGGCACTTATGGCATTCGGCATTAAGAAGTTAAATTAATTTAATAATAAGCCCACCTATTTTTTTCATATGTTAATTAATTAACTTTCTGATTTTTATTAGATAGTACATATGTACATTTGTTACAAGGTTATTACACTCTGGATGCATTGTTTTTTATTATGCTATTTGATATGGAAGTCCAAAAAAATGGGTCTCGCAATTCGGTCTGTCTGTTCTTGGTGTCCAGTTTTATTTTGGCCATATTTTGTGATATCTATTTGATACAATTTTTTTCTAAACAGCTTTACATATTTTTTCAATAATAATTCAAAAAAAAATTATATATTGGCTCAATTTTGATTTTAAAAAATTCCAAAAATTGGCAAGTACCATTACCCCCCATAATCCATAATAAAAGTTTCGATTTTAAAATTCTTAAATCTTGTGCAATAGTTTCTAAAAATTATAAGAAGCATTCAAAACTAAAATTTTCGAAAATATTTTTTTTATTTATTTTATGATTTCTGAGACATTTTAAAAAAAATAAGCATGAAACTATTTTTTAAATATCCGTTCCAGCGGTTTTAATTTTTTTTTCTCAATTACCAATACTGAAAAATAATAAGTACATATATGTATCACAAAAACAGCAGCACTACACAGATGTAGTGTGTAAGAGAGACTGGGGCAAGAGGGACCCCGGGGACAAAAAAGTTCAAATCGATTTTGGCTTTTTCTACTTTATCGTAATTTCAATAATAAATATCTGCTTACCGAACACATTCCTTTGTGTCATCAACAGAATGAAACAATGAAAACTGACAATTTGCTAAAAAAAACTTTAATTTTGTAAAACACTTTTAGGTATAAAACATAAAAAAACATTGCGTGGAACAAACGACCCAGAACGTCAGGGGCCAAATGAGTTTTAGTTTTTTTTTTAGATTGAACTGACTAGTCGAAACTTTTTCCAGTAAAAGAATTTATATTTATATTCACATACATATGTGCCATTATTTGAGAAAAAATTTAAATCGCCAGTAAGATTTTGTATCTATTGCAACATTTTTACATTTCCATTTGATTTGGAAATCAGTTCCGCATTTCTTGCGAATCAGGGTGACTTATGAATTATGATTAATATTTATCGAATTTTCACATACATATTAAACATATAAACATTAAATATCCGATGCAGACTCACAAATTGGCCATTCAATTCAGGAATGAAAAATCCATTTAGACATAATCTTGAATCTCATGAAATCCAACTTCTTATAGTTTGATATATTTCCCATTAGCATTCAATTGAATTCCATCAATCACCACACAAGCAGAACTAAAGTGAAGTGATCCAATCATATTTACTTTTTTTTGCATTGTGTTTTATTTTTCAAATTAAAAGTCGATTTCGTTTCCGATATCAGCAGCCAGCAAGCACTCTCTCCCAATTAATAACGACAACAACAATAACAAAACGAAACTAAATTAAGGAAGGTTAAGGAATGGGAAACTATTACGAAGGAGTTGAGTAGTTTAGATTTGTATCGTCACGTCAATGCGTTGATATTGCATGTTGATTTCATGACGATCAGCTGCGCAGCGTACACACCATCACCTGCGTCCCTTAAATTGCAATTATTCCCCACTAAACTAGTTTGTTCGTTGCATGCAATAGCAATTTTGAAATTGAGATTTTAAAATGAATCCGCAGTTTTGGAAGGAGAAACAGAGACACGAAAAATTCGTATATACACCAACAACCTACATACTCGAAGTCTACTCGAAATGATCAAGATAATGCTATGATGTTGATGGGCGGAACGGAGCACAGCATATTATGGTACGGACGATGGAGAAGTGAACACCCTCACCCTAGAGGTATCCGGTGATCTGGCAGATAATGTTCAATCCTCAATGTTGGCGCAGCACTATCGACCTCATCGACTTGAAAAAAAAAACCCAGACTACGAACCATGTTGGTGGTTTTGTTAAGATTTGTCAGCATCATCAATAGTGTGACCAAATGCTCTGAAAAAAAGTAAACCCTTTGATCAGATTTTCCAGCTTTATGAAATCTATGTAAAGTATGTTTTGAAGCGAAATCTTTTTTTCGTTTTTCAATTTAAATGAAAAGCTATTTGATTAAAAAAAATAAAAGAAATGATTTGTAAACTATAAAACGTAATGTTATCAGATGTCTGAAGAAAAGTATTTAACTATACCCAAAATATTACAATTGTCTAAAACAAACGAATTCTATTAACGAGTGATAAAGTTTGTAGATAACCATCAATCTGGTCACACTAATTTCTACGAAACAACTAACTATCCTCTTTCTCATCCATCGTGGAATCCATCGATAGTTTGCCATTAAATTTGATCGATAATTTAATTGCGCCAAAAGGTCGAGAGGTGTGTAGATATATGTGTATAGTGTATATAGCAAATTCGATCCTCCAGGGGGCATCTCGTTCCGATTACCACCGTTAACTATGGCCCGTGGCCCTTTTGCACTCTCGCTATATTCGCGGTTGGTTGCTGTTTTCTGGAATAAAATAAAATAAAAATAGCTGTGGGTGTCAAGTCAATACAATGACCATTGAAAATTGCACAACGACATGCGATCTGTTTTCGAAGAGTTCAGAGCTACGTTGAATAGATTAGGAAAATGCAGAAAAATATTTGTGGTATATCTTACTTCGATGAACAAGATTTAAACACACACATACACATACAAACGCTATATAACTTCTTGAACATCTTTAAGTGTTATCTGAACTTTTGATTAAAATTGCATGACCAATGAATCGTGAGTGATATAACCTTCAGGTTTGCATTTCTTCGATAGTTGAAGAGGAATATAAAATACATTAACAAGGCCTTAGCTAGTTTGTTTCGAATTTTCAACAATATGGTAATTTTTTACAATGTATTTTTTCTAAATGGTTAACGCCGCCATTTTACGTTCAATTCTCATTTGTCAAAGATCTTGTCGAGTTGATAACCCACTAAATAATGTTAAATTAACCAGTAGGTAACAGTTTTAAATTTCTGAAAATTTAACAAAGATCTGGTTAAAAAATTACTTGTTTCCTTTTTTTGTTTGATATTGTAGGTTTTTATGTCCAATTTTAACAGTCAGTTAAACAGTATCTAAAAAGATAAACTAGTACAATATTAAAACAAATGTAAATTCTTAGTAGTAATTCGAATGAATCTCAGCATCTACTAAAAAGGAAATCCAAAGATAAAACCCATTTGCCTTGCTATTCAATAAAACTAAAAACCTTATTCATATTTACTGGATACGAAAATATTGTGTTTCATTGTAAACGCAAAATGAGTTTTTAATTGAAGCTTTTGGGTTGCCGTCCAAGAACTTTACAATTTAATATCCATCAAAGATATTTTTGATGGACATCCAAAAAAGACTTAACGGTCCAATACCAAAAACATTCAAAGAATTAAAAGAATTCAAAACAACCTGGTCTCTACCAGAGACCACCCAAAAAAGTATTCAAGATTCCTTTGAATCGAATCTCGTTGTTTTGTGTCCCTGTCGCGTCCAAATTCAATTCATCCAATGTTAGTTCAAAAGATTGGTGCACCCTTCGTTCCACTTTACTCGTTCTTACATAATTGGTATTCGATATTGTATTAAAAATAAAAAAACCAAAAAAAAAACTCAAATGGACAACAAAATTGACATCAATATACACTCAGCCTCAAACAGACAGCATCGCGGTCGGGTCGGGTGATTGTAAAAACGAATAAACGGAAAAAAGATTTAATGCACTTAAGTGGTCATTAAATTTGTTTTCATCAAGATTCTTTTTTTCACAGTGTGTTGTTTCCTTGCGTGTCGCTGTCTTCGTTGATCCCAATCGATAAAATTGTGTGTTATGATGATGATTATTTTGTATCTAAACATGCTTAGATACACGCACGCAACAAACTTTCTGTGTCCAATGAAAACACTCGCTGGTGGTGTATTCAAAAGTGACACACAGCTCTAAGTACATATTTTGATTTATTTCTTTTGTTTTGAAAAGAAACTTTGGACTTGATTCAATCAAACCAATCAAAATACTTTTTATTTATGGCGCATAAATTAAACATCCAGGGTATTGTGTATTGTCTTGTGTCTTGGGGTCTGCATGTAAGAAAACATTCTCATATACATTTTGTATTGTGTGTGCCGTCGACGATTAATTTTAAATTAAAAAGAAAAAAACTCTGATAATGGAATTTTAAATTAAGAGAAATTGAAAGGGAACAAGAGTGGTTTATTTTAGATATAGTTAATAAGTTGTTTATCGTATAAACACAATCTATAAAGTTAATTAAAAATGAAAAAAAATTAACATGATTGGTATTATACTATCTTAAGAGCAGTTGGGGTAGGTAAACACGTTAAGTGGCTTACGCGTGTGATTAAAACACCGAAGTTTAAAAATAGATTTTTTAATATTATTTTACATTATCATATGTAGCTGTAATGAAAGTAAGATAAGAATTTATGTACATAGTTATGGCAAAGGAGTTATTAACATGAAATTTAAAGCACTCTTGCGTGGTAATGGTCAGTTGAATTTGTAACTTGATGTTCAAGGAACTGGAGCAAGAAATTACATTTTGCGTAGCGCAAGCTATTTAATAATGTAAAATACTGTGTATGTAGTTAATTGAAACAAGGACACACTGAACTAATGCAGAGTTGTGATTTAAACTTAACATGAAGGATGGTGTTGTACTTAGATGATGTTAAACGGCTATATATTCAACATATATCAAAATAGCCCGAATAGCCTTTCTATACAAGACCAAAATTTTCATGGGTAATTCTCATGATTTAGCTTTGCTTGTTAAAATTCAGATTTTTCATTTCATTACTTATTTTATTGAATTAACTATTTGAATTGTGTCATTTATATTTCGGAAGGAAAAAATGAAAAGGTTAATAGGAAAACAAAACGATAACTTAGGATTGGTAATCAAAATGATGTGAAACCCATATGAGAATCGTTAAATATTGATATAAAAAATTAAATCAATTTAGGTATACTTTATCACTTCAAATGGTTATCTTTTAAATTTAAATGGAAAAAATTAAGTGATATCAAATAAGCACTTAAAACTAACATGCGGTAGGTGTGCGTCGGTAGTTGGCAATGAATACGTGCTATGTGCTACGCTTACATAGAAAAAGGGGAGAAGTTACTTCTTGAATACAATAATCCCTTATTCCTTTTTTTCAAATACAACTCAAAAACAGAGCAATGAAATTCTACTTCTGAAATTTTTCTTACCAACATTTGTACTAACCCATATCACTGAATAGCTAACTCACTTTTGCTAGTGCAGTGAGATGAGTCGACGAGTAAGCCGAATCATCTCATTTTACTCGCCAAAATAGCAAAATCTCGTTCTTAATATTCAACTATTCTACAAGATAGATACTTTGCATTAAATAATTATTTCATCGAACTTTGCAAGAGGCCTTCTTGGTCTTGTCTGGTAGCCAGCCCTAATGAAGACTATCGTCAAATCGATATCCAATCAAATTGTGAGTATTTATAATCAATCTTCATCACGGGTTTATTTGGCTACATAAACAAACAAATGGCAAATGGGCTACCATAAATAGTCAACAAAACAGTCCAGCGAAATCCATTAAAATTCTTTTTCGAAATTCATAACACTATGAAATAATGTATCTTCAATTAAAACCTATAAATATCCACACATCAACGATAGTAATTAACTGCCTGGCATTGGCATCTGAGATCTTGGTGTTTGTTTACAAAATTTCAAAAATCTCAACAGCAAAAAAAACTTTGTGCCTTCAAAGTTAAAGAGTTTCTACTCTACAGTGAATCGACTGTCTTCCTCTACATTTCACTGCGACTGCCTACATATCACCACCCACTCTCATCATCATCACACATCTGTGTTGTGTCATCGATTCTTTTTTTTTGTATATACGCCAGAGGCCTGAAGCAGGATTGCCACCGAAGTATCTTCACTTCACTATTTCCAGACAAACAATGACTTTATAAATCTGTTCCTGTGCATCTGGGAGCATGAGGCATGACCATAGATATAACTCATACATCACCAACTTGCAACCAAATTGAGTCATCTTTCATAGATATTATTGACAACGAAAGAGCTTGTGTTTCTAATATTTCATGGAACTGCAATTGATCGGAAATAGCTCGTTTCATCGAATTCGACGGACCGGAGTCGAAATAGTTTACTTTCATCAGGAAGGTAAAAAATAGATACGTTTAAAATGTTAGATGATGCAGAAGTACAACATGTAGCTTGGACAACATATACGACACCGAGAGTCCGGATGGACTTTAGAAGCATTTCCCGCTTTTTACTTCACGGTGTACCAATTGGAATTTCTTTGAATTTTAATTATCAGTTTTCTATATAGTGATGGGAGTTAGAGTTGTTGGTGCATCCAACTATAGGTGATGGCTTTGGAATTTGCACATCGTACTTTTTGTTGGAATGTTTGAAGAGTCTGTGGAATTCTTTTGTATTTTTGATGAGGATTGGTTTGTGTGTTGAACAGGTTTCTAGTCTGTGATTCATTACAAGGAATTTAGGTGGGTTTTATTTATTTATTTTCTTAAGGGACTTTTTTATGAATAGAAGTAGTCGTAGCTGATGACTGAATTATTTAAATGATTTTTTGTAAATAAAATTGTTTCATGAAAAATAATTATTATTTGTTGCTTAATAAAGTGATACAAAAAACGCAGATATTCGCGTTCCTTAGAATTCTAAATTAAATCTATCTTATTAGGCAGGTATTAAAAAAAAAAAACAATACAAATATACATACATAATATGCCTATGCCAGTCCGATTAAAAATAATGTAAATAAGAATGCTGTCAAGCATTACGTCCACTGCGTTGCTTTTGCACATTTTGAGCCATAATTTAATCAATTTAATGTTAAAGAAGTACAAATAATAGAAAATTCTCTTTGATTTATTTTTAATGAACATTTACAAGTCTTACCAGTATTTTCACCTAAATCAGTCTATTATCTATTTGAATATACGTATTGGCAAAAACCTGCGTGACTTGACAAGCACTTCTGATATAAATCTAATCATGAGATCCTTGAACTATTTATAAAAAATGTTCTCTTTGTGAAGTTTAAGAAATTACCAATTTATCTTTCGTGTGTCTTGCTTGATGCTGATCAAAGTCTTTTCAACTGCTCCTCTAATTTTCCAATATAAAGTGTTCCACTGAATCAATCAAAATAATGTTCAACACTATAATTAAATTATTAAAACTGTTTTGTTGCGCTATCAAAACACGAATATTTCTCACACTTTATGTCTTCCATCATAGAAAAAAAACTATAATAATGCTATTTTCTTCAAGGGTCGACTTCACATGTCATCATTTGTACGAGTTTGTAACACTTTCAATCAATCAAAACTAGCGTGTTTTTTATGTTTCAATTGCTCGATTGCGTGGCGATTCTATTATTTTGACCTTTGAACATTTTTTAAAAATAAAATTCAAAACCGAAGAAAAAAAATACCCATGTTTAAATAATTAAGGTTAAAAATATAGCTGCAATACATATATGTCTGTCTCGAATCCATTCTATCCTCTCATCTTTGCTCTAATTATAGTAATTTGTAGATCCGATTTTGATGTAATATGATGTTTAATTGGCATTTGCCGTTACTCTTTGAAGCCTTTTCCTTCTTCTTAGAAATTCTTAATTTTGTTTTTGTTTTATTATCCCCGTCTATGTACCAACATCCTTGCTTTTTTTGCTTCTATCGAAAGCGTAAATTAAGTTGTTACATTTAATCGGAGAGGTATATTCACATGGATTGAAGAGAACAGATGTTGATGAAGGTAGACGGTGTTTGTGTTTATCGGTGTATATAAGTTATAAGGTGTAACTTCTCTTAAAATGTAAAAGCTGTAATTTACCGTAGACAATTGCTGTGATTTAGATAGATATGTGCAGTAAAGTTGATGTGTGTGGGGCGAACACTGAACAGTGAACGGTGAACACCTGTGCATGAGGCATAAAAAGATTTATCTTTTTGAAAGAAGAGAAGTGCCGACAGACAGAATATCATTATGAAATGGGCACGGCTCGTCAGCGTCACAAAAATATGTCAGAGGTTGGCTCTGGGACGATGTATTTCATAGATTATGCTCAGAAATGGCAATGGCTGCTTTTGAAGCACATTACCAGATACCTACCACCGAATGGATTTAATATGTTTGTGTACTCTTTTATTCTTTGAGTTGGATACATTGAGATTGACATTATTAACATTCATGTGTACCTTAGTAGTTTTTAAAGATGATTCAGAAAATATATAATAATAGACTACTATGTAAAATACTGATTTAAGTATGATTTTTTGAAGAAGGTACCCAGCAAAGTAATAAACATTGATCGAAAATTTTAATTAAGATTAAATAATCGTGATGGGAATAGTTACAAAAATGGACAAACCTTTTAATTATTTTTTTACATAAAGCTTAAGCAGATTCGCCGATAAGGTCGTCGCAGGAAGAATATTGAAAAGGTTCATTTAGAAGTACCCCTGGTGAATAACTCGTTAAGGCGTTTGATCAAACTAACTTGCCGATTATATAATTCACGATACAAGAATCACATACTTTACTTACCTACCTTACCTATATATGGAAAGACAAGTAAACCCTACTCCCAATCGTAACGAATGCAGTATTTTGAGTGCTACAATCAACACGTATGTATTTTATAATTTTGTATTTAAAGCGTCTTAGAGCCGGTTGCACCAAATACTTTAAAAATTAAACAGACTTTTAAGTCCTTAAATGACGATTGCTCCATACAGTATACGTATTTTTAGAATTGAAAAGCCTATTAAATTTTGGTACAACCGAACAGAAGTTCAGTTGATATCAAGAGAATTGTAACTTAAACCCATTTAAATCTCTTGGGCCCATTTGTACAATACTATAATTTTGCTTTGGTTCAGCTTTATAACTCATCAGTTTCGGAAGATTAGTTGTAGTTCATCGCAACAAAAGGTAGGCAAAATGAACCGGGCGTCACCTGGATTTTTTTTATTTAGGACAACAATAAAATTCAAAGTCCAGTTCGGTTTGTTGAAAAATTTGTTTTTGTTTGACTTTACTTAATCAACCTTCCCAGTAATCATCAAAATAGAAATTCTTGGCATTTTATGCGGTTGCACTGTTTCTCGAATTTTTCTTTCTGGGTTGGTAGACATACATACCTATATATAAAAATATTGAAAACATTTATACAATTTCAATATTATACAGATCTGTGTGTAGGTATAAACATTTTAATGATATTTCTGTTTCGTGCAAACAATATTAACCTATTTTTTTAATTTATCTAAAACTGGGTACGAGGGTAGGTACGACACATGCGTTGCACAACAGGAGTCTAAACTTCACCTAATTTGGAAGTAATAAATGTATCCATTATTCATATCCACCCAAAAAAAAAACAGATGTTGATCTCCAGACAAATGAGCTGATGATCGGAACCAATGCGCTTAACCACACTATGGGAATCATACCCATCATGCAGTAGGTAGGTTATAGGCACACCGCTCCGATGTTGACCGACTTTAATTGCCTTCTAATTAGCGGTTGCACCGTCAAGCTGATTTTTTTTTAGAAAGCAATGAATTTTGGTTCAAATTTTTGGTTTATTTTGAGTTATTTTTTCCCTGAAACTGGTGCCTGCAATATAATTCTTCAGATTAATTTGATGCAGTCTTCTTTCCATTTTTAATTTACTTTTCGAAGTTTTTCAATCTTTTTTTTTTAATTCCTTATAACGAGTTTCTTTTTCATTGGAATATTTTGTTTTATTTATACGAAAAGATTAAAAAACAAAGACAAGAAAAAGAAGATATAATAAAGATCGGATTGAATTATCGCATAAATTGTGTCTAAAGATCACACTGCTTCTTCCGACACGATCTTTCCATTTGTTGAAGTTGATGGTGGAATTGGCTCTTCTGGGAGCTGCAGCAGTATAATACTGTTTGATTTTTGTTCGTAATTGTATTGCTTTCTGTTATTAACTCTGACTTCTGTGTTTTTTTTTGTAGTTTTTTTTTGTTGCACAATTATTATCCTTTTGGTAAGCTATGATGATATAGCTATAAAAAGTCAAACAATTTAAAGCTTGAAGAGGAATAGTACGAGTATATAGGTAGGTATAATGATCGTGATTGTAAAATGAAAAGATTCAACTTTCGTCTTTCGTGTTACCCAAAGGTGTTACACACCAAGTTAAAAATGGATGTGAGTGGCAGCATAAGTTGCTTTTGACTTTTCTTACCTTTCAAATTATTGTATAAATGGGAAGTATTCATGTTACACTCGAACAGCTTTGAGATTTGTGAAGATGATGGGGAAATTAACATGAATAAGAGATACTACATGCACTCTTGTCCGGTTTTTTTTTTTTTGTAATTTGATATGGAAGGGAAAAAATGAATTTCTGACATTTGGTGTTAATTAAATGCAGTTTAAGAAAGTTGTTGTTATCTAACGAAAAAAAATAGAACTAAAATTTGAACTTACACTGCTTTTGAAATATTTTCAACATTTCTTGAAATATTCCTAACTGCGAAACAAAATCAATTCAGCTATTTAGACTTCTTACGGTGGTACAGTAGGAAATTACATAAAAACTTGGCCCTAAATTGAACTAACAGATCTATAGAGTCAAAATTCCAAGGATTTCACTTTTCGCTTAGGTACAAAAAATCAATACTAGTAAACTTCAAATATCCAATTAAAAACCTCAAAAATGTAGAATTGTTTTCAGGAAAAAAAGTTTGTAGCGCTACTTACAAATCTTCACTATGTTTGTGTTATAACAGAAATAGAAAGAATATGCCGAATTCAGATGGCTAGGATGAGCGGCAGTCTAGCGATATTGTAGGAGAATTTTTCAAGAGGCAGCAGCCCGTGAAAAAAAAAACATTTTTTGTTGTTGCATGGTAGCCCTACACACTAACCATCAGAAAAATCTAATAATCAGTGCAAAGCTAAATCAAACGAGAAAAAACTCCTGCTTCACTCTTTGGAGCATTCAAATTTGGCTGAGGAAGAAGAGCTAATTATGTATAAGAACATTAAAAAATAGAAACAAAAATTAGTTGAGAATAAATTGTTCATCTTTTCGACAAAGTATCTTTTATTTTATTTTTTTGGGAACACTAGAGTTGAGAAAATTCACTGTATAGTTTATCTTTTGACAAAGCCGTTTATTCCTGTGAATATAAGACACCAAAAGTTTACAAGACTTAGGTACATTTTTCATTTCCCGTTTTTGAGAAATTTCTTTAAAAAAAAAAAACTCAAATAAAGAAGATTTGTTGGTTTATATGTTTTAATTTAAGTAATAACTGGACACAGCTTTCTTAAGCTTTTTTTACATGTTAAACTCGAATCCGAGAAGAACAGTTGGTCAAACAATCAAGGTAACGGAGCACGAATTTGAAGTGGTGCAATCCTTTAAATACCTTGGGTCAATAGTAGCAGCCGATAATAATATAGAAGAAGAAATACGCGGGCGGCTGCTCAATTCCAACAAAGCCTACTATAGTCTGTCAAAGCTCTTCAAATCCAGAAATCTCACCATAACTTCAAAACTGCTGCTGTACAGGGCCATGGTCCTGCCAGTACTCACGTATGGATCCGAGACTTGGGTGCTTAGCAAAAGACACTCCGACCTCTTAGCCGCGTTCGAGAGAAAAGTCTTAAGGAGAATTGTTGGCCCCATATGTGAGGAAGGGCGATTCCGGAGACGGTACAATCATGAATTGTACGCAATCTACCTTGAAGCAGACATAGTGACAAAAATTAAGCTCGGTAGACTCCGGTGGACAGGGCACCTAGCTCGCATGAGTGAAGAGGAACCTGCTCGGAAAGTCCTTTGTGGTACATTCTATGGTAGACGGCAGCGTGGTAGACCATGCTTGCGCTGGAGAGATGGCGTAGACCAGGACGCCCGAAGCCTTGGGGTGCGCAACTGGATGGCGTCGGCTCAAGACCGGGATAGGTGGAGAGACTTGTTGAAGGAGGCCAGGACCGGACCCCGGTTGTCGAGCCGATGATGATGATGATGAAACTCGAATCCAAGCTCAGAATTTGGATTTTTGTTTAATATTCAAAAATTGTTTTTCGAAGAACTAAAAAAAAAAAGAGTGGAAATGTTTGAAAGAAAAAGGAGATTAATAGAAACCTATTTTTAAAAAGCCATGACTTAAAAATAGAGAAGACTTTTTTTTAAATATCAAAAGAAGATATCAAAAAAAATGGAGGAATAGAGTTTGAATTTAGTTTTAGAATTTTTGGAAAAGCTTTTTTCGTTGTTATTTTATTTTATTCATTTATTAACTACAAAAATCCCATTTTGTCAATATGGTCATATTACCTATACCGAAATAAATATTTCCGTTGAAAGGATCCTCATTTGGCAATTTACGTTTTGTTATTATTCATTGCATATTTTAGTCATTTCAAAATTAACATTTTGTGGTTTAATATTTAGCTCCTTTGTTTTCACATTTTCAGTCATTTCTCTTAATTCGTGTGGTAATTTATTATTTGGCGTTTTGTTTTTTAAATTAAAGTTGTGTTTTTTTCGGCAGATGTACCTTAAGTTTTCAAGATGTTGAAATATAAATGTTCAGGCTCAATTTTTTTTTTTTTAACTTGTTAATATCTGTTTTCGCTTTACATTAGCAAATGAGTAATTATGATCTTTTTCTTAAGTTTTCATTAATCCTCTGCAGTTGATATACATACGTATGTATGTTTCTTGAATGGCACACGACATGTTTTGTAGTTGCGAAAGATCACAAACAAACATTAATAATTTGTCTCCTGTCAGGAAAAGTTTCCATCACATGTAAATCATGCAGAAACGTATACCTCTACCTCTACTCAAATCGGAGGGGGACAAAATGACTTCGCGTCACCCATCATCGCCCCACACATGCTACAACCATCAGCCTTCTCTTATTATACAGTTTGACTAGAAGATTTACACTCTCAGACTTGTATATTTTTTTTTTTTTGCTTAATGTCATTTAACATTTTCCTTGCACTCCCTCTTGGTTGATTGATATGACTGACATGCTTTGGTTAGCCACAAAGGCCATTAGTCTACCAAGCTTAGCCAAGCAATATTCTACAGTGGTTTAATAATTCTTATGTTATGTTCAATAATAATAATAATAATCCGTTTAACATTTCTGTCTAACAAATTATTTTAGACCTGAAGCCCGCTTATAGGAATAAAGAAATTATTCAACCAAAGGTAACGGAAATAGAAACAACGTATAAATATTTGTTTTACATCATTTGAAATTATAAAAGAATCCCTTTTTTTATGATAAAGAAAAAAGTCTTAGAAGTAGGCCCAGTTCTTCAGCATTGAGTTAAAGCAGAGTCATCTATTCCAGAAATTTTATTGATCCACAAGAATGATAAAAGAAAAGTACAGATTTTTAAAGTTAATCCAAGGTTAAGCCAAAATACTTGCAGTTTAACTTTAATCACACAAGTGCTTAAATAACTGCTAAATGTAAATTTACATAGGTTTAAGGGCAAAACAAATATTTTTCATATCAAATTTCACGTTGTATGGTATTTTTTCAAAAAGGATTTTTCGCCTGATTATATATCAACTCGAACCACTGTACGTCCTCAAGACTCATTGATATAGTGATCTGCGCAATGAATTAAGTGCATAAAATTACATGCTCGTTTTGTATTGCATTGTCCACTACAACTTCTGTTGTAAAAATATATTTATCAGATACAAAGAAGTTATAAAATCTAGAAAGAGCTGCGATACAACATGTGTCACAAATAATTACTCCATTTCAGTTTATTCTTAGAGCTGGGATTACACAATATTGTGTCGCGTGTTGTACCTACATACACACAATGACGTGCCCTCGCGTTTTGTAAGTTTTATTTCTTTTTTTTATTTTTTAAGTTAAATGATATTTTGTTAAATCACCTTAAAACAAAATTAAACCTCATCTTTTAGAATTTTGATGAACTTTACAAAAAAAAATAAAACATTACAAGAACCATCCTTCATAAATTTAAATACTTAATAAAACTTTTTCTTATCTTTTAAATGTTTTCACAGAATCTTTGGTCATAAAAAACGACTCAAAGATTTTACTGGTTTAATACTGTATTCAGAACTTTTAACCCATAAAAAGTGAGCATGGTTAGAGTATACATATGTATATGTACAAAGAAGAACCTTATGGAATACCTTATATAACATAGTGTTCCATTGCAAGCTTATATACCTACTGAACAGGGAATACATTTAAAAGTTTTAAATTTAAGCTTGCTTAAGATGACAATAAGTCTAGGCATAAGCTTAGGATTAATGAATAAGTTTGACCGTTGTGACAGTCCAATTACTTAGTGTCACGGGTGTTTTATAAATTAATGGAATCAGCGAATTATTATTATGATACAAAGTTGCTGAATAAGGTGAATTTTTACGATTTTTACGAATTTTTACGAAGCTAGACGAAACTGTTTTTTTTTTAAATAATACTTCAAAGTGTTGTTTTTAAGATATACGAGTAAAATTGAATATTTCAATACAAATATTGGACACCCTCTATAGAATAAAATGGTTGTTTTTCTCACAAAAAAAAATCTGTGGTAACAGAGCAAGACCGAGACCACTGATTTTTTTGACGACATCGAGACGAGACTTGCCAAACAAAAAGCCCTACGCGTGATCAACAGGAAATTTTAGTGAAGTCAGCAATTGATCAAGGGACGATTTCTTATTTAACTTCTTGTCTGTAATAATTAATAGCCAAACCATTTATAGTACATATTAGTTATTTTTTTTTAGTTTTTTCAACAAAAACCAAAAAATGGAAATGTGATTTTACGTTTTTTTTAGAGATATTTTTACATTCCGGTATAATTTCTTAATAATTTCGGGAATTGTATGCACATTTTCTTATAAAGTATTTAAATTATGTCTTCAATATTTAGGTACAGTAAGTTTACAAATCTTTGTTCGAAATTTGAAGCAAACCAATTCAGAAGTTCTGGCTGTTGTCCAAAATAAGGAAATCAAAAAACAGTCCATAAAAGCGGTCTTAATAAATCAAAGTGCAAAAAAAATTATTACAGTCAGAAAAGTAAATGTTCCAATTAAGCAAAGCAAACAATTTCTCGTCACCTGCACAGTCTTACCTTCACTTCTTGTTTCAACAAAGTGCTACAACATTTCACGCTGCCTTGCACTTCCTGCAATTTGTATTTTTGACAATCGACGAGAATGCTACCTTACGTAGTTATTCTTAAATATTTGAATACTTACGAGTACATACAGATTTCGTGTTCCGCTTCCGTTATTCAAAATCTTTTCTCAAACTTTTCTAACAATACTTAGTTGCTAAATAAATTATAAGGTAGATGTTTCCTAAGATTTATGAGTGGCAGGTACAGCAGTTATTCGTTGGTCGTTGCACGCGACCTCAATGCAACGTCTTTCTATTCCTGTATCACAATCATTTCTCAAAAATAATTACATGTGATGTGAATGTGACTTCTTCAGTTCGCAACTCAAATCAGAACACCTCGCTTCCACATGAAAGAAATAAGAAAATGGCAAACGAGTTGTGATGTTCATCGGCTAAGTGGACAGTCTCTTCAAAATGTACTGGAGTATCAGGATTAAATATTAATCCACGCCATTCGAAGGAAATAGAAGATGGGTCTCTCCATAACATACAAAAATAACAACTATCAGAAAAAGTGGGCGCGAGCATAAGATACGGATATCTTTAAGACAGATAAATTGCAAAATTTATTACCATCTCCATTGCCAAGTTGTGACTAACTTGTCCATAGAAAGTGAGAAAAAAATTATAATTATCAGGTGGAGTCATTAAAACCATGGAGATGGACATAGACAGTGACGTATCTTGAGTTAAACTTCTTAAAGATTAAAAAAAAAATATAAATATGACAAAAAAAAAAACTTACATCCACGTTGGAACACCTTGGAGTCCGTTGCTGAGATCCACTAATGCAGCTAATATTAATGTAATAATCCACAATGAAAAATGTTTCCTTTTAAGGAATTCCATTTTGGCTTGGGTTGTAGTTGTAGTTGTGGCTGTGATCGTGATGGACGAGCTTGTTGCCGTTGACGGTGTCGGTGTCGTTGTCGTTGTCGGCGTCCACCAACGACGACGCCGTATGTAAAAAGCACGGAAACCTATTTTTTTATTTCGAGTTAAATATGTGGGCAACTGAGAAACTCTGCACTCTGCACTGCACTTACTATTAGGGAAGGTAGATTGTTCTTCGAGGGCGAAGATAGATTCACTGAGACGGAAATTCTAGATTGAATAATTTTTCTCACTTTATTTTATTCTATATTTTTTTTTTTATTTCTTTTTGTTTCACTATTGCATTTTATGCAATTTATTTTCTTTCACCACTTTTTCACTCGGTACACATTAATTTTCACTTTCTTTCTTTTGTTTGCAATAAAATTTATTGTTTATTTATTTATATTCTTTCCTGTTTTTTTTTTTTAATTTTTTGCTTAGAAACTTTGATGTTTTGAAAAACTACATCAAAAGTAAGGTGACGGAGAGGATTTTTGGGGCTATAAATCCTTGTGATGTGAGCTTATTTGAATCATATCTCAGAAGTTGTTTGTTGACTACTTTGTTGAATGTTGTTTTTGGTTAAGAAACATGGCACTTTATATGTGTCGTGTTCGTGTGTTCTTTGATCAACTTGCCGCTATAGTCGTTTTCTTTGGCAGACCAACTTGAAAATAATGCCGGTTTTCATCTGGGGAAATACAAAATAAAAGAAAATAAACAAATTTGAATTAAAGAAGTTGTCGTAAATCTTTTTGGAAATTTATTGAAGTAGCCTGAAGCAAGTGTAATGCAGTAGGAGCGAGGATTGTGTTAACTATTAAAAAAAAAATAGTAACTGCTTGACAGAAAGATATAGGAAAAATAAAAGATGACCATAAGAAGATATACTATTTGTCGTCGGATGCTTTGGAAGATTTATGATCCTGCTTGGGTGGGCTCGGTGTGTGTAATTGATGGCACAAGTATTTAACAGCTCATTATTTTAAGATTTTTCAATTTAATTTACGTCGTGGGTGCAAATGGCAAAACGGTTGATGGTATTTATATGACTTGATAGGATTATTAAGGAATTTTTGTTCATAGAGACCGCTAAAGATATAAATATTGGTAGATAAAGAGAAAGCAGGGACTTACTTTTATGAACAAAGATAAGAAAAAAAAATATCCCTTACGGCTACAATAATAAGGAGTGTATAGTTTAGTTTAAAACCCATGTTTGCCATTTATGATATGTTAGTAGGTATATCTTAAGAGGGATTTGAGAGCTGTTTAAGTATATTTTATGGCAATGAACTCAAAAATATAAGTAGGTATGCCTTCATTTAGAGTCTAAGATATCTGCGGTGTTTCGCTTGAAGACACCGAGTTGGAACCTTGAGCAAGATGTTAAGTTCAAATTTAATGTACTGCACACATGCATGGAACTTCAAATTATTGATTAGATATTTTTGAAAGCAGTTTAAGTTGTTGTTATCGAATTCTTCACGTTCTATAACAAGAATGAACCAAAACAAATAGACAGACATAAGTAGTTGACTATTTACATACAATAAGGTAAATATACACTTAAAACAAGGATATTTCGTAAACGTCACGATTATTTTGTTTTTATTAATGGACAAATTTCAAAAGGTGTAATAATAGTTTTTGCTCTAAAAGTTCAAAAACGAACAACAGTACAACCGACGAATTTGAAGATTTGCAGAAATTTTCGACATGCATTAATTTAAAAACATGTGCTTACAAGTATTAAAAATTTTCTTAATATTTTAAAACTTACAAACTAGTTTTATTTTACTTTTCAAACTTTTTTCCACTTGTATTATTGAATTTATTTTTGAATAAAAATAAATCTTAAAAATGTATGAAAAAAAAGTCAAAAACATTTATGTATTTAGAGTATTTTTCTAACTTTCAACATTAACTAACTCATTTGATTCTTTTTTAAATTGGTGTTTTTTGAGGTTTTTAAAAAAAGATTATTCAATCGTTTAAGATGAAATAAAACTTACTAAATAAATTATTTACTAACAGGACTTTAAGCCAACGCATTAAAATAAAGTTACTCAAAAAATTTCCAAAAACGATTTTCGAATGTTAAAAAACGTATACAAATTAGTGTCTGCATATTTCAGTTAACTTTTATTCAAAACCTACATACATACATATAAATATATACCTTACCTACAAACAAAATACATAAATATTATACATGAATTATTTTAAAGTGAAGTGTCTAAAATATTTATATTCATTTTCTTTATTTGAAATCAATGAATAATTTTAGAATTCTTTTAGAAACATGTATCCATAATGAAATTCATCGATTTTAACTTTACAATTCACTAAAATTATTGGCAACCATTTCATCCAAAAATCATCGACATTAATCCACTCCAAATTTTAAATTTGTCAATGTCAAGATGCAATAGGAGATCCCAGTTACTTCAATATTGACAAAACAGAAATCATAATATTTTCAAAGAATAATAAATTGGTTCATTCTTCCACAACCATTAAAAATAATCACTGATAATGAATCCATTAAAATTTCCTTTTCTTCTTTTATCACAGTCGATTTCTTTTGCGTCCTCGATTCCACTCACCGCGAATGGATTATTATTATTTTTTTTACTTTCTTAAAATCGATGACTGTGATAAATTGTTTGCATTTACCTATCTACCCTAATGATGAGTCTTTGAAATATTTCAACAGAAAATTCATATTAATTCAAATGATGTCTTTATAAAAATCTACCATAAGATTTTTTCTAAGGTAACGTCATGCACTCTTTTTAATGACGCAAAAAAATCTTCTTATATCACTTCATAGAATGAGTAATTTAAGAACTGGTAGGTAGGTAACTAGTTTTTTTTTCGAAGTACTTTTGCCTTTTTTTCAACTGCTTACTCTCATTTACGGCTTCTTGAACCTTACAAGTGTTAGCCAAGTGGTACTTTAACTCGCTTTTCATTTCAGAGCTCTCACTCTTGCCCTAGTCCTTTTTTCTGGTAATTAAATTATGAAAGTGTGCATCGTGGTGTGTAAATGTGTGTAAGAAACATGTGATGTGGGAAATTTTAATTAAAAAGAATATCACAACATGTTGCAAGCACAGCATCAGTTTATGTTTACGTCGCGTCGGCAAATTTGTGCCTATACGTGTATACCTAGTCAAGATTCAAATGGCAGTGGTTTTTGGGGTTAGCTAGCGAAACAAAGGAATATATTACGTAGGTTTGCTTGAATAAAATAATATTAAATTAATCAGAGCAACTTAAATATTCGCTCTAAATACCTGGAGCAGGTTGGTTGACTTGGAATTTATTTGATTAAAGAGGTCAAATAAAACTACCTTCTGTGTTACCTCATTAAAAACACAAAACAACCACGCGAGTATAAAATTATATTTAAATTCTTTATTTAAAAACAAATTTAGGTCCTGCAAAGTAGGTTATTTTTAAATTATCCTTAAAACGGTACCTTATAGAATTTTTGAAGTTGTGTCAGAATTTTTGAAGTAGCAAGAAAAAAACTAGTTTTCAGCGCATATTCGAAGGTATTTCTTTTTTTTTTCAAAAAGTAAAAAATAATAATTAGATATTATACGGAACTTGAAGAAAATTCAACAAATAATGAAGAATCTTAAAATACGAATTAGGTAACTCGTAAAATGTTAGAATGCAGAACTGTGTGGTGATTTTTTTTTTTTAATTTGTTTAATCGACATAGGTATTATTGTTGTATTGTTGCAAAATTGTATTTTTGAATTTTTTTATTTCTTTAGTTTCATAATGTGAATATGTGATCTTAAAACAATGCAATATTGAAAATCTAAAAATAACCAATAATGAGAAATACTGAAATCTGAAATTTGGCTCAGGTGAAGGAACAAAGCATCAGATTTATTTTTTTGTTTAGGTCCTTTCTCATATTTTGAAAAAAATTAGATAAACTCCTTTAATACAAACACACTTCTAAAATGCTTACATAATATACACTACATAAGTTCACGCAACTATCACTAGTGTGCATCAGCCTTCGAGGTAATTTAATTATATAACAACAACTATCTCCACGAGCAAGTTGATTAAACATTATTTCTATCTGATAATCATCTTAAGAACTTCTATCCGATAACCGAAGAGTTAATTAAAGCGCAATAAAGCCAAAAAGAACTCCTTTCGTCGTCACCTAAAGATTCAAATATACCCAAAAAAAAATGCCATTATTCACAAAAGAAACAAAAACTTGTTTTATTACAAAGGATAGCTAATCAGCTTCTGTCAATCGATTACCAGTCTGAGATTTCCTTTTCTTTAACAAAGAATCCGCTCAAGTGATTGATACTATTTCCATGGAGCATTCATTATGCCTCGCCTGGCTGACAATTTAACAAGAAACTCGTTCACAAACTAAACTAAATGATTTCAAAGAAAATGCCGAGCGAGAAGGATGATATATCCAGCAACAATAGTTGAAAGGGGATTTAAGGATATGTATCACAATATCATGTGTACTCGTATAAAATGCTTTACTCTGTCTGTATGGAATAAAGAATAATCCGTATTTGGGTGATGAAATCTGAACCCTTTTATCACGCTAGTTAGCCGCAGCTGACGTACTGCTACCCAAGTTGTTCATATGGCACAAAAGGAATAAAGGATGTCCCCAAAAAGGATATCCGTGACAGTCAGGTTTTTTCTTCTTTGATTTTTTTTTGCGTAGGCTTCAACATGCTTATTAGTTAAAAGGAAAAGTTTTAAATTTAATATTTATCCAATTTTTTTTTCAATAATATTTGTTAGGGTGCTGTGTTTACATGTGACATGTATGACATTTTAACAAAAAAATAAACAAAATTTTAAAGTTTTTTTTTTTTGTTTCAGACAGATGAAATGCCTTGTTGTTGTCTATTTACCCCACTTAAATGGATGAAATGCTTTTGTTGTTGTCTATTTACCCCACTTAAATGGAGAATTATAGCAAGGGACTGGAGAGGAAAACACTTAACAAGGAAAAAATAAACCAACCACAAAATCAGCTTACGCCAAGGCATCACATGTATGAGGCAAAAGTTCCTTTGGTCAGCCTCCTTTTGGATTCCCAAAAGAATTCAAAGGAAAAAAAATAAAAAGAGCCGAAACCTGATTTTCAACAAAGCATTGTGTGTATGGACTTGTTGACCATAACAACAGTATGGCTTTGATAGCATCATTGGGATAGCTACATACCATCGGCAGACGTCTTTGATGTTTTATTTTTTTTTCGTTCATCTTATTGCTACAGGTATAGAAATGGAGGGAGCAATAAGATGTGCGTACCAAGTAAATACATTCATAGGAATGCATAAAAAAAATACTAATCCTTTTCCTTCTAAGCTGTAATAAATAAATGTAAAATGTCTTGAACGTTTTTATATGTTGTATGTAGATTGTTAAAAAGTTTTTCTTTAACTGATTTTTTTTTTATAATTTGAGCGTATTTGCACAAAATTATAAACAGCCTGGCATTAAGGCATCATTCTACTGAATAATTTGCTATTTCAGTGAAACTTTTCTTAACTTTAAACCTTTGATAACTAATATCATGCTTAGTAAAACATATCTATCAATTAAATTACTCTTAAATAAACGTATCATTTTTTGACATTTATAAATGTCAAAGTGAGTGATTTTAACTTTAACAAAAATTTAACTCATAATACGGTACTAATGGCCGATTTCATGAGCATTCACTATAATCGCTTTTAACTAAACTCCTTTTAATTGATATCGGACCATTCAATTTTTTCATTTTCGCCAATGTAGAAAAGGGAAATTTTTGGGATATTTTAGTTAAAATTGAATTCTCTCACATCCCTGTATACAAAAGAACAGTTTCTGCTCCTCTTACGGGAAAAGGTCAAGCAACAGTATTTGTAAATACAAAATGTGAAAAAATGAAAAAAGAACGGTAAACATCAAACTTTTCTTCTGAAATTTAAAAACATTGGCCGCCCGAAGGATTTTAGTGAATACTAATTTTATTTTTAATCATATTACAATTAAAATTACCTATTCATAAATTATAGTTGAAATCTGTCAAAAATGCAAAATAAAAATGAAATACATTCATATATGTGATGTCATTACTTTTAAAACACTTTTAATAAGACAAAAATGATCTTTTAGTTTATAAGGTTGTTTGAAAGCCTTTTAAATTTAAGAGCAGTTGGTGAAACTGAAATTTCCATTTTAATTTAAGTTTACATGTTCTTTTAAACATGTAAGGGTCTTTCATGAAATCGGCTATAAGATCGCTTAAATTAACAGTCAAATTACTACTTTGTATCATCCTTAAAATTCTTAAACAACGAACTAAATCGACTAATATTCTAGAATTCAATCATCACAAGTGATGGATCATGCCAACCTAGCTGATGATTATGAGCCTCTGGTAACCAGAGTGGGGAGAAAAATTGAGAATTGGTTTAAACGCATGCAAAATCTTACTGCGGGCATCTGGAAAAAATATTTTCTAAAACAATAATGTCATGAATTGCGTTTTAATATTTGCGTTTTGTTTTCTTGCTACATTTAGACTTTTATATTTTTCTTCGTTCAACACTCTTCTTATATAATAAAATCATATTTTTGTAATAAATAATTGAATAAATTAATTAATTGCAGTTCTAACAGCCCCCTTGTTCTGTATTACAGCAAAATAAAACCAATCTCATAATTAGAAAATAAATTAAGTGATATATCAATAAATTCCATACCAAATCAGTTAAATAGTGTACAATTCATAATTTAGAATCCACGGTTAACACAATCTATGCATATTTCTGTCTGGAGGTATTTTTTTTTAATTAATACAATTTACGAAATTTGCAATATGCAAATTTTAATAATCTTTCACAAATTTCAGAGTGCAACGAAATATAAGGACCATCAATAACTAATTGCCACCACCACACATGAGCCACCACAGACAACGTTTTTCAGTTATATACACCTATCTATATGTACATCGACAACAACACACATACTGTGGAAATATTTGCAAGGACAGCAAAAATAAACAAGCTGCAGGCATCCGTCATAAATGCTCCCCTTTATTTACATTACCTGCAGGATAGAGGTGAATCAAGAGAAATTCTACACTCGAAAAACACTCGACCTAAATGTGAATTTCCTTTTCATCCCAGATCCCAGATATACAAGTACACTCTCGTATTATAGCAGAGATATATGATTCCATAAGGAAACCAAAGCTTCCTATTAGCAAGCTCATGATTTATGCATAGAAACCACCACTTACTTATATTTCTATATGGAATAGAAAAAAATGGCATTTAACTATACAACTAGCGGAATAATATGATTTTAATAAAATATGAAAATAAAAGGATACTCCACTGAAAAAATATGCGAGTACCCTGGTACATACGTACTGGATAAGTTAGACATACTTAAAATGTACAGTTCTTGTTAAAGATTTTGGTATAAATCATCATCCTGTCATTTACCACTCATCGTCATCATCTTGGCTTGTGTAGAGTGCCCTTAAGTCAAAACAGAAACAAATGAACGGAACTACTCCAAAATTCAGCAGGATGGCATTACTTCCGCCAGATTTGTGCGCTTGAAATATTCAAAACATGGCGAAAGTATAACTAAGTCTGCGCCAACGGGAGAGAAAATTATTTAACTTTCATACTGGATAAAAAAGGGTGGGTGGGTTTGGTTATATGGGGTCATGCAAATTTAATGAACCCTCAATGAAAACAAAAAGTATAGTAGCTCTGCAGCAACATTGAAAATAATGATGGTACTTAATTTGAATGTAGATCAACAAAATAATTAGAATTGAGTATATACATAAGACTTTTTTGAGGATAGCTAGGTTACTAATATTTGGCATAAGGTTAAGTGCATAGGTAAATTTGATCTTAAACTTTACTGACGGAATTAGAGAAAATTTAATTTAAATATACTTGAAATGGGTAAATAAAGTGGATTTAGACTATTTAGAACGACGTCAACATTTATTGGAATAGTAGAAATAAGTATACTAACTCTAAACGGTGTAAGCATGTATCCTTTAACACTTTACTAAAGTTTGAATCACCACAAACCACACTTTTTTGCTTCAAACGGGCCATGGGCACCCCACCTTCCAAATTGCCTAATATAGTCCAGTCAAGATGGACATTTATCTAATCACAAATTCATCTAAAGCTCAACATTTGGCAACCTGCAAGTCATAATAAGAAATGAAGTTAAAAAGTCCCCGTCGAACTGACATGCAAGGTATGTACCTTGTCAAAAATAGTTTTTGTAAATAACTTATAAACGGTTGAATGCTATCGAATTCTAAGTAGTTCAAATAAAGTTTGTGAAACTTAACATTCTCTTCAAAAATTATTCAACAGCTTTTTTTAGAAATTGAAGGTTTAGGAAAAATAAAATACTGATTTTTTGAGTACAGTTAGGAAACCGCCAATGGGCGTCGTAGCACGTATGTTTTTTGAAAAGCATTTGTATGATCTACAAAATACAAAATTATTAAAACATGGATAATGGATATTCTACAATATTATATCTCAATCGAAACTGTTAATTTGAAGAGATAATAAAAACAAAAAGGACGTAAGCTTCTAATTCAAAACATGAATAAATGTCGTATTATCTAGAATGACAAATTGTTTTAAATTCTATGAATTATTTTCGTATTTTAAAATTTAGTAATAAATCCATGGCTACAAAACATGTATAAAAAATAACAGTCATAATGCAAATTTGTCAAGCATGTTAATCCAGAACATGTTTCTATTCTGTTTGTCTTGAAATTGTGTTAAGATCACGCATTTGGTGCATTACTCTAAGTCAAATACAAAGAATTGCTGTTTTAATTTTAAGTCAATTTTATTATACATATTCAAACGGCTACCATTAACATTTGATAAATGTTTTTATTTTTATTATTTAATGAATAACTATTTGTACATTGCACGAATAGAAATAAAACAGATAGGTTTATGACTTCATTTGCAGCATCCATAGATGTACATTTAATTCTAGAACTTTGACTTACTGTTTTCATGTTTTCATGTTTTAAAATTCTGCAATGAAGTTAGCAGTATCTCATCTTAATCAGGAAAATTGTGTATTCTTGGAGGATGAGCAACATTTTATCATGCAATTTCTTTAAACTAAATGATTATCAAGCATTCTATTGGTTTCGAAGAAGGTTTTCCTGATTTTGTTTGCTCGTTTTGAAAAAAGATTTGGCGCGAAATTTTAATCGATTTGAAGCATTTTTAGTATGATACTCGTATTAATGGATTTTATAATTTTAAATTTAGAATCGTACTGTATCTATTGACATTTTTCACTTTAAAACGCCAAAAGACATTTTTACCATTACTTAACCCAACGTCTTCACTGTGAAAGGAATGTTATTCACTGATTTTATTAGGATCTTGTGTAAGCATGTGGTACTTGCCAGCAAATGTTAAAATTAAAAATTGGTAATTTAAAAAATAAAAACAAGAGTTTAACCAAAAAGACTAAAGACTCTAGCAAAAAAGTCTTAGTTCAATTATTTTAATATAGGACAACTTCAAAATCGGATTTGCTTAATAGTGCCATGATTGCCATGTTGTTTAAAATTTGGTGCATGTGTGTTTTACCATAATATAATTTTTATTTATTTTCCAATAAATATTAGGTACAAATACTAAAATAGAACTAAACATTCTCATTTATTGTTTAAATAATCTGAAACTATTTAAAAACTTTTGTTTCTTTTTGCTCAAAGTCGTGTTCAAGTTGAGATTAAGTTTATTAATATTTTACATAATAAAATTCTGCACTTGGTTGCTTAAAGTGTTCAAAAGGTGTTAATCCTCTCTTCTTTACATGTTGAATATAAATACTTAATCAACAAAAAAAAAAAAACGCTCGAAAAAATTGGAACTCTTGTGGGTTATAAAACTACAAATGTGCATATATCTTCGGCAAACTATTTATTCTGAATAGCAAAACTGAACAATACTAATTTTATGAACTATTAAGCTAAACGTGAATTTTTTTTAATTTTTTCACCAGGTGGTGTTAATGTTCAAAAAAGTATTTCAAAGAACGTTAATTTTAAAGCTTTCTTCCTTTTTTATTTAGACAGACCTACATAATTTCCATTGAGAGCACTCTTGCAGGTGATTGCTTCTTATAATGGTTGGTTTGCCTCTACTGTGGGATACCACTTACAACACTGTGGAACTAATTGTTTACGTTAAAGAAAATCATGATCCTCTTTTTCGCTAAGAAACGCGATTAAAAAGGCGTAAAGAAGACGATCTCAATCTTATAGGTATACCTAACCTATGTGTAGCTGTAGCGTAATAAATTTGAAGTAGGTGGATTCCATATACTCCTTTAGGGAACAATACATCCAGTACACATTATACGTACTAGTAGGTATATAATAGGTAGGTACATTTCTTATATAAGCCTAGAACCAAATTCAAATGTTGTCATGCGTACATAATGTTTAGTGTATGCTTCATTGCGAGTTCATTGTGATGGGTACCTTCAAGGCAAGGATGTTTCGTTATATGTCAAATTCTATTGCTTGCTGGTAGTTGGGTTGGAGGCACTATGGCAGTTGTTATAAGTCCCGCATTGTTGGAAGCGTAAAGCGATTATGCATGCATTTGGTTGATGATGATGATGAAGAAGGTGTTCGACAAAAAAAAAGAAGAGAACACATTAACTTATACTTCACGTTCACCCAAGAAATTATCCATTATTCAGAATACTCGTTGTTATTCTTATTTTTACGATTTGATGCACTCAAAACGATGCACGATGATAATTAATTTGTGATAGGTTATCTGGACAAAATGCTTTCCTGATTTTGGTGGTTGTAACAGTCAAACAGGAAATATGGGTTGTTCTTTGAAATTACACTCAATTCGTAACGGGTAATATGATTATATACGATTTGAAGAATTGGTAAATTAGTTTTTCGACTTGACTTGTCAATATTTGTTCTGAAAAAATTGTTCGTAGTTGTTAGCAATAACCTTTGGACTACTTCATCAAATATATCTTTGTTTTTATACATTAAAGAGTGATCTATGGGAATTAGATAGGAAATAATTTAAAATTTTATATTTAAAAAAAATACACAATTAGCCACCCACGTAGGGTTAGTGGATACAGCTTTACTTTCTGGCTCTATTGCTTTATCTGGAATGAAAAGGTGTTTTGTTAATGAGGAATAATGTTGGACAAAATGAAACTATTATAATGTCTGCTTAGACTTTTTTTCATGGCAACCAAGAATCAATAGTCACAGAGGAATATCTGATAGTTTCGGATGAGGAGGAGCTCAAAAGGTGGAAGGAGCACTTGCCAACGACCACGCCCAATGACCTAGAACCAATGAAGAAGAACAAAAAGGTTGGATTTATTCCCGCAGAGCGTTGGGATCAGTGCCAATAACATCGAGTGAGCTTCTGCACCAACTCATTGAGAAAGCCTGGGAAACGAAGAAATTTCCTGAAAAGTGGAAAACGGAAATATTGTCATGGTTCCTAAGAAAGTAGATACTTATAACATAGAGAATTGGAGAAGGATTTGCGTGCTTCCTGTTGAGTAATAGCAATAATCGTCCTGGAATGAGTGAAAGAACACCTCGAAGACACACTCGACACCCAACAAGCAGTATTTCGGATCATCATCGAACAGTATGTTGAACATCGATCAAAACTTCATCTCATTTTTATTGACTTCGAAAAGGCGTTCGTTAGTGTCAATAAAATAATTGCTTTAGTCGGAACAAGAAACAGACTATTTACTGCCAAAAAAATTCCAGGCAAATGATGAAATAAAGTTCAAAAGGTAAGACAAAAAGTTAAAATCAAGTTAAAATCAGACATGTTTTTTTTTATTTCTACGTAAATACAATTTACTCTGCAATTGGAAAACCACTCAGCAAAGACAGCAATTATCCAAATTACAAGACACTTAATGTTAGAAAATAGTTGAACGAATTCGTTGAGTATTCGAGCTACCGAGGTCCTACTATCTATACCTAGAACTTGTTCACTTCAAAATTTTGTAAATTGATACAAACTCATAATAAGTTTAAAAAAAAAATGAAATCGAACAATAAAGTTTTTTTTATTAAGACAATAAGAATGTAAAATATATTTTTATTTACACAAATTAGCTTCAAAATATCGCATTTCGGTTGAATTATGTCAGTCCGGATGAATCCTTTACAAAAGCTATTCCAATATAAAATAGGATTGCGTTAAAATTCAAGAAACGTCTCCAATACAAAGTTCGAATGCCAAAGAGTTGAATTTTAAAATAAGTACCTATTTTATTTGCACTTTTCCACAATTTCCTCAATCCTCACACAATAATATCGACTGAATGTCACGTGCTCCGGCACCTTTGTCAACATCATTATTTTCTACACTTATACGTATATGTACCTACCACCCTGTGTTCCTTCAATGTAGTTTCATCATTTTCCAAACGACAACGACGACATATAAAACGAAATGAAACAACGACACGGCGACGATTCAACGCAACGAAGACTCCTAGTCCTAGCATTGGTATAACACAGTACACACCGTGGTGGTGGTTGTAATAATAATAAGTAGGATTTAGGATGTTTTACGTTTCTTCGTCTTGTTGACTTGGTGTTTTCCCTCTCTCGGTAAAAAAAAAAGAATTTTTTTTTCAATTTTTTTTGAAAACTCCTGATCCTGAGTCGTGATGTGAAATGAACACCCGTGGTGTAAGAAAGTCAATTTGTTTGTACCCGACGACGACGACGAACGAAAATTACACAAATAAACGTCAGAGAATTAACTAATGGATTCGAATTTGATACCGCAATAGGGAAATATTGGATGAATGAATATGGTTGGCGGAAGAGGTGTTAGACGCGTTCAATACGAGAATCTCGCAAAACATAGTAAACGTGTGCATTAGAGACACGTGGGTGTGAATAATTGTTTCAGGATTTATGTTTAGCGAAGGAAGTAAGTACATTACTTGGAGTTAATTAAAATTAAACAGTTAAATAGACTTTCTTATAGGATATTTCAAATATAAGATTATAGATGATTAAGACGGTAGAACTTCTATTTATAAGTTTAATTTCATGTGAAACTGTTATGGAATTTTAAGCACACCCACATAAAGGCTGGAATATCAAAGAATTAAAACACAATTCAATTTTAACAATCCAACTTTAACGCGCAATGCTTGAAGATTTAATAAAACAATTTATGCTGATAGTGTGGTTTTCAAATTTTATCATAAAATTTGAAAAACTGCTACAAACATACGTATGTTAACAATGATTAATACATAAATTTAAAAATAATGTACATACCTTTTATGGAAATAATTGTTTAGAAAATTTCGACACAAAGTTTTCTTTTAAAATACATAAAAAAAGATTTTAGAAATAAATAAAGGTCTCTTCGTTTACTTTCAAAAACTACCAATTTTAATTAATTTTAAAATCAGTACAAAGGCGAGACGACTATCTCCAAACAATTTGTAAACAATATATGTAATTATAAAACAGCCAATAGATTCAATTTGTTGCAATTTGCAGCATCCCATGAATAAGATCTTATGTTTTTAGATGGACGAGGCTGGGAATCGAACCCAGACCTCTGACATGACATCCCTATGCAATACGCAAAGGTCGTTTTCAGTTTTTAGTTGTTGAAGTGCAGTTGCAGTTCCTCCGTGAAATAGATATCCTTGATTAAGATATTCTAACGATTTCAATAAAAAACCTGCTTCTCCATTTCCATATTAAATTCACCTAGCAGTCATTAACTAATTTCATTAAACTATACCAAACAAAGTTTTTTTTAGAGGAAGAAGATTCGTTTGCTGAACATTTTTGTTAAACTTAGCTTAATTATTTTAGTTTCGTTTCAACAAATGACCCTTAAATAAAAAATGTGAATTCAGAAATTTAGTTTCTGAACAATTTGTCATTTCAGACTTTGCTTTATTACTAACCTACCACAGACCTGTTTTTATGATATCTTTTAAAACAACATTAAATATCTAATTAATCCTTATAAACTATTTTGAAAATTTAAAAAATTCCTTTTATCCCCAATTTCCGCCATATATTTTCCGCAATTTGTGTTAGCAAACAAAATCTGTCAAATAATCTTTCCTTCATTAAATACAAATCTATTATGAACTTCCACTAAGATGAATATAACGATATAATTAATTTAAATTCTTTGAGAATCCAGTAAATCCACAATCCAGAATATTTTCCTTTCTATATTCCCAATTCCCATAGTGAAATTCCATTTTTCACAATTCAGTATAGTAATTAAAATCACTTTGAGCTACATATATACGTAGCTAATTTTTCAATTGCGCGCGCCTTGTACGACCGGGAACATGGAACACCAACAGCCACACTTGCTCCACGTCATTTATCACAATCAATGGACAAGTTCATCACACGGAATATATACAGTACGGTGTACGGACCATCGCAGCTCAGCTACAAAGGCAACCAATCGGGGATCCCAAGAAAAACCAAGATTCTAATTTTAGATGTTCGTGATTTTTCATTTTCAATTTGATCCCAGTTTTTTTTTTTTTTTGAGAATTTTTATTTAACCATTATATACATCCCCTACATCACAGAAAGGGAAACGTGTCGTCCCAGAGTCAGAGTCCCACTATCTCTATCTCTGGCAGCACAGAAACGAACGAAGTAATTGCCTGGAGCAATTACAAAAATCAACGAGAGAGCGCAAGCAAGGTGTCATTCGAATGGCAGAGGGGGCGAGAAATCGGGATCATTTAAAAAAAAGAAGATTTTTTTGTTCAACTTCAACATCGACATCAACAGACAGGATATTGAAAGATGTTTTAATTGCAGGGTAAACACTTTATGTTTGCCGTATGGATGAATGTGCACATCAGTGCGCGGAACAGAACGTTGGAAAAAAAGGGTACTACAGAAATTTAAAAAAAAAAATATATAAACGATTCTGGTGAAGAACAAATTGGAATTGCTTGTTGTTAAAGTTGGTTGAAGTTGAAGATCCTATACAATTAGCCTTTCATGTTTCCACCTTTTAAAGTCTCTCAGGTGGGACTATATGGACATCAACAAATACAGCACTCTTGGAAGCTCGACGGTGCGCGCGACGCGACGGCTTTGAGGCGCGTTAAAACAATTTGATTTCAATAAAACTGAAGATTTGTAAATATTTACCAGTAAGCACACAATTTAATGCCTAAGTAGGATGCAGATGATAAAGATAGGAAGTCACTCGTAGAAACGGTCTGGCTGAGATCTGAGTATCTGCAGATAGGTATTGAGTATTAAAGTGTTGAATGACTGCAAAATCGCATTAGTGTTGAACATCGTAAGAGAAATATTTATAGGGAGGTAAAAACATTTTTTGTTTTGTTTGAATTGAAATAAATCTTTTAAAGTATATTTATTTTGAACTTGATGCTAATAGGGAGGAATTGGGATGAAAGTTCAGAGTGATGATAGGTTTTAGACAGGGAATCGTTTATGGCGTGCAAAAACAAGAAGGAAATTTTTTGAAAACAATTGTTTAGTTTTGTAGGCATGTAGAAGATTTTTCGAAAATCTTTTGATTTCAGTAGCAAAAATGAAGACTTGTTTATCTTCTATAACACTTATGGCCGATTGCACCAAACGCTATTGAATGTTTAACAGGCTTGTTAATTATTGGCGCAACCGAACATTAATCTTTTAAATTAAAGCGAGTAGAAGAAGAAAACGTCTATCAAAGCTATTTGAAATCGTTTTCCACAATATAAATTGCGGGTATAAGAAAATGTAAACTTATAAAAGTTGTCAGCCTCGACTTATGTATCTTACGGCCAACAAAAATAATAACAATAATAATAACTGGTCCAAGTATTTCTAGGAAAGGACGGTGTCCTTCAATTCTATTTAGTTTTTCGGCGATGGTATACTTTTACCTTATTATGGCAATTTCTTTTATTTTACTACATTTTGGCCAAAGCATTAATAATTTTAAAAGGCACTTCAAAAATCATAATAATATTTCTTTGAGATGGACAGAAGTTGAACAATGAACATCTTAAAAAAAGGTCATACAAAATTATTTTTGTTTGAGTGATTTGAAAATGGAAAACTAACTTTTATTTTGTTTGTGATAGTTATTTGATGAAAAATGGCTTTAAGAATAATTAATCATCCTTACCTTTCAAAAAAGCCGAATACATTTTCTCGACTGGGGCCAAAAATCCCCAATTTGCTATTTCATCTAGTTCCTTAAGTTCAAAGGTGAAAACCATTAGATACTTACAAAGTGAACTCGTGAAGTACCTGAATCAAATACCTGGGTTACCTAATATCGGAATGAAACGGGTTTTAATTTCGGTATTGATTTCACTGAAAACAAAGAAACTAAAGGAATACTTTTTTTTTAAGTTCGTAAATTCATCCGATGCAATTTACCTACTTATGAACCTATTGGTCACGTTTTATTGTCAGCAATAACCTATATAGGTTACCCCATAAAAATAAAAGGATATAATGTAGGTTAAGACTAACAGCTGTGTTATGTCCCTTGTTTTCTTATCTTAAATTACTTTAATATGTTTCCTGTCTCTGTTCTTTACACCATTTTCAAAAGATTTTTCTAAAAGTGTTTCAATTTTAATCTATCTGCTGTTCGATTACGAAGGTTTATTCAGGGCGTTGTACCTGTACTAAAAAATATAATGTAGGTACTACAATACATAATCGTCGCTTGAAAAACAAAGAGGAGAATATCAAAAAAAGCGCAGTTTTTCAGAAAATCATGTGGAAGTTTTTCATTACCTAAAATGTTGTTCTGTTGAGAAAAAAAAATTGAAACATTTTGGCTGAAAAAGTTTTAATATTTTTAAATTCTTTGTCCATAGTGCCTAACTAAACAAAAAAAATTATTTCATTTTTGTTTGAATAGTCTCTTAAACTCCTCAATATTTTTATGTTAATTACTCGATCTCAAAAATAGGTACCTACAATGGAACAAACATTTTACCTACACTTTTATTTTACTAACACAAAACCAATCAAAGCAAAGAAATTAAATAATTTTCCCAAAACATCGCTGCCAATACACCCAAAACCATGTGAATTCTCCTCCAAGAGCATCGCTTAACTCCACTGGCATGGTTAATCCATAAATTCTCCCAGTTTCTTATTCTCGACCACCTCAAGTACAAGTTCACTCCATTGCACAAAACACAAAGGGAGCTCAGATGCACAACACCACATAACATGCCCTTCAATTAAAACAACTGACAACCTGTCCCAGCTCCTGCTCCTACTCCAACTCTTTTATTCTTGCTACAAACTGCATTGAATAATTTATATAAATTTCTTCACCTGTTACTAAATCCAATATCGCATAATAAATTCACGGGATTCATGCGACACCAGCACTGGTGGCTCGTCTCCTTGGTTAGGTCTCTTGCGCTCGCTCGTTAGGGATCCCCGAATCTCGGTCCCAAATCCAGTCGAAGATATTTCCTCGTTTGATGCAAAATAATTGAACCACTTGCGGGTAAGTACGTTGGACAAATTTATTTATTCTGCTTCTTCCCTCTTTCACGTTTCCCACAAAACACGTTTTACCTTTTTACTTATCTTCTTTTATTTAATTTTTTTTTTTATATTATTTCAATTTTTTTTTCCGAGCACCACACACAAAACATTTTCCATCTGAGTTGGTTCCCAAACCCTTTCTTTCTTTCGATTTGATTTTATTTTGATTTTGTTGTTGTTGTATTTCTTCTTGTTAGACCAAGTTGGCTTTGGTTTACACTATACACAACATATACCGGAAGGATAGAAAATACACAAACAATTTTTGCATTTATCTTGAAACATTTTTATCAAATGGCGCCCAATGTGCACCTCAGCAAAATTGACATATTAACATACGAGTACACTTTAACACGCACAAGGTGTCCTTTTACCACGAGACACCGACGACGACAAACGACGACAACAAGCGGAAAAGGATATTTAATTTTCAAGAATAACAACGAAACAAAAAAAACAACGTTAATCTTTTTTCATAATATGCACAATCGCAAAAACACACATACACTCAGATTCACTGGGAGAAAGAATGTATCATTCAGAACAACTCATCTCCTCCGGTTTATTATTTTTTTTTTTTACTATTTTTTTAAAGGTTGGTCGGTAATCCAAAAGGAAAAGGGGGAACACGGCGAATAACAACCCGATCCTTTTTTTTCTGCTTTTGAAAAATAAACTGCTAACACTGCTGATGAATGCACTTTTCACGGGACGCGTTCTAACAAAACCCGACTGCTTGTAGACACAGCTTGTAAACAACTGAAGAGGTCGTGCTAGATGTAAATAAACCCACGTCTTTTACTGATGCTGAAACTGGGAAAATACGGAAATGTGCTAAGCAACATGTTGCTGGAGGTGAATTCAATTGTTTATGTGGTGAGTTTTGGGTACGTTGCATGATAACAGAGCTGCATACAACAGCTGGGAAGGAAGAATTTGTTAGGTTTGATTTAATGAATTATAATTATTATTTTTGTTTGCTTTTTCGAAAGATGGAATTTCGTAAATATTAATTAGGGTAAAAACACGAAATAACAACAGGGATTAGGTATTTCTTTTTGGAAGTAATACTTTCGTTTAAATAAATTGGCGTTCTTACTAACATTTTTATTTCAGTTTTGGTTTGCTAATTGGTCTCAGTGCATGTATGGTGTTTAGAAGACTGTCGGTCGGTCTATTTTTTTAGGACAAAATACTTAAAAGTCATAAACTGTTAATGTTTTCAATAGGTATACAAAAAATATAAACTGGAGGACATAAATAAATACATATTAAAAAAAATAATATTTTTTATTTTTTCAATGTTAAGCTAATTAAAAAAAATATATAATACGTAACATAAATAAATCAATTTCAATGACTATGCACCATTGCCAATTCTATAATACAAAAATTGAAACAATTCACTGTAGGACTTGCTTGAACAGTCCAATTCTACCTATAACTTTAAGAAATAAATATTGATTTGTAGTCTTTGGATTTTTAATTTTGCTAGATGTCCCCAAGGTGCAGTTGTAGTGATATCTAAACATATTTCTTTGTTGAAGAAAAATTCAGATAAAATTTGAGAAAAATAGCTAATTTTGAACAATTGAAAACTGAAATATTTGATGCTTGCCTATCGTAAATTAAAAAAAAACATATTTTTGAACATCTTTTCCGCACAGTTTTAGAAATTTTTTGCAAATTTGTTTAAATGTGAAATATTATTATGTTAATAATATTTTTTATGAAAGTTTTTCTAACCTACATTTAATCAGTCTTTTAATAAAAATATAAAAACGTTGAACCCGATGTGTATAAACCAAATCCATTCAATCCAAACGTTAATCCAATTTGTATGTCAGATAAATAAAATTGGATTAATGTGTGGCGGTAAAAGTTAAGTTTACTTAAAATAGACCAATTTTTTAAATATTTATGTGAAATTGAATTTTTTTAATATATAAAATATGCAATTCCTTTATTTTTAAAGTATTCCTAGTAGCAATAAAATATATGTTTATATTAACTTTTAAAATAACTATGACTTATGTATTGTATGCACTTACCTTCACATGATTTGAAACAGTTTAAGCAGCTAATGGGGTCTCACGTTAACCATTTGTTAACATTTTTCATTAAAGTTTTATTTAATGAAGCTATTTTTCTTCTTTCTTTATTATTGCATTAACAAAACAATGAAATGAAAGCAAACAAAAATAACAATAAAATATTTCAAATTTGCTTGTGTCTTACCTATTTTTAATAATCTATAATATAATAGCTTCTTAATTTTATTTTCCAAGATACGACTAAAATATAAATCAATTTGTTTTTAAAAATCTCCATAAATAATATTGAATCTCTGATTTTCTTTTTAATTTATGCCATTAATTAAACACAAACTTTTCAAGTAATTATTTATAGATAAAGATCAAAGTTCCGAACAGTCTTCACCTTTGATCCATTCCAATTTCTCATAAAAAAATATATTTAATTTAAAAAAGTCACCAACCACACAAATTCTCAAGACTTTTGCAATGACAATTCAGTATACAAATAATTTAATGCTATATGTCTTTTATACATTCGTATACATCTTGCGAAATTCCATTCAACATCAAAAGTTTCAACTCCTACACCACCACCAACCATACACCATCATCACCATCCATTTCCATATAGTCATATCATAAACTACAAAATAAACATCTGAAATGCATTTGGACCGGAAAATATTTTTATACAAAAGTGATCTCGAACTGCAGACGCTGAACTGAAAATGTTCGCTCGGTAATCAACGGTCACGGTTAAGTGACTTAAATTTATTATGTTCGCACTGTGTTAAGTTTTGACTTATGTCTCAGAATGACATTTTTACACCAAAGTGTTTTGTCAATGTCCCGCCAGCACCCTCTACCCCTTTTGACATAAATTCGACGCCAAATGAGTTCCAGGTTTTTCATTTATTTGTACAGATTATTATAATGCAATCAGAAAATTATTATTTATAATTACAGCAAGCTGCAAACACGTAAACTAAGCTGGAAAGAATAATGACCCTTAACTAATAACTCGTTTATGTTCGATTGCAACCGAGAAATAGAGTCTTGTAGCTCATATCTAATTGAATGTGGTATAGGTATCTCACAGATTTGTATCTGCTGTATGTGTGTCCATGGTTCATTTTATGTGTCATTTGTATCTCTTAGGCAATCGTTATCTTGGTAGGATTTTTGATTTCGTTACTCCAACAAATCAAACAGAATGTATTTTAATTATAAGAAAGAGTATCAAATCTTTGGCCTTACTCGTTAGGAAGGAATTTGTTGAATTCAACCAACAGCCATGCAGATTGTTTCATATTTCCTGCACTTGGAATAACAAATTGATAACACGGTTATTAAGCCTAATTTATTGGACTTTGCATGAGTTATAAATTAGAAACTTGTCTGCAATTAGTTTTATCAGTAACATCAATCGATTTCAATTTTTTTTCTCACTTGCTTGTAAGCTATATGTTCTTGTTTTGGTAGATTAATGATCGGTTTCATCAAAGGCTTTTAAAAATGTTCAGCTTAAAATGCTGTTTGTTCCATAAAAATACTTCAATTTAAAGTTTAAAAGCCTCTTAAATATTGGTGCAATAGGAGAGAAAAGCATTTAAGACACTCTAAAAAAATTATAGTAGCTTGTGCAGAGCTCTTGAACTGTTTTAGAAGAAATTATATGTCTGATTTTTTTTTAAAGCCAAACCTATCAGTATTCACAATTGTTGTAAAAACAATTTTGTCTCTCTGGTAGGTACCTACAGAAACTAAACCCTCATTTCTACTTGCGTTCAATTAATTTGTGAAAAGCTTCTATTTCTTTTTATTATAACTTTCTCAAATAATATTAAATAATAAATGGAAATTCTTTATAAAAAAAAAACTATATAAGGTTGTTAGCACGCAAAAGGAATAAATCAATTATTAAGTGCCAATGTCAACCCATAAAAAAAAGTAGATCAAGAGCAAGACTAGTTTGACTAACTATTAAGTCCCATCGGGAGCAACACTTTTAACACACACAATTTTCTAACATGACAACTAAGTAGGAAATTAAACTTGCTCACGGGGACATTCATTGAGCGAAATGTCTTCTTTTTTAACGAGTTCTTTTGCAACGACGCGACGGATGATCTGCAATTTTATGACATTTGTTTGGTTGGTTCAATGATTGGAATTTATAATTGTCAGTTGTTGACATAAAGTGGCTCATCTCACGCTACTACACTTCGATTAAGAAACAGGAAAACGAGAGAGGAAATGTTTTTCTTTTAATTTTTTGCCAGTTAGAGAAGCCTAGTTTAATTTCTCGGAAACAAAACGAATTCTTAGTGCTCTTTTTTTTTAATAACAATTTTATAATTTTTACGTATTAAATTTAACTCAAATTACGTGACAATTTAAGACTGTTAACTATTAGAAGTCATCTGCGGTCTTCTAAGATACGTATTTAGTGTGGGCATTACAGTTAAAAATAAATAAATAGAAAAATGTTCACGCTTTTGTGTTAATTTATTTCCAACAAGTTCTATTGCCACTTCTCTTTAGCACTGAAATAATGTTTACTTGCAACATTAGTATGTTTGATACTTAAACCATACTTACATGCGATAGTAAATACAAGACAAATTTAAAGGTTCAATTTTATTTATTAAATAATACTTTTCATAATAAAAAAAATTAAGTGTACTTATTGTGATTATATGAATGATTATACAAACCAACTTAATTCCAGAACTTTTAAGATTTCTTGATTAGAATACTCTTACTTTATATTTATGACTTTGCAAAATTATATTTTTTTATGCAAAAGCAAGAAAATTCTTACAACCCAGTTTATTTAAACCGCCTTTAAGGACATTTTGTTTTCGGTTCAATGTTAGTGGTGAATTGATTCCATGCTTTAACCAAACCAGCGTTGAACCCCAGCTAGCAAATGTTTGGAAATGGTTTTTGTCACCATTTTTTCGAGATATTTAAGTTGTTTTCCATTTTTAAATTGTGACGCCATTTTTAAAGCAATTTTTCTTCTGAAATATGTATGAAAAAAAACCTAAAACCTAACTAATCAAATCTTATATTCTTTATTTTACATTGTTGATAATGGTCTCTGGGCCTCTCATCAATATTTTTCACGCATCTACTTGAAAACGTGCCCATTTTCCATTATGAAAAATGCCCCAATTTTTTCGTTGGGCTCATGTTTCATAGTTTCTTTAAAATCTGTGGTGTTTGGTATGAATAATATAACTCCGAATAAATAATTAAAATTCCTATCGAATTAAGTTGGACTTAACGTCCTTGAAATCGATTCTTTTAACACAATACTTTGAAAACAAATATATACATATAAGTAGATATCTACTCCGCATACCTTAGTCATTTCCCTCCACTGCTTACATACATACGTAGTTTAAAAAATTATCCCCTGCTTCAACACAACTTAATTTCATTGAAACAAAATCGGCAACATTATTTATTGTTGCTGGAGATCACTCGCCCCGAGTGTAGCCGTTTGTCGATATTGCCTACAAGTCGTAAACAACCAATCGGATATGACTTTAAAGCTGTTTTTTTTTTTAATTCTGTTCGTTTTGTCTGGAGAGCATGTCCCATAGATAGACAACCAGCTCTTAATGACGTTTTCTGCGTTCGACATGGCCTAAGGACAAAACCACTCTGGTCGTGCCGTCCGATTTTTTGCCTTATTAATTTCATAATTACAACGATAAATGCCAATCATTACAAGAGATCTTGTAATTGCGAGTAGCGAACACTTGTTTTTGTGGGGTCCATAGCAGGGTTTAGATAAGTTGTTTTTGTTTTTTTTTTTTCTTTGGTTTGTCTTAAGTTACCAAGATCATTGATCATTGTTCTCCTCAAGGCATGATCATAAATCCGTAGGCTGCGTTGACTGCAAAAGTCAGTAGGTTTATGAACACCTTTTCGATGTAAGCTTTACAGCACACAGTATACGGCAGTGGGGTAGACACAACAACACGGTAGAGAAAGATGATTAAAATGACATGATACTTAGTGGGATTGATTTGTAAATGGGCTTGGTGCAATTGGTTTTTAGAATAAACATGGCTTAAATATTCAAATTTACAAAATGAGTATTAGGTGAAGCCTTTGTTGTATGTTCAACATTTGTATATAATATTTATAATATTTGTAATTACTCGTGTGTTTATTTTAAATGAAAGTTCTGATTTATTTTGTGACCTCTTTTTCTATCATTTTAACATTATTCAAGTTTTGAAGAGTTTTAAAATTTATTTTGATAAAAGTCAGACTTGGTAAGTCCGAAACGTTTTTTTCTATTTTTTTTTTTTTTTTTTCATATCTCCAGGGCAACACGTTAGTCATAAGTAAGATTGTTCTTTCTTTCGTATCTAAATATGATCACGCTATCTATATTTCTAACTTTTTCGCTGTAATTATGTTCAAAAACGTATATTAAAAAACAAGTTGATGGTATTCCTTTCTCACACTTCAAATTACAAACTGAGTCCATTGTCTTGTACTTCACAGAAACAAAATATATTTTATAAATGCACCAACGTACTGAACATAGCCTAGGTATCTACTTGAAACACTTTCCTCCAGTTCGTATTAGAAACCGGTCGGCACTATTGACTTTGAACTTGTTGTTCCCACAATTCACACAGATGATGATCCTGCCCATGATGGTTTAGATGTACGTTCAGTGTTGTAATATCTAGGAGCACAAAGGCGATGCATTCCGTGTCGGCATATGATCTTTGAAATTTGTTGATCCTGTGGTGGAAAATAATTCCTTTTGTAAATACAATAATGACTTCGAAAAGTTCAATCAACTTTCTCTTTTCAAGAAGGCGTTTATTACTCGGTTGTTATACAGCTGTTATTTGGTCATGAAATTACGGTGCTGTGGAAATAAGTACCATGTTTTTGTTCACTCCGGGAAAACTACTTTATTAGTACGAGTAAAAATATGACAAAAAATAATTTGATATTTTGAAATTTTCTGTGAATTCTTAAATTCAGCTAAGTATAACTTTTGCTACAAATGTTTAATATTTGAAATCATTTGAAATAAAAATAAAAATGTAAAATGTTGTATTTATTTGTCTGTCTTTCTGTTACTTGACCCACAGCCTAAACTATTAAAACTATTTTTTCAAACCTGGAGCTTTAGGTGCTTAGGTTAGTATCTAGAGGGGAAATTGAAGTTTTTTTAAGCTACAAAAAGAGCGGCACCATTAAGTGATATACCCATTAAGACAAAACATCATTATCTCTAAAACGGTTGAAACAATTTTGATGAAATTTTAATTTAAATTATTGGTGAACGAATATTTAAAAAAAAAACCGTATTTACCTGCTTCCAATAAAACTGTTTTCTTTTGTTCTCGATTTTCTCATTAACGGTTTGACGGATTGAAATGCAAATTTTTATATTTTTGTTTTTAAATATCAAAATTTCAATTTGTTTCTAAACTAATTCATAAATAATTTTGAAATTTCATTTTTCAAAAAATTCTTTTTTATGATATATAAGATGTTTTAAAATGTTTATGTTTTGAAGTACTTTAACATAGGAGCAGATTTGTGCTATCCAGTCGTGCATTTTATTTACCAAGTAGGCAGAATAACTGCATTCTAAGAATCGGCCGTGTTTTTTTCTATTAGGTACTTAGGGCGTATAGTCTAAAAAAAAAAATTAATGAGTATAAACATAAAGAACTCGGCTACAGCAATGATTTTTTTGGATATTACCAATTTATGGTCAATCTTCCGCTTCTTTGGAATTTGCTTTATAATTTGACATTTCTAAGTGACAAATTGACTCGCCTATTAAGTATCAAATTAATATTTACTGACCAGACCAACTTAAAAGTCAAGTACATAGATACTTAAACTATTTCTATACAGAACGAAATATCTATACCTTCAATACTCTTATCATCATAACCTGTTTAGTTAACATGATAATGCACTCTTTGCCTACGCATCCCAAAGTATGCTCACCAGACAAATAAGAACCATACCTAATATAACATTCCAGTTCCAGGCTATTGTCACCGAAAATAATAAGAAAAAAAAAATATTCTCCTGACCTCAAGTGGCAACTAAAAATAGACTTCATAAGTAGCTCATGGCTTCTTGATGAGACACAGCCTCGCATCAGCCCAACCCATAATTTGACACCCGGGATCCGCATGTAAGCTGTGACTGCGCGAGTGTTGCCTTTCCATCAGAGACATGAAATAAATTATATTGGTTCTCCTTGTAGCTTCTCCACCCGAGAACAAGAAGCGCGACAATGCGTGGAGGCGCTCGCTGCGCTGGCTGGCACAATAGCATCCAGTAAGAAACCATCATCAGAAGCAATGTTCCAAAGAAGGCGTAGGTGGCTAATTCCTGCTGAAGTACAAGTGGGTTTTTAAGTTTAAGTTTTTTTTCTTGTTTTTTTTTTATTTCTCCTTATTTATTTCATCGCTCTCCTTCTCGGTCTGAATGACAGTTTGTTGTGACAATCTGGAAGATGCAACTGGAGCGGGCACTTTACGAGGAAGACTCGCACAAACTAAACCATTGATATATTCAGAGAAAGATACATTGCGTTTTAATGGCTAATAAATTTCAACTGAGTTAAAATCGGCCCTAAATGAGGCCCAATTAGTTGTGATCGTGTTGAACAAGATGTTTTCGACCAACTTGATTTGTGAATTTACCTAAAGTCTGCTTGGGTGGTTTGTCAGCAGATGTTTTGTTGTTTGTTGATATTATTTTTGTTTGATTAGTTAGATGACTTCGATTTCGTTTCTAATCACATAGCTAGTTTATTTATGAACACATAATTCTCGTTGAGGTGGTGAAGAATGTTTGTCTTTAAATAATATTTATAGGTAATCGTATTTGATTGGGGGAAAATAATTGAAATAAAAAATTAGTTTAAGTGATTCTAATGCAGTTAGAACACAATAGTCTGAAAGAAAATCTCTAAGCTACAAGTTTGCCCTGCGCTACGTACATACGTTTGACAGGTTGACAGTGCTGGACATTGCACAAGAAGTATTAGAGTAAATTGAGAGTAGCTGTGACAAAACGTAATCGAATAAGAAGCAATCAAATCTGAATGAATGAAGCCTTTACGTCTAAAATACAAAAATACAGTCTTGAAGAAAGTACAGCATGACCAACTTAGCTGGTACTGTCATGTAAAAAGTAGAAGTCCTGGGAACCCAGTTCAAAAAGCAAAATAGCATACGACGTTCCAATACTATCGCTCGCGGGAAAAACGGCAGGCACGAAAATTCCTGCATGAAACGAATGCAACGACACTTGCATTTGGTTGGTCTCAGACATGGAATAATTCAAAACTGGGAGGCCTGTCGACCTTTTCTGAGATTAACCCAGTGGAGCCTTAAGGTGAAGCAGTAGAGTGGGAGAGTTGTGGTCCCACTGGAGATCATGACAAACGCCGCCCGCAAATGAAGAAGAAGGAGTCAACGGTGTACTCCTATGTTCGAGAACATTTTTCAAACATGAAAAAATTAAAAACCCAATGAACTTCTTATTTTATAAGACCACAGCGTTTAAAACATTTTATTTTCCTAAATTTGATGCATGTATGCATGTATTAATGGGTAAAATTAAAACGAAAAAATTCTAAATCGTAATGTGATTTGGACATCAATCAATATTTGCGGCACATTTCCTGTTCCAGGTACCAACACAACAATCATATGCCTCTGCCTGCACCCAAATGCACCTCCAATTAATCTTCACAGACATTTTAACTATCTTATCCCAATTAACATTCCAATGCTGCGTCATACCGTAAATTGGTATAGAGTTCTTAACTCGCCACATAGAATATCTCCACTTCACTTCAGTTCAGTTCACTTTAGGGTTATCACGATGATCTTCGACAATTAAAAACGAAACTTGTTTCTTCTTCAAGCCGTGAATCATTCAACCCAAAACCCAATTTAGTTCCACTCCATTTAGCTTGTCAGCCTTACATGAATACCTCTGTTTCGAGGCTACTCCAGCTCCGTTCCATAGCTCTAGATTGAATATTCACATTACACATTGAGATTCACCCAATTCAGATTGAAAGACTTTTTCATCACAAAGTGCATCCAATTCTGCCTGTGGGATGTTTGGGTATTGATGTCTGCTGCGACTCAATGGCTATAAATTACAATCCCAGAACAGGTGATGTCCTTCTTACCAGTGATTGTAGCTCATTGTTAGAGGTCTCGAACCAGGTTTGCTCTACAAGTTGTGAGAACACTCAACGCCCCATTTCATGATGACTTTCTGAGACATAGGATGTCCATGTCCATATATACATAATACAAAGCAAAAACTCGAAACACTTCGTAATTTACCTGGATGAATGCAGTTCCACGTTACGGATAATTAAGTTCCATAAAAGGAAGAACAATTCCAGAAGCATTCCCATTTTCTTCTCCTTTGTGAATTTCCCACCTACGTCGCGTCGCGTCGTCGTCTGTTCCAATGGTTGTTTTGTCTTCGTTGTCGTTGTTGTTGACGTCGTCTTCGGAGTTGGATAGTTGTAGTTGTCGTTCACAACGTGAGCTGGAAATGGTTTATTCTTCCTAGGTAATTTAATGCTGACGGGTGGTTGCCCTTCGGGTCAGATTCAGATTCAGATGCAGAGAGAGAGAGCAAATTCCAAAGGCCTGTTACGAATTGCGATATCACAGACTGCAAGGCTTAAGAAGTCCTAATTGATTTTTGCGGTCAGAAAACTGTAGCTGATTGTGGTGCTAGTGCTTGTTGCTTTGGCTTCTGGAGTCACCCAGTATATATATACATGTCCAAGTCAATGGAAACGGACACAACTTGTCGGCTCTGCTCGTTAGATTAAACAGGCAATCCAAGTCCAAGCTGCTGTTTAAGCCAATGTCGAAGCAAATTGGCTCTTGTGAGGTTTTCTCTTCTTATTGCTGGCTTTGGGTGTTCGAAATAAAATTCTTATTTATGGCCCGATAGACTTGCTAATTGGTATAGCCATTCAGGTAAAACGTGTGTGTTCCTTTGGCTAATTACTATCTCTGTGTTGTGCTCTGTGTCCAGCAGACATATTATGTAGGTATAGAAACCTTGGTCTCGGATAGACGAACTACCACGATAACGACAACGACAACGACGATGACGGCGTTCAGAACTCTGTTGGAATTAAGTTCGATACGCCACTTAAAAACGTGTAAATATCTAAATTGTCCTGACACAAAGATTCGATTAGAATTTCAACAAACGTAACCTGAGCGTAGGTTTTCATTTAGCCTAAAAATTCGTTTTTGTGTTGGTTACGTAAATAATTTAAGATAACTGATATTTCGAGAGGAGAATTTGCGTGTCCGAAGGCTAAAGATTGGGTTGACTTATGTTTGAGTTATAACCAAGTATTTCTTAAGGCTTAAAAAAAACTAATTCTTTTTGAAATACCTACCCCAGTACCTAGTATCGTTTCTCATGCATAACATACATGAATTGAAAGGATATGTCTTAAATTTTCAAAACTTAAATAAGTGAACCTATAGCTTCCACTTAAAAATTAATCAATTACACATTCTACATATTTCGAAAAACCATTTGACCATTGAAAATTAAATCTTGTTTGATATCAAAATATATGTGTAGATATGAGTAATGTTAAACATCTTTCACATCCTTGACGTTCATTTTCATTCAACAGCCAATTCATGGAATGCACATAAAATCATTCCGACACTAAAATCAAACACCATATGCAATTACAGTAATTTTATTAACTCAAGTCGGCCTAATCCTGATACGAGTTTGTGATGAGTAAGCAACTCTGCACAATACAAACCTGCTGAGATTTATAGGTTTTCAATTATGCTGATTCGATACACTGGCTGATGGTGCCAGGAAGCAAACAATTGTGTTCATATCTCCTATCAAATGATGAGTGGATATACCTCAAGGATTTGAATTAAATAAAAGTATGTTTGCAGCATTGGGAATAATGTATCTTGCTTTGTTTAATATCTGTGCAGCACCTACATGTACGATATAGATATATGTAATATTGTGCAAATTGTGTAAACAATTTGTAAGGTAAAACAGATTGCATAATTGAATCTAATATAACAGGTGACTTGTGTGGTTATGGGAAGAAAATTAATGCTGAAAAGGGAAACAGAGTGAATGGATGGAAGTGTTATGGAATAGAAAGCAATAAATTGATTAAAAAGGTTTTGGAATTCATCAAATGGAATTTAAAAGTTATTTTCCGATTGAATTTATTTTTATAAATATTTTTTTTAATTTCTGGCCTTTCATGACCCAAGTTCTGTTTTTAAAAATTCTGTACTTCAAAATTGTATGCAATCAAAATTCTGCTTTCATGAATCTGTTTTTCAAAAATCAGTTCTTAAGAATTTCTTTTACAAACGTATTACAGATTTCAGTAGATATTTATGTATAATAATCACTTGTTTTTCAATTTAAATTCGGGCAACACAAGTGCTTCATTATATTTTTTGAAATGTCAAAGATTAATCTTCATCAAGTGTTAACCTTTCAATTTACAATTAACAAAAACAAAATACATGAGATTAATGTCAGTTAATTGGCAATAAAAACGTAAAAGATTTGTTCACTTCATTTCTGACGCATGATTTTGAAAACTACCCGATGGGTTGGTTCACTACTTGTAGCCAATTTAGTTTTTTCTGTTTAATCTCAAAACTTAATACTTTTCATGACTTGAAGGTATTTCAATTGGAATCGAAAAAATATTTAACACCTTCTATTCTGATTCGCGACACAATTTTGAGTTCTTGTCATTCATTTTTTTCATATTTAAAAATATTTAGGCAAACCCAATATGATCAAACCACTTATTAAAAGCATATATTTCATTGATTCCCCCACCACCTCCCCCCTGTGGCTTTAAAACAATTCAGTAATACTTTTGCTATTTCTGTTGTGACTTAGTCATAAAATAAACTAAGGAACGTGGAACATAAATTTGGTAGCAAACGATTATGACTTTTTGCAGATATAAATTTAAATATACACAAAATTACCAACTCACAATGTTCGGTGGTCTTTCATTTTAACCGAAATCCCCCTTGCACAAATCAAGAAAACCTTTTAGTACAAAAATAATTTTAACTTGTTGCATAAAGCTGTTGGCTGGCAGCTTAATAATAGTAGTTGTGTGATCGACTTAATGGATTCTGTCAGAATTTGTTTGCCAACCAACAACAGTGGTATCGACAGCTAAATTATTGTTGTCTTTTTTTTCTTTAATGCGAAAGAGTGCAGTCATTAAAATGGTATCCAGGAGTTTAAATTAATTTTAAAAAAAGTTTTATTAATGCAGCCACTTATTGGATCATCGTATTCCAAAGAATCCATAAGTTTTAAAGATTATTTTGTAACACAAAATGTGGTTGGTGGCCACTGGAAAGGTTATGTTGTAATGGTTGTGTGAATTTTTTTTTATTACGAAGGTATAAGCAGCGATGCCAACTTCAGCTTGTTCATGCCGCTGAAAGGTTTTATGTTATTAGCTTAGGCTTTAAGGTTTGTTTTTTTTTGTCTGTATTTAAAATATTTTTAATTTTTTTAATTCAATATACCTACTAACTTTTTATTTTTAAAAGCATTCTTAAAAAGTCTTGGCCATAAAAAATATCACATGTAACCTTGGTCTTAAAGACTATGTTTACACCTTCAAAAATGATTCCAGCTTCCACATCCAGTAAGTCGTTATGAAATTGAAAACAATATAATTCTACTTATGAAACCTTAATTTAAGTTTAAATGAATTTTAAAAAACTACAGCAAAAGATAGAAGTGAAAAACCTTGCTAAAAATTACAAGTGTCCCAAAACTTTATCACCCATCAAGTCAAGATATTCAGAAGAACTCAGCTTTTTCAACTGAAACCCTTCAATTTGCCTACATTTTTGTGTGATACATCAGACTCAGTGTCGATGGCATGATTAAATTTATTACCAGTGATTCATCTTTCTATTCCTTAGAAAAATGATCAGATTTGATGTAAACTGCTATAAATCGTGGACTTTGTATTCACTATAATCCAATTTTCGAAACAGACAACCATAAAATCGTATTTTATACAACAAATCTGACAGTTTATGTCGTTGAAGGCCTAAAGTCATCCTTTTAACAAAGCTTCAAATAAATTATTCCAAAGAATATGTAAAAAAATAAAAACAAGACAAAACAAAACAAACCTTAAATCAGCTCCCGGTCACATTATTGGCTGCGGTCTACCTGCTTTTGCTTCTACACCGACTTCAACATCCATCTGCGGTGGTCTTGTAAATCAATGAACCCACTAGCGCGTACTCGCTGAGTGGCTACTAACAAAACAACGTCACATTGGGGATAAACAGCAAGCGGAACAAAAGGATTCCCCCAGGGGGAAGTAATGTGGTTAGGTTGAGTGTTTTTGTTTGCCTTCATTGATGATGATGCTGTGATCAGTTCCTCGTGTCGCTTTGGAAACAAAGTATGGACGGTTCCTTATATGCGGTAAACAGGCAAGTTGTTTGCATTCTCTCTATAAAAATACTGCTCCTTCAGGGTAGTCTAAGCCTTGATCACCCTACACTTAGAGAAATTTATTTGATTTAACTTAGCAAAATGTGATAGTTAGTTAAAAAAGACACATTTGTTATGGAGCTTAGATTGAATTGACGCTAGCTTCCATAAATCCAAGAAAACTGTTTTCATTGTGAATAAATAAAACCACATCCAGAATATAAAATTGTTAATCAATGGTTAAATTAGTTTCTAGTTATTGCTTCATTTAAAATTCTATTGTATATGGTTCGAGAAGATTTTCTCTGAGTGTATATGGACGAGAAAAATCAATAAGATCAACACAATGGAATGTTGTTCTTTGTTAGGAGTTGTTGTTTATCGTTCGTCCAAAGGGTCAGCATTAATTATTTTGAAGCAAATATTTACGGAATTTCGATTTCTTTCCGCCACGGCTTTTTGGTAACTGTTAGTCATTGACAAATGCAGCGGCAGTGGTAAGCCACCGTGAAGTCGTAAAAACGTGATTGCTACCAGATTTGTGTTTAAAAAACAAGTGCTAATTGACGTTGACTGTGTGTTTGTCATTCGGCCTTTTCGATTTTAAAATGAAGACGAAGACGACCTACATCAAGAAAGCGATCGAACGCAAAGTAGTCCTGAATTCGTTAACTGCTTTGTAGCGCATATTAAATGTCTGGGATTAATTTGTATTATATAGGTATAGAAATGTTCTTGTTAAATCATTAGAAAAAAATACTTTTGGCAGATTAAATGCACTCGTTAAAAATAAAAACTGCAAATGCAGTCAAATGAATTCCTGAACGCAAAATTTTGCTTGATACTTAGTTTTCACTAGAGCCGAAATGACGTGACATTACAAAGGAAATGTTATTTCTTTTGACAACTCATTGTCGTTTTCTTTTTCTGTCTCATAGGGACATTTCAATTTTATGAGTCTGCACAATCAAACCCAATTTTTTATTTATCTGAATACGTTCACCTTATTTCTGAGATGATTTCGTGCAAATTCGGAAATGTGAATTTGTATACCAAATTTTCAAATTATCATAAAAATTGCCTCATTCGTTCTCATGGGAATGAATATTACGCAAAATTGTAAACCAACCCAAAGTGAAAAAAATGTAATGCAACACGACTTTCTTCGCTGAACACAATGACACTGCCATTGTTGGAACTTGACCCTTTTTTTTCTTTTGTGGTTAAATTATTTTTTATATTTTTTTTCTTTTTCAGTTTATTATTTTTGACAAGTATTTTAAATAATAATGCTTTCATTTCCGGTTTGCTTTTTCTCAACTGATGTAAGCGACATCTATAGTTTCATACCAGTTTGTTTGAAACTGTTCTCAATTCTTTTGTGTTCACGTTACGTTTCTTATTTTCACCACAGCTGGTTTGTGTATTCAGTAGGTGGTGAAAACACGAAATTCGTTTTATTTGGTGAATTTAAATTTCAAACAATGAATCAAGAATCATGATTTGAAAAGTATAAATAAACGCTGTTTTGATCAAGAGTTTTGTAATCATTCAATATTTTTTCAAAGTAGCTAGAAAATTGAGTTTTTCAATTGCTTTATAACTCATGTTACATTTTTTTTTTAAACTGATACAAAATAAGTATATTAAGCATGTTAAACATTCCGTCTACTTACATAAAATAAAATCTTCAAAAAAATAGGAACTGGTATTTTATTTTCAATTAACCGATTTTTGCTGATTTTATTTATCTCAATTACTACTATTTTTCCTAAATTTCAATAAACGGTTTGCCGGTTATTTACTTAAAAACTTTAACATCAAAAAAAAAAACTATAAGAAAAATATCTGGTTACCTCACACAACAAAATAACAGTCTTTTCCTAAAGTTGTGGTTTTATGAAACCGAATATTCTTATTTCCAAAATCCTTTACTTTTCCCTTTCATATTCCATTGCCAACGTATATATACGTATAATATGCATAATTTCTTTTATTGCAATAACAATAACCTTATTGTTTATTATTTTCTTTTTCAATAAAATGTGCAAATCGCGTCAAAAAAGCAAAGTAAGAGATTTTTTGGAAGTAACCATTGTATATAAAAACTATAGTACTGTCATGGTGGAAGTCGAATGGGGCGACATCTAAAGTGTGTCGGCAACCCTTACTCAATTTTTTTTTCTAAGAGATTGTAGAGGCTATTTATTGATATTTTTTGGATGCAATAATCCGAATAATAGTCTCCTCTTGCTCCTACGAACAATTTCCGTTGCTTAAAGACTCCCCAAATCAAATTTTAAACCTAAAATTTTGAAGCGCCACCACAAAAGTCCGGCAACATGAAAAAAAAACTCGCCATGATAGTACTCTTACTATATTTTTTATATACAAAGAAGTAACAAACAGGAATTTGTAAAGATTTGTGAAACATTTTCTCAGAAAATGTATTGCATAAATTAGTATAAATAAAGGGTGTGCTAAGGCGTATAAGCACTTTTTTATATTTTTAATTTTTGGAATACATTTCCTTTATTTAATACTAAGTACTTGAAATGAGTGATTTAGTGACAGACTAACAGAAGAAAAATTTATTGAATTTGGAAACAAATGTTTACAGGTATTTGTGGTCATTTCAATAGTAAATTTCCAATTTTAAAGAACTCAACTTTTACTTTAACTTCGGCTATACAAATCATTCCAGTTTATCCAGTTCCACGATTCTATTATTCCAAAGTTATTGTGAAGGTTCAATTGTATATTTTTTATATTTTGCCTCAATTTAAAATAATTCTTACCTTTTAAACTACTATTTCTTCTTTCGTAGCTTGGTCTTGTTGCCTTAAGCTAAATTTAATAATTGAGCCAGTCAACATTTTACGAAGTTAAGTTAAAAATAAAACAATATTCTACTTGAGTAAAAACTATTATAAAATTTTATTAAATTTAGAATTTGTATTGCTTCAAATTTTGCACTGCAATAACACAGTAGATTTCATTCATTATAAAATACAAAATATTCAATACGATGTACATATATAAACTGTTTTCGGTAGATTTAAGCGCTAAATAAAGGTAATACAATAAATTTATTAAAAAAAAAAAAACAAAACTGCACAGCTAGATTTAACTGAAAATATTCCTGATTATAAGAGTTACTCCAGCTACACAGATTTTTTGCTGTTTTCGAAAAGCGGGGAAAAACATAGACACCATTGTGAAATAATTTTGCCTCCTTGTTCCTTAAACTACTATACGATGCACATGACTGGGATCAACTTGTCGGCTGGTGCTGTTGTTGTTGCTACTGTTGGTACTGCCAGGATTATTATTTCCACTTACGTCCAGAAGGCTTCCTCCGACTTTTATGCGACGCGTTAATGCTCGCTTATTCTGAAATAACAGAAACCCAATAGTTAGAAATCAATGAGAAAAATGTATAAATCCGAACAAACCTGTCTAGCTTTTGTAGACTTCGACTGAGCGATTAATGTTTTTGGCACCTGGAAGAGCGAATCACCGCGGGTTATAAGGATACTCGTCAGCCTGCAGCATTGCGCAGCCATCTTAACTTGTTCCTCTATGCTGTTCTTATCGTTTGGCTGGATGTATCGTGGGGGAAAGAATGAGGGGGCAATGATAGTTGACACATTATGTATCGTCATTTTGTTCGATTCTTGTTGCTTAATTGTTATATTCAAAAAATGTATGAGCCTTCGCAGCGTATTGCGGTTTTCATGTGGTAGCATTTGACATACAACAGCCAAGGCCTTGAATTGATCTGGAGGTGGTAGAGCATGTGTTTGATAGAAGAGCTGAATCAGCTCATGGGTCAGCAAAGGTTGCGGTAGTTCACGCAGCCATCGCTTGAGCAACGCACTCAAATCGTGCACACTAGCGGAGCTCAAAAGTTGAGCCACCTTTTTTGGTTTTTGGTAGAAAACTGCTTCCAGTTCGGTGTAAAGTAGTTCAGTCTGAAATAAAGGATATTTTTTCAGTACATAGATCAAACAACAATCATGGTCAATGTAGTTATACCTTTTGTTTGTGTCCCGCCACCCTTAAGATCCCCTCTTCTCGAATGCCACGTCTGGTCAACTCGTCAAGCAGAAATTCCAAAAACAAAGGCACCAAAGTAGAGTCCTTTCCTGTAATTTGTTGGTCCCGTCGAATTAGGGCGTTCAGGGATACTCCAAATAAATTGCCCTCTTCCTTGCGACGTCTCTTGAAAGGTTTTCTCTTGTCCAAAGTAACGTGGTATTTATCGAATAGCGTCGCAAGTTCAAGCCACAATATCGGTTGTAAGCGTTTCAAGTCATTTTCGTTGATAACATCGATATCGCAGTAGTATTCATTGGTCATGATATGACTGTCGACGGTATCCTTGTTTATAAAAAAGTTTTTGATTTTATTATTTATTTCACTAGAACTGAAAGCTTTGTATACTTACAACGCCGTCATCGTGTTGACTAGACTCCCGATACATGCTTTCAAAACTGATGCCATCCCTGGATGATGGCGAATTTTGGGCACTTTGTGGTGGTGTATCTAGAGTTATTTTATGCAGAATCTTTTGTGGTGTACTTTCATTGCTAGATGATTTGGATGAAGACCGTGTGGCATACTCATCACTAGAATCGCTGGAGATATTGTGGTCGCTTTGAGAGTTCTCAATCATTTGTCCACGAGCACGGCTGTAATAAAAATGAAAGAGAGAGCATTAAGTTTAGCTTAAACTACATTTTAATTTCTACTTACCCTACTGAACACGACGGATCAGAGCCAGAACGAACTCTTGGTATATGAATAGTTCCAATTCTCGAAAATCCTACTAATTCAATACCTTCGGCCGAATAAAATGGGATATCACATCGAACATGAGAACCTCTAAAGAGATCAGCTGCTCCTTTCAAAGGAGCACTAGGAGTGCGTCTTAGTTTTTGTTTATGTTTGCCAGCATTTTGTAAAGCTGGATTGCTTCCGCTATTATCGAATATACTCACGAAATTTGGTCTTCTAAAATGTAAACAAAAGAACATTTTTTGAAGTTAAAATATATGTACATACATAAAATATCAGTAATGAAGTCACACATTGATTTAAAAGTCTTACATTGCTGTTGTGTTCCATACTTCGTCGCCTTGAATTGAGTCCAATGAATCAGGTGTTGCACTGCGGGATCGAGTGCCAGTACTCGATTCCTGGATTTAAGAACAACATTTAAATTATAATTATCATATAAAAACTATGGTAAATCGAAACTTACATCGAAATCTCGAAAAACATCTCGAATATCGGGTTTTCGTTTCTGGCGAGATTTAGTCCGCCCGCGGACTGTGTGATTAAGGGCGCGTACTCTTTGCTTTATAGCCTCAGCATGAGGTCTCGAAAGAGTTGCTAGTATTGGTTCCAAATCTGATGCACGAACTTCAAAACCCTGAAAATAAAAAAAATCGATTTATCTATTATTGTGAGTCATTGGATTATGAGAAATAAGGCCAAATAAACATTCTACATTATGTATATCGAATCTAGGGTTTTGGGGATTGTTTTTAATTTAAGTAGATCAAAGTTGATATTTTTTTGGAAGGTACTCAATGCAAGCCTTTGTCATGGCCCAATTGTAGATTTTGCTCTGGTGATATATGTACAACTTTAAGTAAATACATAAAGTACATTTTAAATAAAGCCTCTTAAGCCTGCGAATAACAAATTTACGGTTTTTTTGGACAAACATATCGCATTTTGTTGTGTACATATAATTTGCTAAATAGCAATGCGTGCTACTTTTGTTGGTTTTTGAGTCAAATTGTTTGCTTTTGCCATTTTTGTCCAAAATTCAAAAAATAACACATATTGAAATTATTTCCCTTTTGTTTGCATATATATCATTCTCTCAAGGTTGTTGCTTCAAAAAAATAAGTACAAACAAACATAAGTATTTTTTTTTTTGAAATCAATAGCCGTGGGTTATGTTTAAGGTGCCATTAGCCTAAGCAGTATTTTTAATCTCCAAGTACCTACTGTTTTCAACACTTGGCTTCAACCACCTACGACCTAAACGTGCTTAACTGGCTTGTTCTGCATTGTTTATAACTAATTTTTTTTCCTATTGTATTTGATTATTAAATATAAACTTTGTGGTGGCACAGTCACCTGGCATGTAGGTGGCCATTTTTACATAAAGCACGTCGTCACCATCAGTGTCGTCGTCGTCGTCGTTGTCGCCTGTCTGTGGCAAAGTAATATGATACACTACAAACATTACCCTATATGATATTTGTTTTCTTGTTTAAGCTGTAAGCACAAATTTGTTCCCATGTGTCACGCTAAATGGCACATTTACTAAAGCAATATAAATAGCTGACGATTGCGGTTATTATGGTGAAGCATAACAAAACTCAAAAAAAAAAAACAGGTCAGTTTCAGTTTATTTTTTACTCAATATCTTTCATAGAAAAAAAAGTACTGCGCACTTTGGGTAAAATATATCTTCAATCCAAATAGCTATTCACAATTCCTTTGTTCTTTAAACTATCATGGTTGTACAGTATTGAAAAAAAAACAATATATATTTTGTTAATATTAAACAATTGCTACTTTTATAACCTAGAAACAATTGAAAGCATCTTGCTTTTAAAATAATTTAGGTTTAAATTATTCAACTATTAGAATCTTATCTGCAGTAAAACTAATTCGCAGTAAAACTAACACAAAAAATAACCAGCCTTGGATTTACCTTTGGATGAAATAGATCCAAACCCAGGGCAATTTTTTACAATTTTCTTGGGCTTCCTGTTGCCCTGCCTAGAACCGTGATATTATTTTAAATGATTTATGAACTAAAATATAAACCAACCAAAGGTTGCACACAGAAATTAAAGGAAATCTTTTAAAAATTCATTAAAACAAATAAGTGCTTATACGCCACAGAGTTCCACTTTCGTACCTTTATTATTTTCTGAATTTAAAGTTAGAAGAACCACCACATTTATTGTGTTGTCAACATTACGTTTAAGGTGAATTCACATTTTCAATTTTTTGATCAAAATTTTTCTTTTTTTGCAGCAAAACTCATGAATATTAATTTTTTAATATACTACAAGTTTTATTAAATATATAAAATTGGTATCTAGCGAGATTAAATTTTTTTTGAGTTCGGAATCAAATCCAGCGCACCAAACATTTTCCGACAAGGTTTGTTTCTGTATTTTTATAACCAGACACATTGTGTGTGCACAATTGTCAAATTATTTTTGTAATTTATTTTTAAATTACCTGTTCAAAAGGTTTTGTGAGTTGAGAAAATCCAGCTGCATTTAACCATTCTGCTTCCAATTCACCATCTAAAAAGATATAATATTTGTATTTGCAGAGAAGTACAAAAGCTTAATGTATTCAAACAATGAATAGCTTGGAATTTTGAAATAAGAATTTTAGTTAAAAAAAAATAATGAAATAAATAGAATTTAATATACCTTCATAGTGTAATATTGGTTCACTGGATGAATTAGTTTGTAATAGGCATTCATGCAAGTATTCATTGAAATCTGGATCTGATGAATTTTCCAAAGATGAATTACTATTCATTTTGTATGGCATTTTAAGAAGAACTGTTTAAATTGACAGTGGAAAGTTGCTTAGAACTTTTATTTATTTTTTATGAAATTAGTCAAAATTCAATTTGTCTTAAGGTAGAGCACCATTATTGAATTTTTTAATCTGAAAGTAAAAAAAAAAGAAAATAAGTTATTATAAATTTTAACAAAAAAAATAAAAATGTATAAATGTATCTAAATGATATGCATGATTTATTGTGTAAAACATGAAATAAAGGCAAAATTATAATTCAATTTTTGGTTTCATTCAAGTTAGTTATTATTTTAAATGCATTGATATACTCGTATGTTTTGTCTTCAGATAATTTTGTTTGTTTAGACATTTCGGATGTTTAGACTTCTAGACTTTAAATGGTTTAGTTAATCTTTGTATATGAAAACTATAGTACTCTCATTGTGGAAGTCGAATGGGGCGACATCTAATGTATGCCGGCAACCCTTACTCTTTTGTTTTTGCGGAGAGCTTACGGAGGTTTTAAATGATATTTATTGATATTTTTTGGATGCAATTATCCAAAAAATAGTCTCCTCTTGCTCCTACCACCAATTTTCGACGCTTAAAGACTCACCAAATCGAATTTTACACCTCACATTTTGCAGCGCCACCACCAGGATCCGGGCAACCCTTAAAAAAAAACTCGCCATGAGAGTACTATAGTTTTCATATACAAAGAGTTAATGAATATTAATTTCTAGAGTACCCATATACTACGACAGATGCAAGAGAGAATTTGCATAATGCAAAATCTACAATCTCAAATTTTATGATTTCAATTGATAGGTTGGTTGACTCTTAGTAAAAATAAAAATGGCGTCGTCCTAATGGTTGTACGATGGCAACAAAAAAATCAGCCGAATCTTAACCAAACCAGTATCACACTATTAATTTTACGCGAAAATGGCGTTTTTGTTTGTTGTTGAATTTTTGACCTATTTTTTTTTACTAAACAATTTTTTTATCTCCTCCTTTTATATCTAATTCATATAATGACGCATTAAACAAAAAAAATTAGTCACGATAAACTTTAAATCCAAACATGTAGATAAACTTCCGCCGTTTATGTACGTCAGAAACAATTTTCAAAGATCCGCAATTGGTCTTCAACGTCTGATGCGTTTTTTACAGAGCAAAAAAAAAAAAACCAGAAGCGACGACATTACATAAAAACAGTGAGCTCTACTCAACTTAAATGATCGATAATCGTTTGGGTAAGTTATGTGTACGATGATTCTTCCACACAGAAGTTACCCTGAGTCGTGTCGTCAATCAAATTGTTTTAAAATAGATTGAAGAGTAAATTGCATGCTGCTGCTTTATTCATGATTTTAATTGGACATGTTTTTTTTTTCTTCTTCTTCTAACCATAGAAAGGCGTAATCTCTAGAGCAATTTTCTTGATTATGGAGAGTTAGAAACAAATGTGTTGCATCTTGGGGCAATGAAGCTATTTAAAAGCAAATGGGTTTGTTAACACTTAACTTTAAATAACATGTATGGCAAATATTGGTCAAGTCAGAATAGCAAAGTGTGATTTTTTAAAGAATTTCTAATAATATTAATGATACGTGTTTGGCAATTTTAAGGTCTGAAATTTTAAAAACGTGTAGGTTGTACGGTATTATTGCAATTTGTTCGTCTTTAAATAACATAGCAATAAAAAGTACTTCAACCTAAAATAAATTTAGCGAGAACATAATTTCAATAAGTCACACGTAGAATTTAGTTTCCATAACAAACCGACACTTTATTGTTCATAAAAACAAGTATTATTAATCATTACTTTATCGTGAACATCATGCCAATTATTTTTAAAAGACGTCAAATCAAAGATATAATATGAATTGCGTCAATGATCTGTTAATCTATACGCGTTTTATCTAATAAGACAAGCAACACTAAACATCACCGGGAATTCAAGTAAGTCGATGAAGTTTTTCTTTGATCATTATTTGTTAAGTTGATTGCAAAAAAAAAATTAAAAAAAGAAACTAATGGGATGAACGCCAGGGGGGAATATCATAGTGAGATAATCATCTTATAAGGTGAGTCAGAGAACATGAAATGGCTACAAGTTGCTGATGGGTATTTACCAATATTTATATTTGAATCTTTAAGTTTCCTGATATATGAACAAATATAGGTATGTTGTTTTTTTCCCCATTCAAAATGTCCACAAAAGCTTGAAGTTTTGAATTTTGCGCTAGGTTTACAGTCTTTCAAGTGAAAATGATGTGACTCAAAGGAAACGACACATTTCTTATTCCTCATAAAATCGTTTATTGGATAGTTTATTTCTTCTTAAAGATCACCAGTGTTTTTTTTTTCTTTCTGAACCAACGACTTAAAAAAAATCCAATTAAATTAGGTAATTAGAGGTGGCTTCTGTTAAAATATTTAATTGAAGTGAGAACGTATCGGGACTGTATATCGACACAAGAGTGTGAAACAAGTTGAATCTTATGTTGTACTTAAGTCAATTTTGTAAAAAATAGACATTGACCCCTTTTGAAACAAGGTACAGAAATGATCCAATGGAAAACGACATAACATAGAAAATATAGCGATGAGTATTAAGTGAGAAATATATCGATCACTAACCGCAATATTTTTGAGAACGACAATATGAAAATAATATCACCTACAGTAAATCAAATTTAAAGTTCATATTATTCGTTCCAAAAAAAACTACTAAAAAATAATTCCAGTTAATCACATCCAATAATCCATACACGCATGACCTCGGCCCCCAGACAAACTGTCTGCAGCACCACAAAGTCTCATAAAAATATAAAGCCTAACTTTAAATACAGATCGCAAATAGATACATCTAAAGTCTCCGCTTTTTTCCAACGTAATTACTGTCACCCATCCAGACATAATGAATTCCTCTTTCCAAAAAGCAAAAGTGAAAGCTTTTCAATGATGCCCTGCCCATCCCTGTCCCAATGTACACCAAAAACGAATGTCAACACACATCTTGCTCCGGTATTCGTCGTAGATAGATGTACGTTTGCATGTATGAATGTATTCCCAACAAAAACAATACTCCATGTATGAATGATATTGTCGTGCCGCACCGCGTGCAGACCAAGCGCGACTCCAATCAGTTGCAGTAAATAAAGTAACGCGATAAGCGGAAGCCATGAAAACTGACAACCGATGGGTAAGCGATGAAAGTTACCTGCGCACTCAACCTTGTACTGTATTTTTTTCCTCTTCTTCTTCGCTGATCATACCGGTGGGTGGCAACCATATCACTGATGTGAGGAAGAAGATGACGGGTGACATAATATACCCCCCAACTATGTAAACAGTTGACCGATAAGGAAACTACTTGAGGAAAACTGGTGTTGGTACAAATGTTTGTATACATCACAAATGCCACCGCTCAAGCTTGACGTTGTTGTTTGACAAACAGTCCAACTCATCGGAGGAAAGCTAATATCAGTTCTGCTTATGGGGATGTTTCATCTGACTACTTTGTGAATTAGGAAGGCCCAATGCAGTTTTGCGATTCGGTATTTAACTTTGCGAGACTTTGTTTTACTGAGAAAAATAAAAACCGATTTCGCAGACTTTCTATCAGCTAATGTTGTGATTGTGACATATGTCAATTCTGTGCTTGCTACTTGATAGCGGTGCGTAATGATTCAACTTTAACGTCATGAATAACCAACAACAAAATCAAATAGCTATGCGATTATATAGAAATAGAAAGTGCTGCTGCTCGACTTTAAAAGAATGTCGCGCATTAGTTGTTTGGAGAATATGATGGCGTACACATACGGTAATTTTATTTTAATTACCATGAATTTGGATTAATGTTTGCACACATAGAGCGAAATTGTCTCGCAAGAGAGCAATTAAAGTTTTCAATTTCCTCCAAGTTAGGTCTTTTGCATGTTGGTGCCAGTTTAAAGTGAGAGTCTTGTGTAAAGTTTGAGGAAGATTGTCAGGAGTGATTAATTTTTACGGGTTGGTATAATTTGAAGCAAGCATAAAAAACAATACTATTTTACAATAAAGATAAATTCAAGTTTTTATTCGGTTAGAACTTATAAAATTTACTAAAAAAAATACGATTAATGTTTTTATTACTTAAAGAAAAATCAGTTTGAAAACTAATTTTTCAAAAACTTTCACCCTGTTTAGAGTGTACGATTTAAAACAAAAAATCAGTTTGGACAATTATTTTCCACATTTTACTTGGTTATAGTTAATACAACATTCTGTTGATTTTCTAAATTCAATTAACAAATTTTTACATAAACCAATTCAAATCATACACACACAAATATTTTTTAAATCACTAAATATACTTTATGATAAATCAAAAATGTTAATAATTATCTCTTGAAGAGCAATAGCTTTTTTTTCAAACAAAGGAAAATAAATACGCACTTTCGTTACATCATTAGTGGGTAGAAACTATAAAGGTAGTCATTTTCTTCACGATGTTATAGATCAACAGAGTTGAAGAAAATTATTTGATAATATTATTAAAAACAGATTTTTTGTTATGTAAATTGATTGAAATTGGAAATTGCCTCACATGCTTTTAGCAACAAAATGTTTTTGAGATAGATGGATGGATTACGTGGGTGTTTAAAATTAAATTTTATGTGATTATAATGAATATGCCATAGCAGATTACATTTGTAAATGCTTGTAAAATTTGGTTTCGTTTTGAAGCTTACATAACAGTAATAATATTTTAATAGACAGATTATACTGGAACTCCGATTAAATTGGAGGAGATATGTATTGTTTTTTTTTTTTCTGGTAATGGCAAATGGGCACCAGATAAATTCATTGATATCAGTTAGGCTAAATATTATGAATCCATATGTCACATATCTGCATAAAGGAAGATTGTCAGAAGAGTTTAAATTCCCAAGTGGTGTTAGGCAAGGCTGTATACTGTCGCCAATTCTGTTCATGTTGGTGATTATGATTAGTGATGTGCTGCACTTAGCTTTGGCGGCTGGAAATGGAGGAATTCAGTAGACTATGAAATCATACCTCAAATAGCTGTACATGGATCTTTATCAATTGACTACAAGGGTGGACAGAGAAGCCAGGTTTTTTGATATTTTATAGAAAACATCTTCATTATTTTTCGTAAGCAATCTGATTATGGTAAATATGATTTTTTTATTGATGTCCGGTAAAAACCATAGTCAAAATTGAAAAGCTATTGTTTAAAAAACTCATTAATCAGACATAAGATAAAAATTATTGATGAAAGGTGTGAGGCATAACGAAATTAACCTCTATATGTATTGTAAATTTTGATTATATGTATTACTACTTATGGACAAGTTACCAATTTTAGTTTGAAATTTCTAAATGATTACTTGTGATTTACTTGTAAATCTATATAACTTGGCCTAGTTCTATTTATATCGTAGCAGATATAAAAACATATTCAATTTCCAAAATCAGTTGATTAATATTGATGATTTCCATTGTAAAGATAACTTTTAATTAAATGCTGTCGATTTAAAATTTATCTTATCAAAATAATCCAAAGATCTTATAATTTGAAAAGTATGAATCTTTTTTAAGGTTAATTACTATTACGAAATGTGTCATACAAAATTGAAAATACGCTTTATCATTTAATTGCCCTGTTTAGATTGGAAAAAGTGAGTAAAATATGAACAAGTGGTTTGCATTACAAACTGTGATATGTGAGGCATTTGAAAATATATTGAATATAACACATTTGGCACTTACATAGCTTGTTTTTTAGAGTTTTCTACTAAAAGTGTTAGTAACTTTCAGTCGGAAGCTTTTTAAAAACAAGCTATAACATATCATTTCTTGACTTTTATAATGAAGTCATATAGAAAATATTTTTGCATACTTTCAGTTAAACATTCTATAGACTTTCAGTGAAGGGCCTTAAACTGGTATCTTAATACTTTATTAGACAAGGCTTAAATAAAACTTATTTGTTAATTTATAACATCTTATTATGTATTATTAAAAATAAATTTGAAAAATACATGGCTAATAAATTTACAAGTTAAATTGTTAGTTTGAAACTGAGTATATACATTTAAAAAAATGTTCCACATACGCCCAAGTGTCTTATAATTATAATTAGAAATTTGACAAAAATATTTTTTCAGTGGTAATTAGTGGTAATAAAACTGATGGAAACAGTTTATTTGTTTTTGTTAAAACCCTTTTATTATTCTTTTATTATCTACTCCAATGATATGAATTTTGTTATTAAATTGATTTAAATAAATAATTTAAAAAAAAAAAAACAAATTCGTAACATCTTATTTTCATAATAATTGCCATAGCAATATTTGTATAATGTATTTCTATTGCCATAAATATTTCAGATGTTTATCTGCGCTTTAAGTCCCAATGTGTTGTTTATTATAATTTTTTTTTTAATTTATTTATGCGACTAATATTGTATGTAAACAAATTATACTTACTCTCAAACACACGTGCAAGCTTAAGCATTTTATTTTGCTTACTAAGCGCAAACGTAGCGTTTCAATGTCATTCGTAGATGTAAACAAAGTAATACACTCGTTTGAAGAAAAAAAAAACAATAATGAATAAATAAACAGAAACACACTTATGATGTTATTCTATATCTTCGACCAATTACTTCCTATAAATGTGTTCCGAATATTTGATACCTCTGTGACCATAAATAATAATCCATTCACACGGTTGTTCAGATGGATTTGTTGGAAAATTTTCACAACCAAATCCAAAATAATAATTATGGTGTCTTATTTGCGTGGTTTAAAATGTCAGTTCTATTATTAAAGATAGTTTCAAGAGGAAGTGTTCTTTTAAAAATGTAAATTTTTAATATACATATGTACATACATACATATATTTGGGTGTGATTAATTCGACAATTTCTGTTTTGACAGAGAATCATTAATAAATCAAAACCAAATAAGTCTTGGGAACGATAATAACGTAGAAATTATAGATTAAAAAAAAAACGTGATCAATATTCTACTCTGATTATCACAATGAATAGAATTAACTCACGAAAGTTATAGACCAGAAAAAGAGCCAATTTATTGATACCTACTATTAAGCTTATTTATTACACAAAAAGCTTCGGGGGAAATATTGAAAAAAAACAAAAGCATTTTTTTTTGTTTATTTTCATTAAATATTGATTTGTTTGATTTTTTAGTCATTTGCTGGTTTCTGAAATCTAAAACTTGTTTTCAAATTAAAGCTAAATAAAACATACAATTAATTTGCAAATATTTTTCTGAGAAAAACATTAATCAATGATTGGGTCATTCCTTATTTAGGTAATCGGAAATGCAGGAAGCTATTTAATTTTACCATGAGCTCTGCTAATGGTGTGAAGAAATTAAACATGTTAAACATGTTATTATATATTTAATGTTCTGTCGAAACTGGTTTCAGAATAAACATAAATCTATTTAATAACTTATAACATTTGCCAATAAAAGTTTTAAAAAGGTTTAAATATATTATGTAACTGACAAAAAAAAAAAAAAAAAACAGTTGCAATTTTTTTTGGGGAAAGCTAGTAAGCCTTTAATATTTTTTTTTGTTTGAATTCAATAAATATAATATTAAAACAAATCAGCCAATTAGAAGTTTAGCACTTTTTAATTGGATTTCTTGATTGATTCAATTAGCATTTAACGACCTTTTTTGTGGACCAAAAACATTTAAAATCTATTTTGAATTAATTACTAAAATTATTTTTAAAAATTGTTATAGATATTGAGGAATCAAAAATATCTCTTCTGAAAATAAGTTCTAGTTTTCAAAAATTTAAAATGTCTCTAGGAAACTTTAACGTGAAGATTTTAATCGAAATTTGAGATAATTGAAAATAAAAAATTGTTTCTGGGGCAGGTACACCCCGATGTTTAAAAAAATAGTTAATAGCTTGCTTCAAAAGCCGAATAATGACTGAATAAACAAAAATATATCATAATTAAATAATGGTTTTTCTATTTGCAACATGATCTTCAGAACTATAAGGGTAACTTTCAAAATCCGCCATCTGAATAGCAGGCAATAAAAAAGTAATCAAGAAAAATTTCCCATTTGAATTACCCTTCACTTTAACTAGAAAAAAAAAAACAAACATTAAACTAAGAGTTATGCTAATTTTTCTTCGTGTTTCTACGTTCAAATGGATATACTTTTTACGCAAACCTATATTCACCACCAACAATGGTTTTTCTTGTTGGCAATATGTACTTACTATGTAATGTATATAGATTTGTATTTCTTTTGATTTGCTTGATTGCGTTTATATTTTATTGACGTTCTATTTACTGTGTTTTTTTTTTTGCGTGTTTTGCTGGTTATTGCGGGATATCCATATTCTTGACCTTTTTTTATTGGTAAAAAGTCTTACCGGTTGGATTAACGTGTGATTTTTTAATTGAATAAAATGTATTTTTTATTGCAAATGAGTCATTGCATTTTGAGTATAAATCTACGTCTTAAGATAAATATACCTTGATCAGAACAAGTTCTTTATTTTAAAATTTTAAACAAAGTTTTAGAAGAAATTAAATGTAACTAACTTTTAAACGCTTCTCTTAAATAAAAAAGTCAAAATATAGATTGGCTAAAAAGTTTGAAAGTTTTTTTAATATCTCTAAATCTTTCTAGAAATATTTTCCATCTTATATTTAATGTAATTCTAAAGTGTGTTTATACATACATACTTCAATGCGAATTACAAATTTATAATGTATATTTAAAAACTAAATTTTAAAAAATACTTTTTTAAATATTTTGATGTTATATCTTATCTTAAAAGGACAATTATAGGGAATAATTGTACCTTTTTTTATAAAAACTTCCTTTCACTTAAAAAATATTTAAACGAAAAAATTTAATTTGAAAAACAATCTTTTTATATTTACATATACATATGTACATACATACATACATATGTAACTCTAAAACCAATTTGCAGTACTTAAAAATTAAATTTTTTACTTTATAATTTGTTAATTACTATGTCTTTAGAACTGCATTTTTTTATGCAAGAATAAGTAAGTGGTTTAGATTTAAATTTAAACTTGACTAAGAAGTTACTTGATAAATTGTCTAAAACAACCCTTTTACTGAATATTAGAACTTCATTTTTTTAAGAATTAGAATTCTTAAAAATGCGAGTCAAGACATAATATCAAAAATCATCTGCATAACTCATTTTGGTGACACAAAAATTTCTGAAATAGTGTGTCAGTGTCACGTGCGAGACTGTGGTTTAAGTATCGCCAGACCGGAATATTGTTTGGTTGATGCATGGTATGATATTGCTAGTCGTGAATGACTGTCTGTAAAAGTTATGTGAACAACCTTAATCAAACATTCATACATATACTCGTAACATTGTCAAGAAGCAGAAGAAGAAAAAGAGAAGAGGAAATGGGACACCAGTAGTATTGATATCATTTCTGGTATTTTATAATATTACTATACCGTCATAGCTATTAAGCTTAGGTCTCTGTGTCGCATTACAAACATTTTCATTATAAACATTAAAAATCCATAGGCACATTTGTTGTGCTTTCATTCAAAAGATGCATTTATGGAAATATCCGAAATAAATTTTGTTCCCGTGGCTCTTTATAGCCGAAAACATTTTCCAATATATTTGAATGCATTTTTATTGATAACGGTTTTTGGTTTTTGTTATTGAAAAATATTGTTACGACGGCTTGGCGGCGGCGACGCGACGAGGGAATGCATTAGTTATGGCACAAAATGTTAATTTTCTTTTCAGGTTTTAGTAGAATTAGATTTATGTACATAATTAGGTGTGTGAGGGGATAAATAAACTTTTTTATATTCTTTGTAGGTACTAATCTAAGATTAATATTTTAAATAAATAAATACATAAATACATAATGCATAGATTTAGTTTAAGAATTTATTTTGAACATTTTAAAGATGTTAGTATAAAATTAAATAGTTTAAGAAAATGTTTTTCGTATGCTCATTTTTTTTTTAATTTGGATTTAAAGAGCTCGAGATCGATGAATATTTTGACGAAAATATGTGTTTTCTATGTACTTCCTCTCTGTTGACCAATTTATCATATTTCTAAATTCTCATGAACTGTTAAATTAGAAAATTAAAAAAGAATATATATTTTATTATTTTAGCCGCCGAATAAACAAAATTTCACTTCTAAGTAGGGTAAAATGTAACACAAAAACATACAGTAGACAATTTCAAACTTACGACCAACCTATTATTTTGCTTAATTTTTTTTTTCACTAAGCACCTTATATTCCATTCTCGAACCGTGTGTCTATTACGTGCTCAGATTGGAAATCACTTTCCCGATTTCTATCATATATTGCAGCGTATTGGCATTCAATTGTTGTATATGTGTGAAAAAGAAAATAATATTTATTAAGTAAGTAAACAAAACAAAAAAATATATATTTTCAAGCCTAGTTTTCACTGCACACATTTAAATTTAAATTCAATTTTTTTCTTATGTCAGACATTAAATTAAAAATTGCTACGTCGAAAGGTGGCAACTTTGTTTTTTTTTTTTTTTGATTATTATTTGCGCTCTGTGACTTGCGGATAAAAAATCTTTAGCTATATAACATTCCTCGTAACGTCAATCTGACAAATGTCGCATCCATGTCCATAGTCAGCTCCCGGTTTTCTTCGCGTTTACAGCCCAGAAAATTGCATATGCGAAGAAGATCAGTAAGGCAGCAGTGAGTTGTGTGTGGATGAAAAAGCAGAAGGAGGAACCCATCCCATTTTTTCCAACAAACAACTAACAAACCGAACGACCGACCGACCTCAGGCAATGGAACACGTTTTGCACTTGAGTCAGTATTATATCTACACTCCAAATCAGCTGATTGAGTTCTAACTTCGTCCCGACAAAGTTATGACAGCAGCCCACAGAAAATTTAATATAAAAGGTAAAAGCCGTTTTCGAGAAACATATGTATATTTCGCTCTACATATATGTTAAATCGAAAAAATGTCAAATTGTAAAAAAAATTGCACCTCCTCAAACTGTGTTTATTTGATCCTCTATGTACAATGAAATAATTCGATTCCAAAAATTGAATGAAAAATTCCTGAAAAATCGGAGTTCATATCTTTCAGGAAGTCAAATAACGAAAAAACGCTCCAAAGCGATAATCTTTAACCAAATAGACTTAAAAACTAATCTAATGGTGTAGAGTGTGCAATACTTTTATGTCTATGCTAAAGCCGTTTCTTGGAAGATACATCATCATCTAGGCGTAAGTCTATAATATAATATGCATCTTTTGTACCAGGCAATCGTTATGCAATCGTAGATTAACGATCTACCTATAACACTGTGACTGCGACTATTTCTTATATTGATTCTTTCGACATCGGTATGTGGAAGTGAAAAGATTGATGGCACAAATGAGGTGCATAATATTTTAACCGGGATTCTAAATTTTCATTTATTTTCTGCCAGAACGAAAATAAAACGAAAAAAAAATTGTCTAGGTATGTTTCACGTTTACTGCTTGAAACAGAAAAAAAAATAAGTGCACTTTTCAATTCACATTCTGCATGTCTAATAATAATTACTTAACAACCCAGCCCAGGGCATTGGAGCACATAAGACCAAGAAAATTGAATTTATTTTACCAGAGCAAATAGAAAAACGTTTTATTGCTTGGTAATTTTATGTTCCGCGTATTGTAATTAAAATCACCATTACAATTACAAATCTAAAAGAAGAAGATATATCTAACCTACCTTTATTAGACCGCCTCTAGCAATTGAAAAGTAGTTTTTTTTTATTTAATTTAAACATAATTTATAGACAAGAATAAAACCGTATAGGTGTACAAAAAAGGTTAAGAACACCAATATGTAGGTATATGACGATGGACTTAAAGTAATACAAACCAGCCAACTATGACGCAAAATGGTATTCTGGCTAGAGAAAAAAAAAATAAAATTGCAACTGTATAACTGGCCGGTGCACCATGGAAGTGCACAATAGTGAAGAAATATTGTTGGTGCACAATTATATCGCATATCACATGTGCAATGACACAAATTTCACCTCTTGCACCAAATGATATCCGAATGAAATTAATATGTATAGGTAGATGGTATGACTTTTCGAAGTCATAGGCGCCGGCAGATTTATTTTCAAGGAGGGGCATGATCAAATTTAAGTTTGAAATAGAATGGCCAAAAAATTAAATGGAACATAATTTGTTCAAAATTTTTAAAATAATTTTTTATAAAAATCTAAATCTAAGTACCTAGTATTGAAATGGTCAACAAACAGCATTCTTAAGATTCATACATCTATAGCTTATAATTTTTTTTTGTCAAATATTCTTTTTAAGATACAAGGAAGAGAACAATGAGAAAAGGTAGATTTATTTTGAAGATCCGATTGAGCGGAAAATATTGTTTTGAGTGAATCAATAGCATTCGTGGGTTGATAACAGTAGACTATGATACCAATAAATAAATGGGAGTTTTACCTGGTAAGTATCTATTTTTAATTAGATATAGAAAATCACTCCAATTTAACGATCGTAAAGGAGGTAAAAATTTGTTGGTACCTACTGTTTATCAATTAATCATTTAGCGTGATTTTGATTTTAACCTCATTATCCAAATGGGCTATTAAATTTATTAAAACATTTGCACAACTTTCTTAAAAATTGTACTAACGTGTCTACATCAGTCTGAAACCACCAACCCAAATAGACTTTAATCTTGGGCAAGTTCAAATCAAAATTAGTTTTTACCAATATATTCTTGAACCGATTAGAAATCAAATAAATTCGATAAGCTTTTTTACCGAAGGACAGCTGATTTACTCGTAAGACCGCATTGTTGTTCTTAGAATTAGGTACAAACAAAAAAATAACCTTATTTAGTGGGTCAGCACTTTTACAACAACCATCAGCCAAAGTAAAGTGGAGTGGTATTTTACCCATAAAGTTAGTCAGACATACATATTCAACACCGCCGGCGACGTGACTTTTGCCTTTCGAGGCCATCGGATGTGTTTGATTTTTTTAAATTTTATATTCGAGGAATCACTAATTTAAAAATGCTAAATTTTTTTTTTGATTTAAATATAGGTAGGTATGATATGTTTTTTATAAAGAATGAAATGAGTACCTAAGTGATATGTAGAAATGTAGGAATGTCTCTCCATAAACAAGAATAATAGAATTAATTGTATAAAACATACAGACAACCTACACCTTTGAGACCAAGACACAATTTGATGTTATCATGTTATTAATGATTCTAATTTGAATACATATTCCAGTTTATGGCCGAAACTTACCGATTAAGCTTTAGAAGAATTTTTTTGAGATTAGAAAAAAAGATTCCACGCGTTGAACTAGAGTACCATTAAATCTGAAAATATCAACAAAAAAAATACATCATATAGTACCAATAATATTATTTAAAGGATTTTTAGATGATTATTTGATTACCACTAAATCCCGAAATCACAATTTTTAAAATCGAAAGGAAGATCACTTGGGTATAATTTAAAAACTAAATGCGAACCATAAGAGGATTGCCATACAATTAAATATTTATATTAAATGCAAATACGTTTTTACCTAGTTTGAATTTATTAACTTTATAGTTTAATCTGCACCAGCTTATTTACCACCAACTTATCTTTACAATTATTTCATCAAAACAAGGTGCTTTTGAATAATTCTACGCGTCAATTCATCGTAATTATTTGTCTTTACATTATTATTTATAAGACTCAACAAAATAGATTAACTCCACTTCATATTATACGAAAGCAATAAGCATCCATCTACTAATCTAATGCACATTCTTTAATTTATATGATGAAATTATTTACGCCTCTTTTCCAGTAGGTACTAATCCTTCTTGAAACCACCGACAAAACACTAAAAGAAGTAACCTGTTTTTTTTTTGCTTTATTTCTCACCAAATTTATCAAATTGTATAAATTCCATGAAATGATTAATCGATCATCCCATCGTGTCTTGCATGACTGGATAGAGTTGGGCACTCCAAACCTTATATTTCTGATCGGATTAGGTCGTATTACAGTAACAATGATTGATCTCAATCAAAACACGTAAATTTTAGTTTTTTTTTTTTGGTTGCATTTAAAAGTATGTATGTATATATATCTTGGTTTTTTTTTTGTTAAGAACGGGAAATTTCAGGTAGGTAGAATTTAACAAGCAAAACACAAAAAAATATGACCATGAATATTGAGAAAAAAATAGATTATTTTATTAAAATTCTTTAAAGCTAGATCACTCAAGAACTATTCTTTTCGTGTTAAACATAAAGAACTGCTGTATTGTAAAAGAGTGTAAGTGAGGTACATACATCAAATGGAAATCTCGGAGTTCTTAGAAAATTTTAAAACTCTTCCTCTCGAAAACTAATGACACCAAATTGTATGTTTCGTAGGATATGATATGATAGCTGAGGAAAAATCTAAAAAAGAAGTGCAATTTGCGAGAAAATGATAAATAAGAATTTTTAAATGAAATAACATATAATTATTTTGGCCTACACTGTCAGTTGACAATAGTATTGATTTGGAGAGTATAATAAAGTATTTCATACAAAACTTTGCAGATCATGTTTGTTTTTACACTTTCCAATCTTAAAAAAAGAGTACGATACTGAGGCGAGATTCAGTTTTACAGACCCATACGGAGACGAGACAAAAACATTAGGATTTTGATTTAACCGAGAAGAGACTACAAATATGATACCTCCTTCTGACCCGTTTTGTGGGCAGTTCTTCACTTCATAAACGAGGAACTGTTCTCTGAAGCTTGGATATTTACTTAACCACATGTAGATTTTAATTTAAATTTGTAAGTCATTAACGCTACTTAGAAAATCTTCTTCATCATGACCTCGAGTGATACTACAGCTCTCCCTGCTTCACCCTAAGGCTCCAATGTCTAACACTGTTAACCCCGTATATAAGCACTGACCAAACAACTGTTTTGTTTTTTTTTCACCTTCAATTTTAAAATAACGGAGAAATTATTCCAATTATTCAAAATCGTAAAGACTTTTAAAAAAGGTAAAACGTCATAAACTACCTCGTAAATGAAAATCAATAAATGCCTTGCAACCACCCGACAATATTGCCAAAGAGCCTCCATTAGTAATATTCCAGGAAATGTCAATCATGGCGAAAATGTACTGCTGGAAATATTACTGGGTAAAAAAAAACACACATTTTGATACATATTTCATGACTCTTTTTTATTGCTCAGATTTTAGGGAATATGTGTAAATTTTTCGATCCAATTTATAAATTTCATTAAATATTAATAAGGCAAATTTTTTAATTCAACAAACAAAAAAATACCTAAGTATGGTGAATAACTCTTTTTATTTAAAGCTATGTTTTTAAATTCAAAAATTTGCATTTTCTTTTTTTTTTTTGTCAATTAAACTATTGTTAAAGTCTATCATAACCTGAAAAAAGGCGTGGATTTGAGACAGAGATAATCTCAATTTATTTATCTTTTATAAAGGTGTTCAATAACTTAGCTGATCGTTTGCTAAGAGTATTTTATTTTATAGTTTTTTTTTTAATTTTATTTTATATTTATGATTGCGCCATTAACACAACACCTGCGTTGGAAGCAATTTGCAACTAAGAGTTGAGTATACGTCAAAATTTATGGACGTAAACAATAAACAGAACAACAGATCTAAACTGAACAACAACAAAAAAAAAAGTGAAAACATTTTCCGCCCCGTGTCGCAACATTCGTTTACTTAATTTGCATTCTGTTTGGGCGTTCGTCAATCTAATTTATTGTTTCAGAACCCAAAAAAAGTTCTTGTGGTACGCAACCATAGAAACCAACCAAAATTAATTCCTTCAACGATCTTATACTTGTGCATTCGAAATAAGGTCGATTTTCATTGTTGATTTTGAGTCCCACCTCACGAAATGTAAGTCAGCGCAATGGATTAATGGTTTTTGGTACTTGGCCTTATTTTAAACGACCTCGATGGTAATTTTTTTCATATGTAGGTATTTTTTTTTTTTTATAGTTAAGTTGGTTAAGCATAATACATATTTTGCAAAAATATTGCTGTAGGCGGTGTATGATAATGGAAAATATAGTATTTCAATGATTATTGTGTCATGAATAGTGTCCATCAAAATAAATTGTTTCTTGTAACATTGAAGGTCAAGTTAAACAAGCAATTAATTCAAGTATTGATAAACTGTCAATAGTTTTGTTTGGTTTTGATTTAATATGCCTATATTTCAAGGTATACAAAAAAACCTAAACGAAATCACCAATACTCTACGCAATGAATTTGAGTTAAGAAGTTACGTAAGAATTGAAGGTACTGCCGTTTATGTTTCGTTACACTGCACTGCCGCAAATTTTCAATACCTAATCATTAAAAATAATAAACCCTTACTTTATGCATATTAATTTTATATGAACCTAGCAATGAAGTCATATTTCGGTTTAGATTTAATAACATCATTTTGGGTCAAAACTCTCTTTCTACCATTTAACGGTTAACACTCATAAAGTTTTCTACACAATAAATAAAAATACATATTATCATCGAAAAACTTAATAGCGAATAGAACTAAGACGTTTTGTGGACACAAATCTTTAATTTGTCTAGAAATACTGGGTGTACATTGTACAACGAAAAATTGACAATTTCCAGCTACAGTTCAGCTATACTTCAATTCAAAAAAACGCAAAAAAAAATGTAGATTTTCAATAAAATTACCTAACGTTCAACTCAAAGCAAACATTTTTGAAATATGTATCTCATTTGATCATCTTAATAGGCACAATTTTTGTACGAACTTCGGAGCTAGTATTTCCTTATAATTTACCATTTTAGATTTCCAGTGAGGAAATTGATAAATTTAGTTTTTGAAAACGGAAAATTTATTTTCAACTTTTAAAAGAAGCAATAAGGTTTTCCCTCGGAATTTGTTTCAACTTTCATCAAAGTTTCTCCTTACGAATAAATATGAATTTCAGGGAACAAGGCTTTCGTTACAATAGCTCAAATTCGAGCACTGCATTTCCCATTTTCTAGGGAATTTTTTTACTGATAGCCCTAAATATCAAACAGCAAACAGATTAAACGTAAGCTGGATGTGTGTAAGCCAAATTCGGACTCTCTGGCATTGATAATAATTGCTTAAAACAGTTCCGGGTTTCGCTTACAGACACAAATTTTGAGAAATTTTTTTGTAGACAATACTAATACGAGTACGTATAGCACTTGCTGATTTTCTGATTTTCCCACAAACTCAATTTAGAGTTGACAGGTCGAATATGAGCGTGTTTAAAGCATGCGAAATTATTGAATTAATTGGCTTGTAACGAATAACAGTTAAACTATCTCTATTTGTTTTATATCCTATCATAACTATTTGAAAAACACTTGTATAGTTTTCCGTTCCTGAAAGCTATATCTTTAAATCTAAATGAAAAATAATTATAACCTTCGCCATGAACATCATCACACGTAAGATTATCTTTTCATGAAACTTGTTAATTAGAGATAAATAATATTATTGAATTTACATACGACTGCATAAAAAACGGCATAAAAATGAAATATTTTTTTTATACAAAAGCGAATACGATTCCCTTATTTCAGTAGTTTGTTCGACAATTTTAAAAATTATGCAAAAAATAAGCATTCTAATTCTGTTCTTTGGCACATTTGGATATTCCTTGGTTACATACATAATTATATATATTTATCTATTAATGAAATACTAATTTAATAATAAAATATGAATTTAAGGCTCAACGGGATTACTATATTGAATTAGAACGTATCGAGCCAATAAAAGGAGATGAACAAACTATAGTTGATTATATTCAGCGTTACGTCTTACCAGACCTGGTCGTGGTAAGGAATATGTAGCAAACGGTAACCTGATCTATACTGAAGATTTAGGTGAAGATGTAATGGTATGAAATAAGTTACAGTTACAGTTTTACTTACAGTGCAACTAGCACAAGTCAATTTCGTGCACATCCATACACTGTTCAAAAATCAAGTGTTTGTGAATTTTTCAAAACTTTTTATAGGCAGTACGGACAGTCATGGATCGAAGGTCACTCTAATTTCCCCATAATTCCCGAAGAAGGGCTTTGTCCTCTACCCAAAGCAAGACTGATCTGATTTTTTTCTAATCAAACTATAAAATCTAATTATTTCATATTTACAGGGAAATTATTTTATAAAAGAAGTTCTATTCAATGAAGATATAATCTTCCGAGCCATGCTCCAAAAGGCTTATGGAAGTTTGATCAAATATTTGAAAAAAATGGCAAAGTCATTGGTGGACTTGCAATGTTTGCGAAAATTACCGATAAAGTTTAATTGAAAACAACTTGGTACATTTTTTGTTATAATATTATGTTGCATTATTTTAAATACATATGTATATATATATCAAAAGTAGAAAAGTGTGTGTTTGTTAAGATAAATAAATAGGTAAATAAATTTAATGGAATTTAAACGTAGAAGTTTGAATTTAAAGAACCACGAGATTTGGTCCTAAACTTACCATAAAAGTCTCTGTGGTTTTTTAAGTGAGGAAAATCATTCAAAAACTGTTGTTTTGAGACGTGAAACTGATTGTTTCAGTTTCAATACTAAGCACCCGTAAGATTCATATTGGTGGTCCTAATTAGTCCCACAAAAAAAATATGTTGTGTCGCTACCGAAACGAAGCCGAGTTTCAGGAAACCGAGACTGGACTCAAACTAAAAATTTTTCGATTTTGACGAAAATGAGACAAGACTCATAATACAGAAAATGTATATCTTCAATTTTTTCAAAAATATTAATGCAGTTAAATAAATCCCAAAAGATATTCAAAAAGTTCGGCGAAACGCCAAAACGAGTCAGTAAATTATTTGCCTGCGTAACATCTTTAAGATTTTCTGGCCACATCGTAGAAAATTCCAATTTATAGAAAGCCATTCACGTAATGTTCGTAGAGATATTATATGGAAAACGACAGGTTTCTAAGGTGAATGAGCCTCGTGTGACCAGAGATCAGTTGAAAATTTCTACGAAACTTGCTACCTTGCTTAAGCCAGAACTGGCTAGGTTTGCGATACTCACTGTTTATACGATGTAATGCTGGGTGTATGAACTGTATTTATGCAAGCAAGCAAGAAAACAAAAATCTCAAAACAAATAAATTTTTATAATTTTCTCCAAAACCAGAAGACTAAAACAAACATTCGGTTCTTAAGTTATCAATTGGAGTATTTTGGACTAAGTTTCTTTAAAAAATGTATATTTTTTTTAATTTAGGTTTTAGTTCATTTGGGACCTAGTTCATTTTTAGTTTATTTCTATTGGGATTTTATGGATAATAGATCTTAGTTAATAATGAAACTAATCCCAATTTTATTTTGAGTTAGGTCATTGAAAGATACTTCGTTTTGGAGTAAGTTCGGGCTGCTTGAGTTTATATAAAAATGTAATGTTTTTTTTTTCAAGATAAAACTTAAAACCTCCTGCCATATGATCTGCCATTTAATTAACTTGTTCTAAGGAACTTGTAAAATTCATAATATATTTCTGTAATTTCTCAATTTTTAATGCTAAATTTTATTTACCTATTTATATCTTCTTAAACATTGAGTTGGAATTTTAATATATAATTAAAACATACATTATCCAATATAATTATATATAACGAAACACATAAAACATAATTTTAAAACAAAAAATTACTTGGTTTGCTTTCAATCAAACTTTGTTAGTAATTTTCGCAAACATTGCAAGTCCACCGATGACTTTACCATTTTTTTCAAATATTTGTTCAAACTTCCATAAACCTCTTGGAGCATGATTCGGAAGCTTTTCTTCATCAAATAGAACTTCTTTTATATAATAATTTCCCTGAAAATATTAAATATTAACATTTTATAAATTAAAAAAAAATGTAAAAAAATCTTGCTTTAGGTAGAGGACAAAGCCCTTCTTCGGGAATTATGGGGAAATTAGAGTGACCTTCGATCCATGACTGTCCGTACTGCCTATAAAAAGTTTTGAAAAATTCACAAACACTTGATTTTTGAACAGTGTATGGATGTGCACGAAATTGAGTAGTTCCGGCTGCACTGTAAGTTGTTTTAACCATATGCTATTGATGGAATATATGTATAAATTGTAAAAATTGTGTTTAAAAGAAATAATTACATTTTTTCATACCATAACGTCTTCACCTAAATCTTCAGTATAAATCATTGTACCATTTGCTATGTATTTTTCTCCCCGTCCTTTTCTGGTGAGTCGAAGACCAGAATAGTTAACGATAGTTTCTTCTTCTCCTTTTATGGGCTCGAAACGTTCAAACTCAAAATTGAAGTCCGGGGAACACTTAATAAATATGTTTGTTGTCAAATTATTACAAAATTGATAAAAAACAATTTTATTGTTACCACTGAAATTTCAAAGGTTCCAAGAATCAAAAAGAGTATACTTAATTTTCGCATCATTGTTGAAAATGTCGAAAGAACTATAGATTTAGTGGGAATCGTATTTGCTTTTATATTAAAAATATGGTTTGTTTTAATTGCATTGTCAATCAGATTAATAAAGTAATTTATCGCTAACATTCAGTATTTGCATTTTAGAAGCATTATTATTTGTTTTTAAATGGTAGGTACTCTGTTTAACAAGTTTTATGTGTTGTTAAAAAGATTATTTTACGTGTGATGATTTTTTTAGCGAAGGCTATAATTATTTTTCATTTAAATTTAAAGATATGGCTTTCAAGGCTCAAATAGTACACAAGTGATTTTATTTTTCAAATGCTACCATATTATCAAACAAATAAAGATAGTATCCATAATAATTCTGGCTTTTTTTAAATTTTGTTAACATTTACAAAGTCTGATTATATTTTTTATTAAAAAAAAAAAAACAATAATAAAATGAAGAGATTTGGGTTATCCTCATTGTGAACCAAAACAGTGAATCAAAATTTCTATTATACCTCAAGTTGGATGTACCTACTGAATTTTTAAATACAAAATTTCGTATTTTTGGCTTTTAAGAATTTTGGATTTCCAGAAGCACGAACAGAATAATGGCACTAAGCTACCAAATAACTTCAAAAACACTTTTGTTATTTTTTCAAGCAAGTTGAGACCTTGGGAACTCACAGATTTAAAAAATTCCAATACAAGGACAAACATTTGCAAATTTATTGAATATTTTTGCAAAAAAACAATATTTTTGAATTTTTAAAATATAAAATTACATTACTTTAAACATTTAACTAAATCATTCACTGGTTTTTAAACTGCCCAAAAAAACATTATTTTCGTATTAAAAACTATTTTCAAATTTTAGTTGCTTTTGCTCAAAAAAAAATGATCAAAATCAGATAAACTATTTCTGAGAAAATCGAAAATGAAAGAATTAATAGTTACGTACTCCAATAAGCAAACTGATCAAACTGAATTGACATTGTATGAAGTTGTAAATATTTGAGAAACTTTTCTGACTTAAAAGCCATATTTTGAAATTAATTATAACCTTCGGTAAAAACATCATCGTATTTGTGCGATGCAAGATTTCACGTGCCATGATTTCATTAAACTCGTCAAATAAAAAAAAAAGTGTTGTAAAATAATTTAGCTCTTTGAAATCCAAACATCAAAAACTAACGATAAACACTATCCATGAAAATAATCTGATTGACTTTTATACAAAGTTGCAACACAAAACAAAAATAAAATAAAATAAACCTACATAACACAACACTTGCCTTAAAATCTACAATTTATTCCACATTGTAACAAACATGCAAAAGTTAAGCATTTTCATTTTGTTTCTTAGAACCTTTGGTGACAATTTATATTAACAAATTAAATAATAATTTAATAATAAATATTTTTTTTGAATGCTCACTATCAAATCTAGATTTAACGTTAAAAGTACAATTAAAGGAGATGACGACTTACTAGATATCGACGTAGGGACAAATAAAGGGCGTTTTTTAGAGGTAAAGAATTTTAAGTTGGCAACACTTTTTTAACTGGATGGCGGCCATTTTAACAGCTATTAAGTGATTTGTGTTTAGTTTGGTTTGGAATTTCAACATGAATAGAATTAAGATTTTCATAAGAGAATTTTGTTTAGCGGTGACGCTCACCTTTAGTTGCATGGCCACGTCAATAAACAAAGATAATTCTCAAGTGTATATTGAAACACCGTTACATCAAAAAAAAATGTTTGGTGTGTTTTAAGGGATGGAGGAATCATTGGTACGTACTGTACGATGCTTCCCAGAACCGTTAAAGGAATGGTAACATGGATAGAGCCACGACTATTGACTTTTACGTTCCTCAATTGAACAACCATGATGTGCAGGAGCTGTAGTCTCAACAAGACGGCTCAAAATGTCACACTGCTCGTGGCACAAGTGATTTATTGAGCGTTTGGTAACTGCATTGACCTCCAGGACCGTGCGATTTAACGCCGTTAGACTATTTTGAGGCGGGATGTGTGAAGTCGCTAGCCTACGCCGATGAGCCTGAAACCATCGACCACTTGGAGGACAACATTAGCCGCGTTATTGCCGATATACGGCCACAACTGTTGGAAAAAGTGATCGATAATTGGACCAAATTAAATTACACCCCAACCAGACGAGTCGGTCATATGCCAAAAATCATATTTAAGTTATAATGCCAAAAGATTACCTTTCGAATAAAGTCAATTTCATGACAATTTTCGTGTTTGTAGTATTCCACTTCAAAGTTCTATGCCTCTAAAAAAATTAACCTTTACGTAGGCTTTTGTCGAACTACAAGAGTAGTAGATTTCAAAGTTGGACATTAAAGCCAAGGGTTCATACCAAAAAAATGATTTTTAAATAATCGTTGATTCAAAATCGGAGTTTTCAATTTGTAACGATTACACTGTATAGGTACATTTTAAGTAAGTATATCAATCGAATGATTCAACGTCACGTCCAACAGCTAAAAACAAAATTAAGTTGTTCAAACTCGAACTCATAATTGCTCAACTTACATAGAATAAAAAAGTTCAAACATTTAAGTTACTAAACAAGTAGTACTCGATACCTAACCAAGATTTGTTGTGTTCAAAATAAAAAAAATTAATTATCACCTACGCTTCAAACGAAATGACATAAAAGATAATCTGTTATATGCCATTCATCAAACAATTATAAACCTTGTTAAAGTTATTTCAAAATTTAAAACTATATTGAAAGCAAAGTGTTTTTTTTTTAATGCACCTACCCACTCAATGTTAGTGATTTTATATTATTGATAAATAATTTTAATTGTATCCATTCAATTAAAATAGAAATATTTCTTTTTTGTTTTAATATAAAAGCAAAAACCATTCTCTAAAAAGCTATACAGTCTGATTGACAGTTACAACACAGTAATGCAAAAAATTAGAATTATTATATTATTTCTGTTCATGGGCAACTTAAGAGTTTCTTTGGTAGAAAATTTTATAAATTTTATATTTTTAAATAAAATATACTCATTTTAAGTGTTCACGAGATTATAATATTGACCTTGAGCGCTTGGAGACAATCAAAGGAGACAACGAAACCTTAGTCGAATACTTCGTCCGTCTCACCAGACAAGGACATGGTGATCCATATATTGCAAATGGTTCCATGATTTACAGAGAAGATTTAGGCCGCGATGTCATGGTATGATATAATGCGATGATTTTTTAACTATGCAATAAATTCCGAATATTACCTCAAAATAGCATTCGGTATCAACAACATACAGTGGAACAGGGACCAGTTTGTTTCGTACACATCCATATACAGTGCAAAAATTAAATGTTTGTGAATTTTTCAAATCAACTTATAGATTGAAGGGACAACCATGGATCAAAGGCCACACGGACTTTCCCGTGATTCCACCGAAAGGAATTTGTCCACTACCTAAAGCAAGATTCTTTTAATATAAAAAAAAGCTAGACTTTCATGGATAAATGAATAAATGTATGTTTACAGGGAAACTATTTTGTGAAGAATTTAAAATTTGATGATGTTCTTGTTCAGCTTCCTTATCATGCTCCCAGGGGTGTCTGGAAGTTTGAACAAAAATTCGAAAGGAATGGTAAACTCATCGGTGGACTCAGAATGCATACAAAAATAACAAATAAAGTTTGATTAAAAGCACAAAGTTGAAAACTTTATTTGCAATGCATCATATTCCAAAATAGAATTCACGTCTGGATCACGCGTACTTGTTTCTATGTGGTTAATCTAATAGTTTTAAGGGCTAAGTGTAAAAAGTATTTCGTTTATTAGGCTATTAATGTGGAACTTTTAGTATAAAATTAAAAAAAAAATAATGTCTGAGTAAAGCTCTAGCTAAACTACCTGGAACTAACTCGTCAATTGCGAACTTCATTTACGTTCACAATATTTAAAGATCACTTCGTACAAATTAAACTTTGTATTATTCGGTTAAACGCAAAGTTTAGTTTCATTAACAATTATCTTAAGTATTGGTTAACTTATTAGAACTTTACTCAGATATTGTGAAACAAACCATAAATGTAAAATGTTTTTACCATGATAAATTTTAAAATTCATTGATTCGAAGTCATTTTTAAAAAATCAACCGATAGTTTATTTTGAAATTTTTATGATAGTTTATTATTTTTAGATGAAAATATAAAAACACTAAATTTATAAATTATTAAGTCATTTTTGAAGTATATATTTACTATGCAAAAAAAAAATTGATTCAACCAATTAAAAAATATATTTATTCTGAAGTTTTTATGTTGAATACTTTTTGAATACTTTTAAATTGTATAGAAATCAGATGAATAGTTTTATGAAAAAAAAAAAAACAAACCTAAATTTTCGAGAAAAAATTTATAACTTCTACTGAAAAATATGGATTTTTTTTCAAAAAAAATCAGAAAATTAAAAAAAACAGATTTTGTTTATCTTATAAAAACGTGTGAAAATATTGCACAAGGCAGACATAATTGCGATTCCCACTTTTTTTCTACTTCCTGAGGTCGAACTCGATGTCAAATTTTCTGAGAGATGTAAGACTAGTATGCCTAACTATACCTGTAGGCCCAAGCAAAAATGTTTGAATTGAACAAATAAACAATTTCCTCCAATTCATGAAAATAAACAAATAAAAGTTGAACAAGTCTTCACAGCACTGTCAAAATAAGTTTTGAATTTGTTACAATATTACTATTTTAACAAATTAATGTCGTATAATTAATAAAAGCACAAATTTGTTATGGCGATCCAAAAGATCGATAAGTTTTTTTTAGGATTCGTATAATTCTTCAAAATGTTAATTTTCCAGATATAAAAGCCATCAACAAAGGTGAATTCGTAACTGACATCAATAACCGATTGAATTACAATGAATACTTTCGGAGGTATTATTTTGCTAACAGGAAACATTGGAATTATTTTGGTAAACTTAATTTGCAGTCTTTTACTTTTAACTTTATATTGAGTGTTCTCCTAAATATATTAAAGTGCATAATGAATTATGAAATCGATTTCGAGCGCGTTGAAGGGATTCCAGGTGATGAGGTTACTCTGGTCGAAAACATTGTGCGTGTAAGCAGGGTTGGCAAAGAATATTTCATCAATGGCAATTTGACGTATCACGATGACTTGGGAGAAGATGTCATGGTAAAAATAACTCTGTTCTATTTAATTATAGACTAATATTATAAACACCTTCAGCATACTGTAACATCAACTTACAGTCCTGATGGAAGTAGTCGTTTTCGCTTGCATCCATACACTGTACAAGAATCTTCGATTTGTGAGTTTTTCAAAACTATCTACAGGCAATACGGGCAACCATGGATTAAAGGACACACTGATTTCCCCGACGTACCACCAGAAGGGAGATGTCCTCTTCCTAAGGTTTTTTTTTTCTTCAATACAAAATACGTACGTTTGCTAGATTTTAAACTTTAATCTTATTAAACTTTTCAGGGAAGCTGGTACATAAAGGACTTGTCAGTTCTGGATGGAATCAATCTTCCAATGCATGCTCCACGAGGCTTATGGAAACTGGAACAAAAAATTACAAAAAATGGAAAGCGTGTTGGGGGATTAAGAATGTATGCAAGGGTCACGGATAGATTGACATTAGTTTAGATGGTTTCGATATGATTAAAATATAATTGGGGTTTCCAAGAATGCACAAATTTATTAAAATTTTATTTCCCGACTTTATATACAGGCTTCAATTCGATTTTACAAGTTTTGTAATTCATTGATACTTAAAAAATAAGCTGACTTTCACTAAGAGCTTCGCGGCATCTAATTAATGTTTTATTTTAGTACCAAAATTTACATATGCATGGTGGCAATGTTCGTGAAAAATTCTAGAATTCTAATAATTACGTGATTTAGGGAAACATCAAATTTACAATACTTACATACAAATTCAGTAAAAAAATTTGAAAAAGGATAAAAATGTTAATCTTCAAAAAAAATTCGTCAAACAAAATTGTTGAAAAATAGTATGTATATGTCAAGTAATATTAAGTTGAAATTTTTGGAATCACCTAAAGATTTCTTCATTCAATATTTTTCAAATTTTTATATTTTCGAAAACAATAAATTATTATCTATTCATTTTGCCTTTATATACTTTGGATAACCCATTATATTATATTATTGAATTTGAGTTTAAATCTGGAATAAACAACTGAATATGAGGGATGGAGTTTTAAAAAATCATATTTTAAGAACTATTTTCCTAATTTTTCAATACATTCTTATTAATCCATAAATACTTGTATTAATTTGTATTAATAATTATATTGTCTTGTATTTATATTGTCTTATACATGCATATCTATAGAAATGTATTTAAGATCTAGTACAATTAAAGTACAAAGATTATCACACGGGAGTAATTACAAAATAATTGAATAAAACTTCTTCAAAATCGATCCTTATCAACAAAAAAAAAATAAACTTGATTGCCTAAGCAATCTCAAAAGAATGTAGGTAGTAGTATCACTTCCCTGTCCATCATCTACAGTTCGAATATGTATGTTTATCATTATCACCTTGACCATCTATGTATAAAGTGAAATACATATTTTAAAAATAGATAGAAAAACAAACTGGTTGTAAAGAAAACAGCAAAAAAATAAACTCAAATTCCTTCCTCAACAAATAGTTTCTGCCAAACAAACTTGTCAAATTCTACAGGTGGGCAAGTTGTAGGTAGGTATAGAGGAATGGTAGTATGTCTCTGACGTACACTCCCAGTAATTGCTCATGTACAATGTTTTGATAGCTCTCTTGATCGTTTCAGTGTTCCACCTTCATTTCACCAGCTGATTGCCTTGCAAAAATGATCTGCTAAAAAAACCAGCGGGGCAACAAAACAGCTAACAAAAAAACAGCCAAAACAGATGAAAACTATTGGCACGCCATCGCCATGGCATGGCAGTGGCAACAGTGCCAGTCATATTATAGTCATCCGGAGTTGCTGTAGGACCAGTCTTAGTGGTTGTTAGTGAGTTTCTATTTCTGATGTGACCATAATAAATTTCTGCAAGTAATTCGTTTTGTAGTTCGGTAAAATGAGTCATCTTCCGTTGGAAGTAAGTATTTATTCTTTGGTCTTTTTTAGCTGTTTTTTCTTTTGTTCAGTTTTTAGCAATCATGTTCGCTGCTCGTGGCTTCGAGTTGTAGGTAAGTATATTTATTATTTTTTCGATTACAATGAAAAACATTTACATGGTTTCATTTATTTTAACCTAAGTACATACTATTTAGGGCAAGTTATGAATTCCTAAAAAAATCGAACTGTCTGACATTCCTCAACTTCGGGTCTACACTCAAGACCACTAAAGGACTAAAGCTATTCTCTTCCAACTTTGAATTAAAGATTTTATGGCGAATTCTCAGGAGAGAAATTTATTTTTTAGGTAAAAAAAGAAATTCGTAACCTGTTTATATTTAAGACAGGTTTTCTGGAAAATAATTTATTTGTTTTTTTTTTTAACAACGTAAGAGGCGTTAGAATAGAGCAACTTCCAATTTTTTTAAATTCCTTGAAAAATGTAAATTGTTGAAAACAATTAAATAAAATATTACGATGCACAAGGTTTGGACAACTGTAAGCCAATGTTGAATCCAAAAATTTCAAAAATCAAAAACCAGTTATGTACGCGGTGGACAAAAACTGCTTAAATTAACCAGGTACAGTGTTCAAATAATCCTAGCTTTGCTTAACCTAAATTAGAATATTATTAAAATGACATGGGATCTTGTCAAATTAACTATACCTTACGGTGTTTTAGATTTCATCAAATTAGTTTAACAGTAAATAGTGTTTGGTTTATCAGTAAAAAGTGCACCCTGTTAACTTAACAAGGGTCAGGCTGAAACATATAAAAATACATACAGAATAATAAATTCAACGCGCAATCAGAAAAACATCTTAAACTACTATAAATACTTTTCTTTTGCATCCACCAGCCATAATGTATAAGTTAACAAAAGATATGGCACAGTTTAAATAAACCTTTATCTCTTAAACAAATACAACAAAATGTGCTAAAAATCGCAATAAATTAACAGTTAAATCGCTCTTGAGAAGGTCGTTTGTTATCTTCAATTACTTTCGTACAAAAATATTTTTTTTATTATCTCACTTGATAAAGACTAACCCCTATATTGCATCAGATGACGTGCTTCGTAAATAATGTGGAAATTACTTAAAAACGTTCACAAGAAGGGTACAAATAAAAAGCCAGCGAATTTGTTATCTCAGAACAAACGAAGATATTTTTTTAACAACAGCAATTGTTTTTCTCATTATTTTCTTACTTTAGGTATGAAAATTTTCAATCTTTTTATTATTATATAAGCAAATTTGTTTAATCTGGATCTAATTACCATGATATTTTTTATCTTATTCAAATGAACAGGCGTACTCGTGCGGAATTTTTTACAAAAATGTTAAAATCTAAATATTCTAAATGGAATTTCTAGAAAAGTCAATCGAATCGAAAAAAAAAAGTTCAGAAACCTTAGCCAAGGGCAACTATATTATCATCCCAATGCCTCCAAAGACCAAACTAATTAGACACTTTATTTTTATTTATGTTTTCAACAAAAAAAAAGCTATTTAACTAAATAGTTTCTTAAACGGAAATTAATTCCGAAATTTTCTGATATGCGATCTGAGTCTGTGTGAAAAAGTTGAGATTGTAAGTTAATTAGCACCTGCGATTAACATTAGTTTTGAAAGGAAAAGGCTTGGTTAAGTTGTATGCTTTAAAGGGTTACCTATTTTTGTTTTTGTTTACAAATAAAGCGATTATATCTGTTAATTTATTCATAAAATTCTACTGCATTTTTAATTTGAATATTTTGAACGTTGAAGGTTACTTAAAGATATTAAATGATTTATCTGTTTAAAAAAAAAAATATTTTTTTGAACAACAACTTTTTGCTTTTTGATATGCATACTCTTTTGTCTTTATTTATTGCTAATAATTGAAAGTCAATGCGTAAATGTACGAGTACTTGCGATTGATTGAATTTTGAGTTATGAATTGAAAAAAAATAATGTTTACTGATTAAAAAATTATGAAAGTAACTCTATAATAGACTATCTGACCCACCAAGTGTTCACTTACCATGGCTATAAATTATTTCTAGTGAATATTTAATATATAAAAATAATAATATTATTAGCCTTTTAAAAACTGACTTGTTTCGAGTTCTAAATGGCTTTCCAAGTTCTTCGCAAGTTATTCTTTTTAATTTTTTGAAATTTTGCCGTTGCTTTTAAAACTTGTTGTTTAGAAACAAAATAATTCAAAAATATTGACTGTTTCTCTATTTTCAGCCATCATAAAATTTTTCGCACTTGGTTTTTGTTGTCGAGAACAGGTTAAACCGAAAAATTCAAGTCCATTACATCCCTTAAAACTCTATCGGCAGTGTGAACGTTCTCATCTATTTATTTATCGTTAAAAGAAAAGAGATCACTACATTGTTGATCACTGCAAATTGAATTTTGCGGAGTTTGTTATCGACATGATTTCTCAACATTTCTGTTACAGGAATATTTCCAAACTTTAAATGAATTTATGATAAAATTTTGTTTACAGAACCGGATGAATCTGAAAACCCATGTATATTCCGATTTACATCATTTTTGTTTCGATCCACGTATTCCATGTGAGAAATTTTATCGATGTGAGCGTTACAGAACATAGAGGCAGTATGCAAAATAAATGTTTTATTTACCATTCCTCCATAATCGTTTATATTTGACTTTGATTAAGGTTTTAAAGAACATCTTTTTTTAAAGCCGTAAACCTTTTGCAGCACTTTAACTTTACATACCTTACAGCCAAACCCAAAAAAGGCCTTGCCTGTTTATCTCACTCGGATTCATCCGAATTCTCAGGAATGCTAATAAAAAATTTGACACTTATCGGTGTCGACACACAACACAGCCAGAACCAGATTCTTTTTATTTTATTTATTGATCTTAAGCATCATCTCTTATTTCACATCTTTCTTCGTTCTTTTCAATGATTTAATTCAGATTTTTTTTCTTCATTTGCACAGACAATTTCTGAAATTAAAAATTATATGAATTTGTCTTGTAAGATTAAGGTGTGTTCGACAACTTAATATTATTGTTGACCTAAAAACAAAGGTGTCTTTCTCATTGATCATAATGTATTTATTGGTATATAAACCTTCTGGCGACCTCTCTACATATTTATAACGATTTGTAACAAGAGGATCTGAAAAGTTGATGATTCAAGGTTGTCAAGTAAACAGAGTGGCTATTTAGGATATGTATAGGAACAAAGGTCAAACGGATATTCAAATATTTCAGTTCCACATCTAACAGTTTATGATGAGGAAGAAGAATATTCTTTTTTTACGTAAACAGCTTTGAACCAAATTAAATAAAACTTTGAATAAACTATAGAATCAAAAGAAAATTAAATTTTTTCAACTCTTCAAATTATTTTTTTTAAACACAAAAAAAAAACAAAAATAATTTTCAACAACCAATCAAATGTAAGTCTAAGGAAAAAAGAATTCATATATTTTTAAGGCATTACGTGATCTATTCGCTCTCTAAATACGTAACAAACTAGTCATTCTGATAAGATTTATTTGTTTTCTACCTGTAATATAAAATTGTCATTATCACTGAGTGACGTCAAAAATTCAAACCCAATATGATCAGTAGTTAAATACATTATGGTATGTATACAGTAAGACAGTTTATGTCTTGTTTTTCATTTTATTATCGTTTCCTTTTTTTTGATGGACACTCGACAAAGAAGATAAATTTATAAAAGTACCCAAACAAAAAAATCTTAAAGGTATTTCGGATTTCTGGTATCTACGTACCTACATAAATACGTATGTACCTACATACTTCCCAGAAGTTGATCTGAAATGTCGTTCGCCTTCAGCGATATAGGAACTACAATGGTGCAATTGCCATTGATGATATTTGATTGTCATCTTAAACCTATTCGAAACTGGTTCTATAAAATGGATTAATTTTTTTTTTATTAAACTCCAATAAAAGGTACATACGTACGCCTTTATGGGATTACCAACTCGTTTTTGTCTAAAAAGACTCATACTTAATTTATGCTGCTGGTATATATCTACATGAGACGATTTTTTAAGTCATTAAACTCAGAAAAACTTTTTATATGACTGCGGTCAGTTGTGGTGTCAGTATGGTTACTTTCTTATCTATTCAGGAAACATGCATTGTCGTAATAATGTAAGATGTTACCAACTCTTCAACTATGAAATAACAGAGAACTAGTGGATGCAAAGCAGTTCATGTAACTTCTGATGATAACAAAGAAAAATAATCAAAGTCGATAGGCGACACCGAAGCGACGCAGCCGACGTGTGTGCAATGGTTTTAATGAGAATCACATATAAAAAGATACTTTTCAATGGTAATATTTTTTAATATTTCTTCATTAAGCTTATCAATGTAGTACGAGCAAGAATGGTGATAGTGGTCACTATAAACAGAAACCCGAATTGATTTTATATAACTAGGTCGTTGGGTGATAAAAAATTGTTTTAATTTTTCTATTATCTTTCTTAATACTTTTTTAGAAATGAAAATTTATTAAATACAATTTATTGTTTTATATATGAAAAAGATGATATAGTTCGATATGTTTTTTTTAATGGTTTCTGTGTTCAAAAAAATTTTATATATGATATAAAATAAAGCTTTAAACATTCAAAAACATTTGAGTTCTATAGACGGTTGATAAAAAGTTAATTTTTAAACATGGTCCCATAATTTCAATTTAATTAAATAAGATAGCTCAAAAGATTATGAATTATTTGGAAACTTGACAAATTTTTCAAACAAATGTACATAATTGTTTATTCAACTTTATAAACAAAACAATTCAATCGAATCGCAATGTTTATATTCGAAAACTGATTAAGTACCCACACATATGTTATGTATTTACAAATACAGAGGCATGATATATATATATGCACATGTGCTCAGATCTGATATAAAGCCAATATTCAAAAAGTAGCATGAGTCATTGTGTATAGAAGTGCAACTTGAAAATAGCTGCTTCCTTTTTTCACTTTTTATGATAAACATGTTCGATTGAATAAGTGGATCTCAATTAGTTAACTATATTATAACGTTCTTGAATGAATCGATAAGACTAGAATCAAATTTACAATAAATTTACTGTTGATAAACAGTTTTTGTTTACATAATTCGCCTAAAATAGCGGATAATAACAATATCCTTTAAACTTTTCTTCTTTTGACCTAATCTCATTTGTATTCATAATATCGGAAATCCCTGAGTTTGTTTTGGTATTGATTATTCTGGTGCATTGAGTAACACCGACGGAACTAATTCCAAATATTATTCCATTTCAAAAATGAAAAACCCCAATGGTGTTAGCCTTTTCAGAGTTCTTAACAATATGACCGATGCTATAAGATCAAGGGTATATTAATGTCTATTCCGGGTATTACGATTTTACGGTTTTATAATTTAAGGAGATGAATGAGCAATTTCGCTTGAACACATGTTTAAAAATAAACCATAAAATAGGCTGAATACATTAAGACGAACTTTTGATGAAACTATTATTAAGCGCATTTTTTGTGTCTTAACCAGAGTCTGTTTAATCTAATATTTTCCTTTTTTATTCTATCACGGAATGTCAGCTATCATTTGGGATTAGAAAAAAAAAATTAAAAGACCTGAGAAAACGAAAATGTGTTAGAATATAAAAAAAATATCTTCTTTGGTGGATTTATTCTCCAGTCTTTAATAATGCTCAGCACTCATAAAATGTCAATTAGCCTTAATTAATATTCCCGTAATTGAACGAAATCTTTGTTTTTTGTGCAAAATTTTCCAATTGTTATTCTCATTATTATTATCTCACACATTGAACAAACAGTACCTATCAACCTGGTAACAATAACAAATAGAAATTAATCCTTATCACAATCACAATACTAATTTACTTATCTGCAACAAATATTCAGCATTTTTTACAATTATTACAATGTTCATAAGCGCGCCTGTCGTCATATCACCATCAAAATATTAACCGCGACCTAAACAAGTTGTATCTACTTGTACTATCTTTTCATGACTCTTTCTTTGTCGCCGTTTCATCATTATGCTGGCAAAATAATTATGCTATACCTTTAAACTGATGGTTGGAACTTGCAACCAACAACTTCCATAAAACCACACCAATTTCAGGTTGATTTGCTCTCACCTTGCTATACCTTAACTTTACGAGCTCCATCAGAGAAGAGAAAGCATGATGGTTGGATATGATGGTCTTGCCATCACCTTGCCAACTTTTTTTTTAATGAATGAAAAAGGCCACACCGCATTGAGCAGGTAGGACAAAAATATATGGATGTAAGCTGCAGCAGCTACAGCAGATACACCACATCACACACAACAGCCACCCTTCCTTCCTGTCTTGATGACGATACGGACTGGAACTCTGGGTTTGCCATAACAAGAGTAGAAGACCATAGATGAAACGTGACCACCAGAGAGCGCAACTGACAGCCAATGACGACAGCAGACGCATTGGAAGATACTTTTAAGCATTGCACTGCAAATTTAAATCGATATCATCGATGATACATGTAGTCGGAACCCAAAGAAGGTTGTCTACAAAAAAAAACTAGATAAACCCGATGGGCATCACCCTACTTGATTCAAATCGCAGGTGGGGACTAGACTTAACTTATGGGCCTCATACAATTCTTAGTTCGTAGTGGGAATTTTTGATAAATTTTTCAGAGGTTCTGGTCGAATTGTATTTATCAATCAAAATTAGCTGATTAGCTTAATGCATGATCAACAACTATGGATTCTAAAAAAAAATTAAGTTAACATGCAATTCCTAGGATTTACCTAATCATGGATTAATCTTAACCCGCTGTGCACAAACTCCCTTAAAAATTTATTTTAATTCAATCACTGTGTTTCCTTCCCGTTAGCGCTCTTTGTTATACCATTGTGTGTTAAGTAAACGTTAAGTCGAGACTAAAGACCTAGGGCCAGTTTGTTTACAGTGGATTAGGTTGAATAAAAATTCTAGCTATGGATTCATTTAATAAAATTTTGGTGAACATGCTGAATTAAGGAAATGCAAGTTGAATAAGTTGATTAAAGTTAACCCACTTGAAAGAAACTGACCCTAATCGCAATAATCAGAATTATCAGGCCAGAAAAAAAAAATTTGTAAGAAATCGTCAAACAAAATTTTGTCAGTCCCTCAAAAGTCCAGCCCTCAAAAACTTTTACTCGGCCCACTTCATATCTTACATAGTCCGCATCTGTTGCAAGCTACATGATGCTGTGCGTGTTGGCCTTTTTCATTTTCTTTTTCAGTTGAACGCACACGCTTCTGTCGTTTCCCGTCCAGTAGGCTGATGTTGATTTGATTGAAGGTTAAACGATTTATCCAAGAAGTTTGCTGCTGCCACTGATCTACTCTGATGCCAATATAAAAGTGTTAAGTGGATAAACGTAGAACGACGAAGATGACGACGCGACGCAACGCGACGCACACAACACCAGTGCACGGCAGCGCGGCTTCGCATAGTACAAACAGATCAAATGTAACCATCTAGCAGCATAGGGGCAGACCTTAACTTGTCCTGTCAACTTACACGAGTATATAGAGATTGAATGAAAATTGCAGGCTTTGAGAACTTGCTATAAGTAAACCTATATTTTAATCTTTCGAAATAGAATATCCTTTCATTTCTTTCTTGATTCAAATTGATGCTTGTAAAGGAGATTCTTTGTAAGGCTGGCTAGCGCTAGAATAAGCTGTTTGACGATAATTGCACAATTTATAAAAATGTAGGCCTTTGAGGGTTTTCATATTATATTTATGTATGTATGATGTAGATTTATAAGTAGATATATAGATGCATGTCTGACATTGCTTCCAGGCGTACACCTTGTCCATCGGAAGTGATTCTGTTGAAGCAATTTCTAAGGGCTGCAATTTAAGACAAAGTATACGAAAAACTAATAATATGAATTCGTTAGGTCTTGATGGCTTAGTGGGAAAAATTATGAAACTACCTGTTGTATAATTCGTGCCTAGTTAAGAGAACACGTGAATGGCTTGAGAATTAAAAAAAAGGGGACAGTTTTGAACTGAAAAAAAAAGAAAGAAATTGAAGCTATCTTAAATTGCCATCCAACACTAGCATGTGTGTTGGCAAGAACAAATATATTTGCTCTTTTGGTGTGAGTGGTTTTCAGCATCAACAATGTATCAATAACTAATGCATCAAACTAACTAAAGGGCTTCGCTTGGCCCAGAGGCTTTGTTTTATCCTGGATATGGTTGGTTCAGCAGCTATATTTTAATACGAGGCAAACTCCATTATATTTTCAAGATGGACGATCAAGCCCATTCGTTGCCTGCTCTTTATTCTTTTTAAATACATCAGTTAAACACTTTACCCTTTAACAAAGCAAAATTTATTCAAATTTGTCTCTTTGCAAACATTACATTTATAATTTTAAAACAAAAAATACTACTAGTATTAAAAAATATATAATATCAGACAAAATTTTGAATGATTACGAAATATTAAAAAAATAATATTTTCTTAGTTGCATATGTACATAATTCTGTAAGACAAACCCTTTGTTAAAAATACTCCAAAATTATAGGCAGTGTTATGCATAACTTACCAGAATTTTACTTCGCCTATACGAGCGGTATCATTGATCTATAATATTGACTAGGCTTTGTGTCATGTGTCAAACAAACAATTAGCGGGTCTTCACACAAAGCCTACAAAACGGATGTTAATAGTTTCATTCGTTATTTTCAATTGCACTGCAAAGCAATATGTTTATTTGATGAAATGTATTTTGTTTATAAAGGATTATTCCTGCATTGCAGTGCCTAAACAGTTCTTTTTTCTGTTTATCTACATTAGGATATCTCTATTAAAGAAATTCAATTTTTTAAAAAGTCCAATGAATGCCATAAAAATAAACTCGGCATATAACGTAAAATATTTAGATACACAATCGTCAAAGTAAATATCAACAAAAATATACCTACCCCAAACACTTCCTGTATTTGAGTTCAACATAAATAAAAAAAGAGAACAACATCGAAAGTGTGCATTTAAAGAATGAATTCTCTAAATTTAAAAGTAAAAGTAGGTAGGTACACAAACAATTTTCTTTTCAGTTCACATTGGTCACGTTTTTCCACTTGGTAAATTCTGTTTTTGTTTTAAACGTAAAACGATTAAAAAGTTTTGTCTACAAATTGTACTGTCTCATCTAACTAGATAATCAGGTTTATTATTGCCGACTTACATATGTAGTTTATTGCATTTAAATTGAACAAAAATACGAGAGATTTTAGTTTTTTTCAACAAAAAGTTGTTCACTTTGAATTAATTTTGTAGAAAGAATGACTAAAAATACCAGAAACACTCTCACTTATGTTCAGTGTATGCGGTAGATATAGATGCGTTCCGCGTCTGCAATTAAAATAAACATGTTTATTTTTGTATATATGAGAATAAAGTTCATAGGCATTATTTTAGGGTTCAATGAAACGGGAAGAATTCTTTTCGTACAAAGATTTATTGTGAATATTGTTCTGGTGTTCAGGAAAGTGAATTGTAACAATAAGAAAACTAAGGGAAGATATGTATTATAAAACACATGTATGTAAGTTGGAAAATCTAATGATGAATTTCATCGTTTCGCAAGTCATACATTTTTAGTAAAGCTATACTCTGAACTTAAAGAACAAAAAGCTGTTTTTATAGTGAATATTTTAAACTGTAAATGGTAAAACGCAGATATGACCTTTCAGTTTTAAATAAGGAATATTTTTTTGACATGTAAAAAATTAACTTTTTTGCATAACCCATCCATAATTAATTTTTGATTTTTAAAATATTTGCACTGGAAATTAATAAAAGTCGACTTTCATAACCTACAAAAAAAAAACTTGCAAAATATAATAATGTTTCACAAATTAACTTCTGCGAATATAATAAATATATGTAATCGTATGCGTTAAAAAAATATAATTAATTTTGAAGGATAAATATAACTTAACCGTTTTTGTGAGGACTATTCAGGTTTATACTTTATGAAAAATGAAAAAAAAAATTATAATAAAAAAAATTGCGTATACGCACAAGTGTCCCATACTGTTTTATCGTAAAAGAAATAAATAAATTCTTAAATATAAAAAAAATAGATCATATACCTACATATGCCCGTATACATACTTTTTTGTACACATATTTTTTTGGTTTCACCATTTTAAGAAAATAAATTTGTCATACTGAAAAAAACAATGAAATTGTTGAAAAAAAACTTTTATAAGCTCAAGTATGCCATACTGTTTCTGCTTTTATCTTTTATCTTCAAAATTATGTTTTCCCGACATTTTTAAACAAAAAATGTTGCGGTTTTGTTTGCGGTTTTAAAAAAAGAATATTACTGCCGTTTTTTTAAATAACTTATCTCTTGGAAAAGTACCATAAACTGGGTATGATAACCTTAAAAGTTTTCCAATAAAATATCTATAAAGGGTCTCTTCTTGCAGTTAAGGAATTAGATCCCCAATTGTATAAGGAAGTGTCTAATAGATGATTGTTCTTCCTGTCACATTTTTGGTTGCTATTGGTGGCAATATAAAAAAAAAGTCCCAAAGAAGAGTACAAATGCTATGTATTAACAAAAGAAGAGTGTTATAATAATTATGAAATTTTATTTTGTATTTTATGTCAATTCAAAATTAAAAAAAAGAATTGTAACTAAATATAACTTTTTTAAATAACTAGTTATAAACAATCTATTTTTCCTAACTCGAATGATTTAACTTTTATTTTTAATTAGAATTATTTAATATTAGAAAGGTTATCGCAAAAGACTTATTGTTTGTCTGGCATGCTATTGGAAAAGTACATAATCCAAATCATTCCGCCCTACTTTCTTTCTCTCCTAGAAATACCGCCCAAAATATAAGTCATTAAAAACAAACTTTTGGAAAAGTGTGATATATGCAGAAACAATTAAAAATTCTAAAGTATCGAATTATTTACCTTTTTGTTTTAATTTAGAGCGCCATCATATAATTTCTCGAACAAGAGACACGAACAAAAATTAATAAAACAAAAATCGAACACCCGTTCGGCGAGTGGTTTCACTTTATTACAATGGAAAAAGAAGATATAAATTTATTCACGAAACAAACTCAAAACTATACAAAGACACAAGTCGTAAACTTTAACAACGGCGGCGACGAAGTTTAAGATATTTCCTTGCACTATACCGATGCCATATCACAATTCACCGATACACACCAATACAAAACAAAGCCAAGAAACCAAAAACAACAAACTAAAACAAAAAAAAAACGAGGAATTCTCTCTAAACCGAAATTAATTAGTATTCCAATGATAAACGTTGAATTTATATTTTTAAATATAATTTTATTCACTTAGTTAAGGTATAGCATAGGTAGTAGATACGTACTATAGTATGAAGGCCAGATTGAAATGGCTATAGAAGCGGCGACGAATCAACAAAATTATTATGATGTAGGCACTATACGGAATTCTTTCGTTCTCCGAAATACAAATCCTCACCGCCAATAATATGGTTTTGCCATTTGCCAGCAAATTGGATAGCAATGTTTTTAACAATAATAATGTCGCGCTTGGACTTTTCGCTACAGCAACACTCCACGGGTTTTGAATACTAATCACCAGATTTTGCCATAGTTCAGAATTAGAATTATTATTGCCGAAGCTCGAAGAATGGTTATGGAAACAGAGGAATTTTTATTGCACAGAAGTCAGACTCCAGACTCCAGGCTTTACACGCACTTTCTGTTACAAATTATTTCTATCAAATTTTCACTTTGATCATTGAAAGTTAAATGAATCACTTTTTTGTTTTGTTATTTTGATTTTGTTTCTTTATTATGTTGTTAAATGAACCTTAAAATTGAAAATGACGCAATTCACAATTTTATGAATAGTAATAATTTTGTTTTCACACTTCTTCTACGATTGGTTTTTTTTTTCTCTTTATTTTGAATGGATCTTATTCATACAGCAGAAAGTTTAATTTATTTGCAACAACTCGTTTTCGATTGATCAAGCGCCAAGAAATAAATGATTAAGGCACAGATATAAAATATATTTTAGTATCTTTTTGTTACAAACAAATAAAATTTAAAAAAAGAGAATGAACTGTTTGTGATAAGAAAAAACTTAAATCTCACAATCAAAACAAAAAATTGGATAACAAAATGAAACTAAATAGCGTTTATACAATTTCTAGAGTATCTGCTCGCACAGAGAGTTTTTCAAAATAGTCGTGAAAAAGAGACTATTTTTTTTTTTTTTGAAGAATAAAATAAAAAAGAATAATGCCGACGACGCTCACGAAGCAGCACAACCAAAATGTTTGCCTCGTACAACAAAACTGACTGAGTGTGCGCGCATAACATTGTCCGAGAGCGATCGAGCAATCTTGCTCTCCATCCAGCTCCTCGACATCAGGTGGAAGTTCAAGTTATTCCACAGGTGTGTGCAGTTCAGTTAGTTATTTCACTTGTTGTGATGACCAAATCTTTGCTGACTTCGTAGTTGTTGAAACTTGCGAGCTTACAATACTATGCGACAACGACTCTTTTATACACTCTCAGTATCAGTGGAAGAAACTCTGTTCTGGAACAGGGTATGGTGTAGTGGAGCTGGTGCTGGTGCTGGTGCTCAATCAGGGTCTGGTGTTGGTATCTTGTTTCTGAAGCATATTAGTACACTCGTACCTACTTGCCTCAATCGGTCGAATGTGTATATATAGATTCATACGATACGGTAAAACAGGGGTCTTGTTGTTTTTCATTCTTACTTCTGTGACGAGTTTCTTTCTTTCTTTATCGTCGATTTCAATTATCATTGGGTTTGGTTTTGTATTTTTAAGATACAGATTTACTTCATTGAACTGGAAGAAAAAAGTCAATTTTCGTAAGAGTACAGAGTAGATAAAAATTCTCGCAGAGAATTTTTTTTACAATTTTGTTTGAATTTAGAACTTTTAGAATTTTCCAATTCCTGAAATTTAAAAAGCTCATTTGTAGTTATCATATTTTTATATTATACGTGTAGGACTGTAGGGGCTAGTTAGTGAACGGTTAGTATTTGTCGAAGCATTTCGATTTTCTCGTGTTCGTTGGCTTCAATGTTCGCCATAGAGGGACAAGTTGGCGAGCAAACCTCATTTTTGCTGTTAACTTTGTTTAGGGACACCTTTAATATTATTTAAGGAAAGTCTTGCATTGGGAAGAGCTCTCACCTTTCTTTCTTGTCATGTTGTTGTTTTGCTGACTCGTCTTAAGGGGTTTTCCATACTTCTTCGGGCCCTTAAGACATCTCTGCACAATAGTGTTGCCTCTTCTAATATTGCTGGATACGAAACGGATGACAATTTCTTGCCTATTTCCTCCTTAGTTAATGTCTTTCTTTTGCATTTATTTCTTGAACTAAGCTCCTTATTACTCTTTGCACCATTTAATATGATTTAAAATATGGTAACAGGTAGATAAATCAATCCTTATCAATTGAGACAAAAAAGGTAAATTTTGATGACATGAGCTCTTTTGAAGTTTTTTTTATAATTTGTATTTGTAAAGTTGGATTTTGTCGTTTATGTCCAAACAATAAAAAATTAATGGCACTTCTATCGATACAACGCAAAGAAAAACAGTGAGAAAGAGAGCCATCCACTACTATACAACTACAAACATTTCTTAAAGATTCAAGTGAATAATAGCGCCGCATAATCGGCTCCTAGCACAAGCCTACACAGAGATCATGGTTGCCACAGTACTAAACAATATAAGTCCAATTGCAATGCGTTGCTTTCTTAGTATTTTGTCGAATAAGATGAAACTCTTAAATGAGCATATACGTCTCGGATATTAAACGCTCATTTGCCATAGATTTAGTGTTCTTCTTTTTTTTTAACTCCCGCAAAGTAATACTTAGTCAAATTAGAAGACAAAAAAGAAACAGAAATTTCATATATTAAATATCTTTGATTTCCTGTTTTTCCTCTGTTTGTTATTTATTACCTTCTTTGGTCAACATCAGAACATTTTTTTTTTTATTATTTTTCACATTCATCTATAATTTATGTCGACGAAAATTCTGGTTTCCTGGAATTCAAATTTCAGACACCCGGATTTCCTTAAAACCAGAAAATCGAATCTTTTATATTATTCTCTTTAACTTCTTGATTGAGTAGGAAAGGTAAGCAGGTAGTAGGTAGATACAAAAGGATGATAGAGGGAGTGCCGAGCCGAAAAATCGACAGACACTCCACAGTGAAATTTTCAGATAATGTTTAGTGTTTTTATTTCGATATTTGATATTTTCTCACCATAATAAGATGACCCTTTTTCTATACCTGCGCGGTAGGGTGTTGCTGAGATGTTGCACGTAGATTTGGAGTTTTCAGAAGGAAAACATTGAGGTTTGTGTTTATGGGCCTTTTTTATAGTTTGTTAAGGGATAAGACCGAAATTACGTAATTAGTGTTTTGCTTCTTCTGATACCAAATAGGGACGAGACGAGTACAGATTGCCAACTGTGAGACCTGTCAGCAATTTGGTATAATTTGTATTTTATTTGAAACTGTCTAATGTAAGGGGAAAAAAATTGTATGAGTTTCGATTATATCCATTTTAAAGCGTTTCGTTGGGATGAATGATTTGACACAAAAAACTTGAATATGGTGCCAGCTCCAAATAGGTATATATTTTTTCCAAAAAAAAGTGAAAACATTTGACAAAAATGATTTGGATACATGCATAACATACATATAACATAATCACACAAATTATGATACTCGATTATTAAAGATGGAAGTCAAAATTTCGGTTGATTAATACTTTCAGAGTTACAGAACAGACAACAAATAAATTGCTCAACATATGTATGGATAGTATAAGTATATACAATATTCAGATGTATAAAAAGCATAAAATTCATTATTTGAATTTCTAGGCCAAAATGCTAACATATGTATCATTATAATACGAATTTTGGAAGACAAAAATTCAAAAATCGTTACAGCCGTTTTTTTTAAGTATTTTTTTAATATTGTACACTTAAAAACAAAATTTCAAAAACTAATAATAAACCGTTTTCAAAATGTTGAGTTTTGTATGTATCTATACCTATCTATTAAAGAAACATTGGTATATTCGTACTTTTAATTAATTTGTGCAGATGTCCCGCCACATTAGGGTGCTTTGAATTGAATTGAATTTCCTACGCTGTCAGACATTTAATTACAACGACCTTGATTAATGGTTAATACTTACACACAAACTAAAAAAAATTAACACAAGGTCAACAACAGCTGCGCCTATATATTTATTAATTTTATTATTACGTCTTCAATGACTAGACTTTTAATTATCTATCCCCACAAAAACTAACTATAAAATTTACATGTAGTCATGATTTTCTAGATGTGTAGACCCATCTTAAAGTCTGTCCCAAAACATTTATGTGAGAAAAAATATCTCATGCATGAAAGAAAGGTAGAGACTGGAACTGGACTATGACACTTCTTCTATTTTGTCTGTTCTAACAAAACAATTTCCACTTGGATAAGCAGATCTACTAGTTATTCGTTCTTGAAAAGGATCCATTAAGAGGTTTTTTCTTATATAAAAGAATTGTAATTAGTTTTAACGTTTGTTAAAAAGTTACAAAGGGAAGAGCTCTAGACTTTGCGACAAATATCGTGTGAGTATATAATAATAGATAGATAGAACTCCATATTTGTAGCTATAATTATGTACCTACATGTGTTCTATTTATGGATATAAACTTACTTCAAGTGATTTCTAAAAATCTTAGAGGAGAATACACAAACTCCAGATGTTACGGTGCATTAATTTCTACTACTCAAGGTTTTATTTTCTTTACTTTGTTCACATATATTTGTAATTAAATATTATTGTACAATTGGCTTCTATTTGATTTTTGCTTTAAATGTTTTTAATCACGCAGTAAACAGTGGGAGTAGGTACGTTCATATACAGATTGGAATGAGTAAAATCACACTATAGTAGTTTTTTTTTTTTCCTGTAGGTAGGTACATTTAAATTTTTAAATATTTCGATAGTGACTTTAAATATTGGTAATTCGAAGAAAGTTCCACCAAATAAATTTTCAGAACGATATAAAGATTAAGGATTATTTTTATATGAAAACTAGTTTAGCATCCATCTTTCGTCTAGTTTTTTTTTCAAACCCTTGTTTGATTGTAGAAATAAAATAAAAGTTGATGTTTGATAAGAATTTTCTTTCATTTCACCCCACTGTGCCTTTTCAGCAATAGAAGTGTTGATGGAACATGGTATCTCATAATTATTTTTGATACTGACAACGCACATGCGGCCACACTAAAGTAATAACTTACCCAAATTCTTTTGGTGAAATATTTTATCAGCTAGTTTATTAATTTACATCATAAAAATAGCAAAAAAATATTGATCAATAAAAGTTGTTGATTAAATACTTTTCCAGTGTCGCGACGTAATCTAGAACCACTAAATGTCGAATAAATAAATTCTCGATATAAGTTTTATTTATTTAAGTGCAAAAATTATAACGTACACAAAGATTTCAAGTAATTTTAAAAAGTAAATTTTTATTAAAATTCCAACAAAAATTTGCAGTTTAAAATATTTCAAAATCTAAGGACATTTTTGAAATTCTCTTTTCTCCAACTAAAATTTCTAAGAAAAATTTGATGGTCAACAACATTTCTACCTGACCCATTAACTAATCAAAAAAAAAAAACGAATGACAGCTTAACTTTCTACGACTGTTTCTCTTCAAGGCATCACCTAGGTCGTCAATCCATCACTCATCAAAACATTTAAAAAAGTGTTAAAAAGGTGCGATCAGATTGATGTTATTAGTTTATAATTTATAAATTCAATAACACTTACGACTGTTTCCAATTTATAATTGCAATAATTTTCTTTCGTATTCCGACACCGACACTCCTTAAAACGCAATTATATAATAAAGCTTGACAATTTTACAATGTAATAATGGTAATAATAATTGTGATGTCACATTTAAAGATGTGCAATCTTCTTCACCTCAAGCGTAAAATATTCTTCGCAACAATAAATCGTTAAATAATAGACTAACCTTTGTCAACTATGTCTTAAAATTATATTTTATAATACAATTTAACAAGACCTTAAAAATAGTTTGCGAAATAAGGTTTTTGACCTTTAATATAAACTCTATATAAATACCTATGAACTTAACGAGTGCGCATTTAAAGTTTAAATTGTCAAGCAGTAATTTACCTTTTGTTGGTTTGGTTTGTTTACACATAAAATGACACTTTGTTGTTGTTAAACTTGAACTCGACCAAAAGCTAATAGCACATGATGATGATGAACTCAAAATTTTTATGACAAACACAATGAAAATTCAACACCGAAATTTACGAGAAATTACCTATGTTCCGCCTTATCGCCGAGGACATTCAATTTATTTTTTGAACAAATAACCGATAATTACACGGTTGCCGTCTCTAAATATGGCAGTTTTTACTTATAACGGAAATGCTCATAAACTACAAAAGCAGATACTGTTATGTTTATTCAGCGAATTATGATTCACCATCTGAGACGCTGCTGATGTAATTTAAAACTGCGACAAAGGATGAACATTTTTGGGGATCGTTCGGATGGAAGATTTCTGATTTTACGACAACAGTAGCGCGGGAGGTAAAAAAAAATAAAGTTATAAATTCAAACCTGAATGAAAATAGCATCAGCATCACACGCACATAATATCGTCAGGGAGGTGTGTCACGGTACGATCACAAATAAGCTAAAATAAAAGAAAAAGTCCCTTCAACTTGCATCTTTTTACCGCAATCTTTGACGAAAGTATAGTGAAGATTCAGTTTCGGAGCGAACGAGCATGCAACTTCTTAATTTTAATCTAAAAATAAATCTGTCTTTATAAATATGGAGAGTCGCTGTGGATTTTCTGTGTTATTTTTTGTTCAACTTCGCTTTGATTTTGGATTTCTTTGGTAACTTGTGATCAGGAATGTTTATTAAATTTTTTTAGAGATTTCATTTTTTTTTAATTTTATTTATGTTGAAATTCAAAGATGTCATTCAACCGTGTTAGACTTCAAGGCAATTGAAGGTGTCATTTCGAAAATACACTGAGCAAATATTGGTAACGACAATATGTAAACCTATTGCATGTTTGTTTAGTTGCATGTAGGTACAAGAGCGCACTTTTCACATAGGTGTACAAATTGGGGGTAAGACTCTCTTCCAATAGGGCCTGCTTTTTTTAAAATCTAGTAAGGGTCTCATTTGTTTATTAAAAAAAAAGATTGTACAAATTAAAAATAAACTTTTGAATGGATTCAAACAGAAAATTTCATCAAAATATATATTTTTCCTTAGTATAGGTTATATGAGATAAAAATTGTAGAATACAATGTGCAATTATGCTAGTCCTTTTAAAGTTTAATTTTGAATTAATACCCTAATTTAGAGAAAATTAGGTTATTCCAACTCACAAGACGAGTGAAGTTTTGTATATGAGATATTAAAATTTAAAAATGGTTTTACTCCAGATAAAATAAACGCGGAAAATGCACCTACATAATGTCAAATAAAATTAATCCACTCCTGTTCGTGTCGCTAAATGATTTCCGCTGTGTAACCTTAATATTATTTCGATAAAAATCGGAATTTTCTTATCTCTTATTATCTAGCAAAATAATAAAAGATTTTCTTAATTGAATGTAAATTGTTGATTGTATGATTGTTTTTATTTAGCATTGAAGAATTAAGGGGGGAAATATTTGTTGTTGTAAAAAGGCCAAAAGAGCAACTGTATTGTTAAATATTGTAATGCAGCCTTAAAAAAAATTGTTGACTCTAACCGCTTTATGCATAATTATAATCCGGGTTCATCGAAATACAATTAAATTTGAATTGATAGATGGTGAAATTCTGATAGAAAGGTTAAATCCGAGTTTTCGACCACCTTTTAGAGTTGCCGCTGACTCCGTTCAACATTTTTTTTTCAAATTTTTGTGAATTAAAAGAGTAAAAAACCAATTATTAAAAAAAGTTGATTTTTTTGTGCATATACAAGTACATAATTGATATTTTTTTGAGTATAATATATTCAATTCAGTTCAATTTTCAAGATAGTAAAGTAAGTAATGTCTACTATTTGATTTTAATATGAAGATGGCGAAGCAATTAGACCTTTGTTGTCATTGTCATTCGACCATCGATCCCTTGCAGGATTGTCGCCACCTTCATTCAGGTTTTCGCTATTTTCTAAATGGGATTAGTTGAAGAGCAATACAAAAAAATATTGCTTTCTCATCTCATGAAATTTTTGTATACAACTTATTCAATTCAAAGTATGAAAAATCCGTTGTAAAAATGTATAGAACCTATTAGTAAAAAAGAGACGGTGAAGGGACTACAAGGCAAAGATAATTTCCTAGTCTTTGTTTGGCCAGTTGCCAAAAAATTGCTTTGCCTGCAAATGCCGGTGACGTTTACACGAATGCGCGTAGGAGCAGTGGAAGTTTTGTCGGTAAAGGTTTCACTCAATTGAAAACAAACTAGAATTTTGTACTTTTAAAGGAAGTATCCTTTTTTTAATATACTTTCAAAAACTATTTTCTTTAGTATTATGAAAATTTATTATAACTATGAAAAGTGTTTAAAATGATAGTTACAGATGACAGTATTTAAGAATTTTTAAGTAATTAACCGCAACACTTCAAAAAAAAAAACTTTTTTTTAATTACAATCTAACCAAACCTATGCAATTTAATTTAATTGTTTGCATATTCCGATTTTCGTCTTTACTATTTGAATACCTACTTATTTTACTAGCATCTTCATCTGCATACATAATTCGATTTAATCTGTTTATTATTCATCAAGGTCATTTAAAATCAATTGCTATACAAAAAAAGCTTGAACAATTGCTATTATTTACGTACTACGTTGTTCAAACAAACGCAGATGTGAAATAATTTCTTAAAAAGAGTCTCATTTAATTGAAATTCCATTCCATATGCATGCACCTATCTACATTAATAAATACTCATTCGTAGGTATACTCTCCTATTCATTCACATACCAAATTTGCATGCTAATTCTCATTTGCTTTGATAAAATGTCTCTGATGTTGTTTGTTTATAGTGGAGCGATAGATCCCACCTAGATTTAAGTTGTTCCGCACCTTGATTTTACACAGAATCAATTGTAAAAGTCTTGGAGTGTGCAAATAGCTGATTGATTAACTACGCCTATTGAGATTTTCTATGACGCAGTTTGATTTCCGCGCAAAACGATTATAATCAGAAGCTTAATAAATTAGACAATTTACTTCTCGTCTTCAGATAAATAGGTCCATCAAACTACAAATTTAATTTTATTTATTTTTCAATCACATTTTGAAAGAAATAGAAATAAGTAATAAATAATAAAATGTCTTTTTTTAACAGCAAACATCTGAATAATTAAATTACTTCGAGGTTTGCTTATGATTATGAGCTTATACATAATCAAGAAAAAAAGTCATTTCAGTAAGCGTTTTAAAGTTAAAGAAAAAAAGATGCTATGTTAATTTCATTGAAATTCGGCTTTCATTAGGTTGAGTTATTTTTGAAATTCATTTATTTTTTTTTTTGTTAAATAGAAATATGGAGTGTCAGTAAAGTTGAGATAAAATAAATTTATTAATCAATTCATTTGAACTGACATCTATATATACATTAAGAGTGTAATAACTTCTTACCTTTGATTGTTGCGAAATTCAGATTTAAAATTTCAGTCTTTTTGTACTCATGGAGGTCTTAACGACGAAATGTGGTACCTATGTGGGTTGGTAAGAACAGCGCAGCACAACACATCTTTGAACTCCATTTATTTTTTGGCACAATTAATCATTTTGTTTGCATGAATAAAGAACATCTCGTGTGCGATCTTCTGATTAATGTTGATTGTTTGTATGTTTGACCGGTTCGGCAGACTACGCTGACTACAATGATATTATTTCTTGTTTGAGGTAATTCCAAATGTTAAACAAGAAAATTGTCGACTTCTGTTGGAGAAGACTATTCCAGTTGACTTGTTCAACTCCTTCAAGCATAGGTGTGATATTCTTCCTTTTTCCATCTTTTTATGTTTATTACACATGTTGGAAAAAAACAATTTTTTTTAAATAACTGTAGATGCATGTACTTGGCGTAAAAATTTTCTTAGAAAACTTACAACTGCACCTACAACTTTCAAACTGTAACAAAAGGATTCTTATAATTATTACTGACCTATTTCTGTTCGTTATAAACTCAAAACCTGAAGTCTGGAATCACTGTAGTAAATGAAATTCAGTCAGTTATGTCCATTTCTGTACTTTTGCCGCCACTCAAGAGACTTAATAATAAAATATTTCTTTATGATTCGCCAAAGTAATTTTTCGAGGAAGTTTGAAAATAGCTCAAAGCTTTTAAAACAATCATTAATTTGTAACTAAGAACAATATTTTATTCCAATAATTGCACAAAACTAAAAATTAACCATTCAGCACTTGTGACGGTGAAAGCAGTAAAAAAAATACTGAAACATGAACTAGTTGTGTATATCAACTCACTATACAAAAATAAAATTGATTATAATATATAATATGTATAGTATATATGTATGTAAGTTTAAATAAGAATATGTAGAATATTTTGTCATCTTAATAATGTGTAACATAATCCATCATCAAAAATGTAATTTTAAAAGTTTTTCATTTTAGAAATACAAAAAATTTAATTGAGCTTATGTCTCATACATAAAGTCTCTTTGTTCGTTTTACTTAACTTAAAATTAAATATTTGTGATTTATAAAATATTGCTAGTTTTAAAGTTCTATATTGTGTATTTTTTTTGCTACGGCAGAAAGTCCTCAGTGTCCTGTTGAAAAGTGATGAATCTACTACCTTTTACGGCGGCAATTGTATCCACATTTGTTACCTGACGCTTTTTAACATTTCCACTATCATTTTTTTCATGATTGACCTGTTTATCTGTGCCCATAAAATACGGACGATAGAATGGAGTTGGCTTTGGTTGACTTCCATTAGTGCGGTCGTAGGCATTATGTGCTGCTCTTTTCTCAGGCCCACCCCCTGTCTTGTTTAATACGTCACGTGAGCTTGGTGTATGAAAGTTGAATTTTGGTCTCAAGTTGGTTGGAATCATATTAGGTTTAAGTTGTACCTCTGTGGTATTGAGAACTTCACAATCTATCTGCATCAGAGTAATATCACCATTGATAGAAGGATCACCAGCAGGCAACATCAGAGACATTTTTGGTCTGGTGCTTTTGTTGTAGGCTGCGGCTGGGAGAAGAATATGATCAGAATTGAAAGACAGTACATAGAAGGTGTCATCACGTCTTTTAATTTCTTCAAAAAGCCTCAAATACTCATCATCAATCTGTGGTCCATAAACTTTCAGCGAGTTTTTCGTATGATCTTGTATCTTTCTATTCCGTAGCAATTGTCTATTGAACAAAGTCTTTCGGTTTCGCTTATGATTGGGCTTTACACTTTTTACAATTGGTTGGGTCATAGTTTTTAGTTCCAAAAATTCAGGAGTAAGCTTAAATTCAATGGGCTTCTCCTGAACTGAACTTAAATTTAAATAATCATTCACGCCTATCCATTTCCTAAGTTCACCAGCCAGTCTCAAGTTTTCAGTTTGGTTTATACTCACCGGACATTTATCGTCACTTTCTGTGGAATTTGTTTCATTTTCTGATAACTTAATACGTCCAATTGGTTTTGTTATGTTCATCTCATCAATCCATAAAAGGCCACGTCTCCCAGTATATATCGAAGCACTATCGAAGTTTACGCGCGGAGATTGCAAAATGTCCTCTTGTGAGAAGTACGTATGAAAGCTTCCGAAATTTATGGAAACCATAAAAACCATTGCAAGAAGAACGGCTGTGTTTTTCTTCATATTTGATGCCAGGAGACGATTTTTAAAACTGGAACTTTTATGGCAGGTATTTCCAGCACCATTGCTGTTGAACTTATTTGTGATAAATTCACTTATTTTGAGATGACTGCACTGACAAGTTTGAGCAAAGGCAATTAGTTGAGATCGTAGTGTTGTGTTTTCCTAAGAAATAAAATAAGAACATTCTAAGTACACTTTTTTTTATTTTTTTCATTAAACATAAAAACACAAAGACTGCATTGAGAGCAAAAATTAACTGCAATGATGTCAATGACAGTATTGTTCACTTTCGATTAACTGAATAGACCCAAAAATAAAGGATTGCCAAAATAGTTCGCTTAACAATATGAAAATTCTACCTTTTTTATTCGAACTAGCGAATTAAATGAATGAGAATAATTATGCATCTAGATGCGAAAAATTAGATACGCAACGTTGGAATGCTTAGTTCAAGAGCATAACTTTTGAATACTGACACAAAACAAACAAATTGTTATTTTTGGTTGTTTTAACTTTTTTTCAAATATGATTTCAGTTTTAAGTTGTGACATAGTCTCGAAGAATCAGATAAAATAGTTTGTACTTTTTCGCACAAGCATTCGCTGTTATGAAAAACGAAATGAAATGCCTACAAGCACTACTGCTGCACTTGTTAAAGAAGAAGTCGCACGATCGGTACGTACATTTATTTATGTTGGGCCCGATATCAAAAGTTGTTGCTAACAATAAGAAAATGTAATTCTTGATGAAACATTCATATACAATTATAAAATATAAAACAAAGTGTTTTTTTATACTTATTAGGAAAAAAAAATAATTATATTTCATTGCAGCGACCACAAATTAGTCTAAAAAGTCGATGGCTTGAAAATGCTTAAAATACTGTTATGTAAACAAATGTTCATCCATTTTTAACAAATGAATGAACGTCACTTAGATAGACTTAATCTAAGCTCGCGATTAAATTTACAACATTCTTATCACATTGATAAATTGAAAAATTAAATAATGGTGTTTTTATCTTTGTTTTCTATGGCAGTTAAATTTAATTCAGCTCTTATTAATTGCAATAAATTATGATTAAAGCACTCAACTTGATTTATAACAAATGCTGCACATTTTGCCCTTATTGATTAGCAACCAAAATAGTACCCAATTATTTTTGCGTAGAATGTAGTCTGGTGTTGTTTTCATTTTTAATCTAATTATGCCATTGGACACTAACAACAATAATGTACCTGTATGACGCTTGTATTTAAAAAAAAAAAAAAAATAGTATCTAATCTTTTAATTCATTGGCATCCGGAGCGCCGGTTGTTTAGCTCTGATTGGCTAGCGAATCTTATATGTTATTTAATTTGGAGGCAAATTAATTGATAAGAAAGTCAATAGGAAAAATTTGTTTACTTACACCTTTAAGAGTTGTGTTTTCCTTTTCCAAGTCGTTGATGCGCGACTCTAAGGAAACAACATAGTCCTTCTTCTTTTTTCGGGACAGAGAAGCAGATTCTCTGTTTTTAATCATTCTTTGCTGTTTTTTCAAATGTCTCTCATCGATTATTCCTTTGAGCCCTGGCCTTGGCGGCTTTTTTAAGGTTTGTTCGGATTCCGTCGAGCTGCTGCTGTTACAGTTTGCTGTTACTTTTGGTAGAACGGAAAGTTTCTTCTGAACCGACGTTGTCGATGTAGCTGTTTTCATTATGATCTTTGGCATTGAAACGTTATTGCCACTGCCATTCTGAATCTTTTGCATTAATGCTTTAAAATCGTTACTGGATAAGACAATTGTCTTCGGTTTCGATGCTGCATTTGGAGTTGTCACTGCTGGTGGTTTTGGGCTGATTTTTATCGGTGTGCGGAAGTTCTGAACTTGCACCGGGGTCAGGGGTACAGTTTTGACTGGGATTAGTGTTCCTTGTAACACGTTTATAGGTGTCGCACAAGAGTTGATTGGAACAATGTTAGCGGGTAATTGGAAAAGGTTGTTGGGTGGGGATACTGGAGAAGTGTCGACAATCATCGATTGCACCGAGTCGCCAGATGTTCCTGAACTTGAACTGTTTGTGGGCGATGGAGTGTTGCGATTTTCATATTTGATCGATTTACCATCTGTATCTTCGTCTGAGAAAAAATTTATGAAGTCGTCTGGGTTGAAATCCGAGGGAGAACCACAATCACTTTTAAGATTTTCACAATTCGATGCAGATGATGAAGCGGGAGGTGATGGAAATGTTATTTGCGGTGTAAAGTTGTGACCAATTCCAGATGATAAATTCGCATCAGTACTACGCAGTATTTCATCCAACTCATCAATATTATACTCAGGAGTCATAAATGAAGGGAAGTCTTCTGCTTGAGGTTGTTTTTGTTATGAAAAGCTTCAATTTTATTATGTGAATACTTACCGTACAATTGTTGGCACGAATCGAAATCCATTGTTTTGTTTAATTAGCAAACAAATAAAATTTGAGCAATACCCAAACGGGAGGGAGGGTTAATTATTTAAAGTTTGATCTTTGAATGGATTCTATCTTCAGAATTTTTTCGTGCCCTCACCCGGTGTGATATGAAAAAAAATTAAACAAAAAATGACATCTGAGTTCAGGGATGTCTTATGGTTCTAATTGGCTTCTTAATTTTACGCATCATAAACGGTGTGTGCTTTGTGTAATGTTTATTCTGTGAAATTAATGTCGATTTCCATCCAACAAAAAAAAGCGCTACTTTTTACAAAAAAGATCGCTCCTTTTTTCGTTGCATGGAACTTGTCAAAATGAAATCGATTTTTTTTTGTGATTGTGTGTGTGTATTCAGTCAAAATTCAAATAATCTTCATAGTATTTGTACAAGTCTGTGTAAATCTCTCTAATTTGAAAGATTTCATTTCTATTAAAAGAAGCGCTTTTTTCTTCTGAACAATTCTAAACAAATCGCTCCTTTTTTCAGAAGGAGCGCTTTTTTTGTAAAAAGTAGCGCTTTTTTTGTTGCATGGAAATCGACATAAGTCGAATGCTATAGGAAATTATGCTCATAAACCATTGAAAAGTAGCTTTCCGATCAGCCACCCATATGACAAAGTACACATATTAAGGGTAGAACCGATATAAGCTATACCGCACTTAGCGGCATCTGAACTTCACATACATAATTTAATAGGATTACGTCCAGAAGTATTTGGGCTTACCCAAACCAAGCGAAACATTCGCGGATAAGACGATGAAACAACAAAAACAACGCGTTGCCAACAATACGTTGTTTTAATTATTTTTTTCGTCATCACGTCTATTTAGCATCGGTTTCGTTTCGGATTGGTTAACCCTTTTTAGTCATGTTTTTTTCTAAACCTGGAAGGAATCCCAACTAACAATTTTGTTCCTATCTACGTCCAAAGAAGCTACAAATGACTGGCAATCATCAACGTATAAAACTCCATAGTATTAAAAACAATCTTTTTCAACTCCTATAATATTTGTCTTCAAAACAACTACTATAGTTATATAAATATATCTTATAAGTAGTTAAAAAATACAAAAAATTCATATAAAACTAACCTAGGTTCGTTTAGGATTCGAAATTGAGTTCTGTCACAATAAAAGCCTACACGCTGACCACCCGGCCATTGAGGCATTATATTATGTAGTTTAAGTTGCATTTAATATATACCTCTTTCTTTTCTCATTTCGTACTGTGTAAAATAAATTTCTCGTAGAAATCCTTTTTTTACTTCTTATTTAAGACTTGCTCAGACAAATGCAAAACATTTGGATACGACGATGAAACAAAAATAGAAACACATTGGTATGATAGACAAGAACACGTTTTCGTTTTTGTTTTTTCGTCGCAAAATAAAGCCTACATTCACTTACTTTTCGTCAAAAGTGGCGAAACTAAATAACAAAAAAATGCTCAAGGGTCTTTCGGCATTGCAAATCTGTTTCAGCTGTTAAATCAATCTGAAATAACCAATAAAACACAATTTGCCAAACATCTTTCACACGCAGGGGTCTCTATCACATATTTAGTATTTCAATTTTGCACTTTTCCCACTTTGGCGGAAAGTAATGGACTTAAAAGCCTTAAAACATGAATGAAAAAGTGCGAAAATTGCATCGGGATCTTTTCTGTGGCGCCGAGTGCGGACCTACCATAAGATTTGTTAAAATACCTTTTCCAAACCAACCCTGTTTTAAACAGAAAATTTCCCTCATGTTAAATTTTCCCTTTGAACAAACATCAAAGTGACAGATGACAGCTTCTGCTGACAAACAAGCGCTTCTTATGTCACTCTGAAAATAGAAAAATTTTAATTTACAAAATTTTATTTAAGTTTTCTATATTTTTAAAATTTTCTTATAAAATAATTGATAGAATTATCAATTATTTGACATGGCAACCTACAACAATCCGCATTGGTTACTGTCCCACATCCGGAATTCTTTCATCTCCACCGATGACACGGGAATGTGTGAAACAGTGATGCTCAGCGATGACCTGCCAAAGCAGTACTTGAAAAAGTTCCAGACGCCTCAGCAACAACAGCGTTCGACGATTAAAAAAGTCGGAGCCAAAAATAATCCCCGACCGCCAGAGAGTGCTTTAAGTGAAGTCGATTTCGTTTGCTATCCTGGTCTCGATCAAAGCGACGACGAAGACATGGACTTGGCCTCCCAATCGTTCGACATACAAATGTATCCCGAAATTGGAGCACATCGATTTCGATCCAACACAGCACAAAAACTGGAAAAAATGGATATCGCGAGGCGGAAGGCAGCCCGAACTAAATGCGTCAACTTCGAAGACCAGTCAAATGTAGGGGGCGAGAGAGCAGACCTGTTCATACGGAAACCCGTGGTGAATGTCACAGATAAAAAGACAAGCCGTCTCTCTCAGGAGTTGGTCAATAGCCCAAAACAAACCACAAATAAGTTTGTGGAATTCTCCAGATTCGACGGAGCTGCACAGACGGGAATGCAAACCAAGCGTATCAACGTGTTCATTAACATGCTCCCCGAGAAGGAGCGCAACTATCCCATGAAGATCTGTGTTCTTGCCAACGCCAAGATCCAAGAAGTAATCGGATTCATCTGTTATCGATGTGTCATTCAGTACCCTGACATCCCGCTCAAGTCAATCCGCCACTATGGACTCTACATGACCGAAGACAACGACGACATGGAAGACTTCCCTCCTTTAGACGTTCGAGAGCCATGTTCCAAGTTTGGATTCAGCCATCTGACGCTCGCCGAACGTCGTCCTCTGGCGCATGTGACTCGCATCGACTACCGTTCGCTTTCTATGACGTCGGAAGACGAGAAAGCTGGCGAGGCGGCCGTCCATGACGTGCACGGAAGCGGAGGCAATTTGGCTTGCTACGAAGAACGAATGATGGACCACAACGACATGATCGATGCTCCAATGTATCGCACATACAAACTAAATATCATAGACAAACGTTTCTTCAAGTCCGAGGTGCAACTGGGCATCTCTGGAGAGCGCATTGAAATTGACCAACAGAAGAATTCCTCGAAATTCTGGACAAAGCAAAAAGCTATGACCTATCCCATCGACTGCATTGCTTTCTGTGAGATTGTAGAACGACGACAGAACAAGTCGATTGTGAGAATTTGGGTAAAGCCTCAGATAGGCGAAAGTTACTTGTCCGCCTCATCGAAACACGCGGCTCTGGCTGCAATAAGTGGGTCTCCCAATAGCCCGCAGCACTTCAACACAACCACATGCTCTTCAACTTCGTCGTCATCTTCCAGCGCCCCACCAATTCGCTTCAAACACTACGACTTCGAAACAGATCCCACGCAGGCTCAACGGATCTTGAACAAAATGAATTTCATCCTGGACGTGCGCTCTAGCGACACCCGCAGGGAATTTTTAGCTGCGCGGGAGAAGAAACAAGAGAAGCACGGAAAGAAGATTAAATGATCTTGTAGATGAGTTTGAATACTTTTTGAGGATTTCCTTCGACGATTCTGTGATTTGTATTTTTAAACTTTTAAAATTAAAAAAAAAAACAGAAGGGAGTCTTTTTGTCGTCTTAAAGTTTTTGAATTCTTCAAACAAAATATTTGGTATTAATTTTATTTTATCTAATTTAACAATTCTTAGAAACCGTATTCATTAAAATAAATTGCATTTTATCATCCTAACAGTTTATTTTGATTGTTTTTATTTTTCTTTTGTTGCAGAGTGGTAGACATTTTGTTTTTCTTGGGATTGAGTCATTTTTCAACTGTGAATGATTCATTCACAGCCAATGTGACCTTTTTCCGCTATTTGATCGTAATCGTTATCAAATAAAATGATAATAAAATACTACAGAAAAATGCATATCTTTATTTTGGAATAATTCTTATTTTTGAGAGGATGTAAAAATATGAGATGGGAATGACTGTTTTTACTTGTTTTGACCATTTGTAATTAATATTCCCAAAGAATGGGAGTTGAATATAAAAACCAAATTCTGAGCTTAAATTTTGAATGTAGTTCAGTGAAACTAGTCAAAAAAAGGAATGAAATCACATTTTGGGATGGACCTACATGCATTTCTGTGTCGTAGACAGTGTGGTGGAAAAGAGGGTTGTCAAACCAAAGCAAGAGAAAAAGGGGAGTAAAAATCTTCCTTAATCTTCAATGTGATGTTGAAATATGTACATACTCTTAAGTATGAATGAATGCATGACTCAAAATTGTTTGAAAAAATCAAATATCTACAAATATTTAATTTTGAATTGAATTAGGGAGAAATTGAACTATAAATACGAGAACAAAAATCTACTGGAATTGAATTTAAATTTTTCTCTAGTTAAATATTATTTGATAAAAGTATTTCGTGCTACTCAAAATCAGTGGGAGCAACTCAGTTTTTTAAAAATTTTAACATTTTCTAATTTTCTATATTTTTTGTGCCTTCCACTGCTTTTTTTGTCATCAAAAATACCGTTATCTTGACTTTGCTTCAATTTGAGATATTCTCATCAAAACAAGGATATTGTTAATTTTTTTTTCTGATTGAAGAAAATTTCCAAGCTTATACATGTTTAGAATTTTCAGATAACATGTTTACAGGGTGTTTCAGAATCTACTGCTGGGTTAGAGATGTTTTTTTTTCAGTAAGAACCGCGATAAAAGATTTTGAAAGGAATCTTCATTAAAAAAACTTGATTGAAAATTTTTGTTAGCGTTATTTTTTTGTTTAATATTTTTTTTGGGGCTTGGGTGCGAGGGGGATACTATAATTGTGCATAATAAAACAATAACTATAATCTTCATATTCCATTCACTAACTTTATTTGAAATATAAACTTGTTATCTAAAAAAGTTATCTATTCCAAATCATATGAGTTTCCAAAGTGCAAAAAGCAATCCCTTAGACTTTGCTGACAATGACAATAATCTGGGAAAGGAGGAGCCAACACTTCGTTCATTATCTTCAACAGATCAATATACTTCTTTAAAGCGTTCGAGTATTCTCCAACATCATACAATCTCTTAGCTGTTCTAGTCATTAGTTCAGTATCCTGAGAATTATATTTATGTAAATTTAAAATTTGTTTTAATATACAGCGACAATATCCCACTTCTGATATTTACCTGCATAACTTTTAATCCTTTGAGTATATTAGTGCTCTGTCCACAATGCACACATTTGACCATAAAATCATTACAATTCATTGGAACTTCAATAATAGCCGGACATGATTTCGCTGCATCACACCTGAACCGAATAACATCGACCTTCATTTCTTCAAATCGTGGCCAATTCTCCAAACAGGCATCACAAGAACAATCAAACCAATACAAGTCCTTTAATTTGGCCTGACGATCATCACGGCTCTCCCGTGTGTACATTGGGCCATAGTTTTCAGATATTTGAAGTCCAGATTCGATTGGCTTGACTGTGTTAACATGGATTGTTGTTCCTCGGAAGAATCTTCAAAAACCAAATTTTATTTTTCATTTATTTTAAAAACCTAAAATTGCATAAAGATGGTAGCCATCTTATGAGCTTTTGCACTTAACGATAAAATGGCGGATAAGCTTCACTTTTCAGGGCGATGTTAAGTATCTAGTTATGTATGTAATATGTATATCAAAATCTATGAAATTACCTTACAATACCAGGGTCACATGAGTGGTTGAATAATGCCAAAGTTGGGTAAATACCTCCTCCAATAAACACGGTCTTTTCAGTTTGATTAGCTTTCGATGTATGAAGTTCAGAAATTTCGTGAGTGTTGAATTGAATGAATTGCAAATTGCGCAATATCAGAGAGCTTATTAGAAGAATATCCTCGGGATTTGCTGAGTTACCGAAGTAACCGGTTGTCTCAAGACATTTGGTTAGAAAACGGGCCATTAGGGCATGTTGGAAGAAATTGGAAGCTGTTCGTCCACTTTGATGGCGAACCAAGTGTGATACACGTCTGTAGTCACTCTTTGGTAATCTATAAAAAAAAATCAAACATTTTTGGTTGAGTTATAAAAATTATGTAACGTATCGATGTGAGACATTCAAAAGAAAGTCAACCACACATCTAATGGATACTTTTAACTTACTTCTTGATTTCTTCAATAGACAATGAACCATCGACATCATTCTTGACTTTTTGGAAAGACTGCAATGTCTGACTGGTGATTATTCTTAAAGCAAGATGACAATTCACTGACGCACCGGAACGCCAAATAGTTTCCAACAGTCCGCATTCATACTTATGATGGGTTGCACTAGCTTGTTTTAGGCACTTTTCGGAGCAATAAACGACGTCACAGCAATTTGGGCATGCCAACGGAATTACAGTTCTAAAAAAAGCCATTATTTTTAGTTGTTATCTTCAATATAATTATTTTACCTTATTAAACAATTCTCGCAATGAGTTTTTGAAAATTTCTCAATCAGCACCGCGGCAAAAGGATGTTCAACCAAAATTTCTTCACCAACATTAATGTCCCGAGCAGCTCTAGCAAACCTTCCCTCATCTTTGTTTTGGTCAATTCTTATAGCCGAGCTTGTAAATGCCTTTTCATCTGGAATCCCAGAGATTGAGATTACTTCGTTGGACTTATCAGCATTTTTAGTTGCTTTTGGGTCCTTCTGAAGCATTGTTATCATTGCAACAGCATCAAATTTCATTTTAGCTTTTTTATCTTGCTGTAATTTTGCATCGTCTAATGTGGAAACAGTTTTTCTATGGACATACGACACAAAGTTATAATTTCCAAAGTCTTTGATCAATCAAAATTATTCAAAACAGAAAAACGTAGTCAATCAATAGAAAATATTATATTGATATCAAATCACGTCAATGATAAAACGTGTCTTGCATTAAAAATTTCAAAAAAATAAAATGCACCAACCTCGTTGCACGAACTTACTCTATTTATATTTACGTATTTTTTTTAAATGGTGATCAGAATTTTTAGTGGCTAGAGAAATTGAAATTAACATGAGTTAAGATCCTTGAGTGAGGCTTTTAGATAAATTAATTGTTTTTATAGATTCCATCTTGAACAGAAAACTTTTAAATTATTGGGAGAACTATGAATACCTATTCCTAAAAATTGTAAGAGATTTTAATACTTTAATAAAAAAGAATTAGGTAAAGAGTTATTATAAGAGTTATTATTCCTTGATTTTTTTTCAACTATGTTTATTTTTGGTTTATTGAAAAAATTGATACTGTAGTGATATTTAATCCAGAATATATCATTTTATTTAATTAATTCTGATCTAAAATCAAAATGGATAATGGATATATTTTAAAGTTTAACATTAACAACATTAAAAAAAATATTAATAAAAATATTCTGAGATATCACAATTTTTCTTGTTTTTAATGACGTCTTTAAATTTAATGAAAAGTATTGTATAAGTTAAATAATTCTTTACAAATGTCTTAAATACCCCTTAGACAAGAGGCCTATATTGCAAAAAAATAACAGATACCTAGCTACTTACAATCAGTGACCAACTTGAAAAGCTTAATACGATTTATGGAATTCCTTCAACAGTGTTATTGATCTTGACTCACATTATTATACAAAAAGATTGCATTCATGAATCATTACTCCTATGAAGAACCTTATTAAAAGTGCAGTCAGTGCGGAAGTGGCATATTTGTTTAGGCAAGGGCAAACACCATGATCCGCTGCAGCGCTCCGATCTACACCGTCGCCGTTGAAACCACGAGGTTTGCGTATTGTAACAGTTAAGGTTGAGAAAAGATTGTTATTTACATTGATAATATAAAAAATAGGATAACTACGTATAATCAGAAATCAGAAAAGAACATGCTGTTTTCGATAAAAGTGATTTTAATTAATCTCAAGGATGAACATGAGAAAAAAAAAATATTAACGATTCTATTGTTTCATCATAAAGAAAGATGGCCACGTTTAGGTCAAACACATACGAGTATATACTCGTATCTAGACTTGAACGTTAAAAAGTTTAAACAGCAAAACCTTGTTTTTTTTTCGTTTAAGTTGGACTTTTTATTTAATTAGGTAAACACTAGCTAAAATGTTCACACCAAGTTTTATGTCTCAAATAAGATTGTATAATTGAAAAACAGTTTTTAAAACATCGCCAAAAGCGTTTCAATGACGCCAAATAAGAAATTTTCATTTCATTTCAGATTTCTTCGAGGACTCAACCAACCAAATCTAACCGGATAAGTTTCTGCCATTATTGTAATCCGCTTAAAAAAGCATATGCCAGCTTTTATAGCAACAACTCAAGGTATCTCAGAAATTTTGGGTAAGGTGGACAGCATATCGAGTGCGAGCGAGGAGTCTAAAATATGAAACAAAACTTAACCTCCTTTCTATAATTTGATCTACATTTTCATTCTCCTTCTCTGATTCACCAAATCGAACGAATATCTATTCTTGCTATTTAATCTTATCGAATAGCGATTTCAATAGTTCTCTTTGCTAAATTATTAATTTATCAATACAACACTTACTGAAACGATAACAAGGCACTGCTAAAGTTCTTCTTCGCCAAATGACATCTAGCTTGCCTTTCGTACAATTTGTAAATCAAATCCTTGGGATACCCATATTCCAAGGCTCTTTGAATATCCAAAAGAGTTTCATCGTATTTTGTCATATGATAAAGTGTTGCAGACCGGTTGGCCAAAATTATGGCTTTTTCAGCACCTTAATTTCATAACCTCAATTTTATATTTTTTTTCCGAAGAAAATTATTTTATAAATATATACACACTTTTGCCATCCGGTAATGCAATATAACTTTTTGAGTACAACACCATAGCTTCCAGCCATTTCATAGCCTTAAATGCTTGATTTCCCTTTTCCTTTAAAGCAGCTGCTGTCTCACTGTTTTTTCCCTTAAAAGTACGCTCAATTTTCAGGTCATTATTGCGAACAAATTCCAGACTATCAATATAGGCCATGCGATCATCGTCATTTTGGCATTCGGATATCTTTTCGATATCATTTTCTTTGCATATGTTTCGTAAATTCAAGTAATATTCTGGAAAAAATCCTGATATTTCTGTTAAGACCATTTTGACACTTTTTACGTTTTATAATATTTTATTTTAATGCACAAATTGAATTTATTTTTCTATACATATACTACTCGTGTGAGAATCTTGTAGAAAACTAAATTCAGAAATCCCTTCGAAACGCTAAATATAGCTTCGAAAATCGTACACTATTTGAATATTCTCTTTGAGTGGTCTAAAAGATCTCAAGAGAATTATTTTTAGCATCTGATGATCTTTCCATTTGAATCTTGAATAAACTTGGATACTTTCATGTTCAAAAAAACTCGATTGGAAAAAAGGGTATAATTTTCTTGTCCAGATTGGAACATGAAATTTAAGGTTAAGGCAAACAAACTTAAGAGTGTTTAGGCGTTTTCTTTTTATATTTTTAATTGGTTGCTTTCGAGTGTATCATTGTACTTAATAAATGAAACTGATTTAACTTTCAAATTTACATGAATTCGCTGTCAATAAGTGTTTTTTTTATAGTTTAAAATACAATGATAACACAATAATTATTATTGCAAACCGTTCCTAATTAATGAAATTGATAAACAATTAATATAAATAGACTGTCAAAAATGCGTTCTTTCAAAATTCACAAGCATTTTTATTATGTATTGTTAAACTTGTATTATGTTAAAAATTTGTTCAAACAGTTTTGAAATTTATATTTAAATTTTATGTTCCTTAAATTTTTTTTAAAACGAAAGCTATTTCAATTTCATTAAAACTGCAATTTCAATACAACTGCACTGTTGTTTTAATATTGTATGTGTATAACTTTTTCTTTTTTACACTTAAAATATAAGAAAACTGTCCAATATAAATAGGTAAACAACGAATACGTTCCAGAATGTTTTTCATTGAATAAACTATAGAACATTTCAACACCGACTTATCTTTTGGGACGTTATTTATTTTCCATTAAAATTATTTTATAGATTTTATATTAAACAAAGTTACTCAATAATTTCAGTGTAATATTCTTATCGCTGTTGACTGATGCAGCAGACCAGAGCAATTAAAATTTAACTTAAGTAAGAGTCCAAGAGTTACGGGGAAGAACCAAGGGCTACGTTATCTCATCAAAACGGCACAAAAGATGTAATAAATTATTATTATTCCTTACAAATATTGTGTTAAGTCACGAACTGTAATTTTAATATCTCCTATAATTTTTTTTTTACCAAGAATCCATTCACTCTAAATTCAAACAATGCGTGCAAAAGTATCAAATTCCAAATTCCATAGAACAACATGGAATTGTATTGATTACCTTTACCACATGTTATTCAATATTTAATTGTAATGGGCTAATGAATTTCTATATTTAAAGAAAAACTACTACGAAAAGATCTGGATCGGTGTAAAAAAAAAAAACTATGCAGTATGCAGCTGGTTCTGAATTATGGAATCGCTCAGAAGTGTTCCCTTGTAGACGCCAAACGTTTATCATCAAATAGCTGATTGAATCATTTAATCAAGTGAGACATATGGAAGATTAAACACTCACCGATGGATGACTGTGTTGCGAATTCGCTAAACTATGATATTTTTTTTTCCAGTTTTACAATCGAGATGGACGAGTACGTCTAGTTCTGTATTCAGTTTACTATAGACTCTGCTGTGAGATTGATCGTTTTTTTTTAAAGCTGATAGTGTAAAATATAAAATAAATAATGGTAATTAAGATGTTTCATATATTTTGAAGTTTTAATTGTTTCGTCCATCATCCAGATGAAAAGGATATTATTAGGTATGGTCCTTGTTGCTTTCGGTTCTATGAGTTTCTCAGCGGCACAGGACATAGAACCACAGCCTCTTCCAAACCCTACTACAAGCGGTCCTTTAATAACTTCAACCTCAACAGAACGAAATGAATATTCACCTACAACAGATAAGGATGTTGAAGATACATCAACAACCAGCGAAATTACTGAAACAGCTCAAACTGAAACGGTTCCAAATGAGGAATCAACTCCATCAGGTATAACAGCTACTACTGAAAATGATTACCCAGGAACGACAAGTGATGAAGTTACAGAAACTTCAACCGATTCAACTGAATCAACCACAGAGGTGATCACCTCAACAACAGAACATATTGCGGATACTACCACAGAGGCAGATAATAAGGCTTCAACGAAAGTTAATTATGAAACAACTGCGCCAAATCCAGAAGAACCGACATCCACAGTTCAAACAACAACGGAAAATAACACCACTGTTGCCCCAACAACAACTGTGTCAACTCCAACAGTTCCTACCATCACAACAACATCTCCTCCTACGCGAAGGCCGTCGGATAATAATGGTAATGTCAATTCACCATTGTTTTGTCGATTGGTCCTTCAAGACGGAAAGGCATATTATAATTGGATTTTCAGAGGCAAGTATTTTTAAATCTAGTGAAAATTCGTTACTATTCGTTACAGCTAAAAACATCAATTTTAATAGCTAGGGAAAATTAATTGCATGCGTTTGTTGTAGTACATACATACATACGTATGAGGCAAGAAATTGATTAATTACGAACATAGCGTTTTTTTTTAAACATAAAAAAGTGTTACTTCTCTGTTAAGGACCAAAATCATGAAATATTTCTAAAAGCAGTTTTGCACAAATATTTTTGTTTGTGTGCAAAAAGTGGCGGTTTGCAATAATACTTTACAAAATGTGAATAGATTCAAGCTGTTAACAAGAAAAACAAGAAAACTGAATGCTCGTACAAAATCTGTGTTAAATTTTTATATAAAATAGCACAGTCTGTATAAAGTTATGCGAATTCATACTAACAGCAAAATCAGCAACTTGATCACAAAACGGAAAAGAATCTGCTGAAATTGCTTGAAACAACTTTAAGCATGGACCTAATAGGTAGTGGTAGCAATATTAAAAAGTTGTTTTTTTATTTAAAAATGTTAAATATGAATTATTCAATTTCACTTTTCTTGTACGGATAAGATTGTATTTTAGAGTCTCTTTGCAATGTTGGCAGTTCGGTCAATATTAGAATTTTTAAATCATTCAATGTTCTGAGTATTTTCTTAAATATTATGACTGTTAAAAGTATCATAGATTAAGTATCGCAGTTTCAGGTACAAGATGGTGCAAAATCAATCGACTTACCTATCGGACGATAGTTTTAATTTTGGGAAATGGCGACGCCAGCCATTTGTTTTATTTAGTAAAAAATAATTCGAAAATGGGATTGGATGATAAATTTTGTTTTACATAATTAATTTTGCACCACCTTGCATAATACTATATCACAGTTAGAGAAACTTTTTGAATTTGAAAGATAGTTGTATTAAAAGCCGAGAGCCATCAAATGTCTTTCTTTAACTGCATTTCGAAAAATATTTCGAAATAAGTTTTTTTTTAAACTTTTTGTACTTTTTGGTGATATATAATTCTAATACTTTTACCTTAAAATTCTATTAAAAATGTCTCTTGTTTCATATTTTTTTTTAAATTAGCGTCACTTAGATAAAGATTGTATATGCGGACGATAAATTATTTCTTCGATTTATTCAAGTTCAAGATCTTGACTTACAGTATCAAGAGAAATAAAATTTAGTAAAATAATCAAATAATTTAATGAAAACAAATTAAACGGAAAGTTTAGGCAGTGAACTTTTAAACGTTCACATTTCGATTTCCATATGTTTCCAATTTTTTTTTTTTGATTTAATGAAAAACTTTTTTTTGTATTTGTATACATAATTTATCGACTAAAAATAGAAAATATTCCCGTTTAGAAAATATTAAGACCTGAATTGACTCCTTAAATTAATATGGTGGCAACCCTACAAAGGGATGCTGGTCGAATGCTTGGACTTAAGTCTCCCATGTGATACTCTGAGGATCGGAAGAAACAAAATTGCTGCCCCGTTTGTATATTAAATTAACATTAGAGTTATGACTAACTTTGCTGTATTAAGAGAAAAGAAAACTTTTGAACTATAGGGAAACAAAATGAACCGATTGAAAAAAAAATGTATCAAGCTGAATGGCATCCAACTAGCATGCCAAAAAATAATCATAATATCATAGTCTGCTCTCATCTGAAGAAATTCATATTGCATGCGTTTTGATTTTCACGCCAATGCCGTTACTTAATTTCATTATTGATTTATTGGTTGAGTTCCATGATAAAGTAATTATTTTAATAATACTTCCGTCTTAGTAATATGTAAAAAAAAAATAATATTAATATGTTAAATATTACTATCTACAAAATTATTAAATATAAAACGATGGCGTGCTCACGATCGTGGTGTAAAATTTGATGTAAACAAACTATTTTAAAATTCGAAGTTAATCGTGAATTTTGAATAGGTAATTAATTAATGTTATTATTGATACCAAAGAAGATGTAGTTTTAAAATAGTTATTAGCTATCTACTATATTTCGTAGGCATAAGCAATGATTCCAACTTTAAACATATAAAATAATGTTTTTCGATACACTAGTCAATAAATTTACAAAAAAAATAGTGTTTTTGGTATTTTAAAAGTAATCGTATCATTTGTTTTTTGTATTATATCTTTTCTATGCAATGAGATAAAATTTAAAAAAATGAAGAGTCAATCAGTATTTTCCAGATAACTGCCCTTAAATTTTGTGTGCTAATATACAAAAAAAAAAAAAAAAAAACGGTTATTTTTCTTTTAAGATCAAAAATCTTGTTAACTCAAACATTTTCTGTGAAAAAGTGCAGCCATTCAACGCTCAAATGTTTCTTTTTTAATTTTTGGCTCGTGATTGCGTGTAAAGGAATTTTAAAAAACCAAAAGATTAAAAAAAAAATGAATGACAAATGTTAACATTAATAATGTTTCTTGTCAATAATTACTATAGGGTATGATAAAAAAATTAATTAAGAAAGGAAACATAACTATAACTGTTTGTGATATAAATGCAGTTAAGTGTTAATTTTTGAATTGAATTCAATTTTTATCAACACAATTCTACAAAAGTAAAATAATTTTAATATTTACACTTTGATTTTTTTTTCAGTCATAATCGTTCCAAAGGAGTGTTTCTTCTGCTGCCGAATCGGCTTCTTTGGACTAGAACAGTGTACACAGATAAATCCTTTCTTTTGTAGTTGTTGATAAACTAAATACGAATATTATTCAAATATGCAAATACGAGAATATATTGTTTGCTGTTTTAAAATAATTTTATAATTAATTTAAATTTTTCTGATATAATGAAATGATTTTTAAAAAATAAAATTTAATAATAAAATGTCTCAAAATAATTTATTTTATTTTAATTTTGTAAAAGATGAAAACATAAATCATCATAGAATAGGTAAGGGAATGCGAATTTAACAAGAGTGCTGGAATGAGAACGAAAGGTCCTTAGACGTTTTGTTTATAAGTAACCATAAAAATACAGCCAACGAGGCAATCTCAATTATTAATCTTTTTTTTTGTTTTTCTATGTAAATTCAAAATGTAAATTTTCAAAATATAAATATTATAATATTAATACACTAAATTTAAATAGGGCTAAACATTGAACAACTCAAAACATCACATTTGAAAATCAACACTTAAATAGATAAATAAATACGAATTATAGCCTGCGAAGAATATACTATTATTTTAGAATATTGAGGTCACGAAAATATTATTACATATGTATATCAAAAATACAGCGAGACCCATCTAACCCAGCCTATAGGGGAAGATGGTTTCTTTTTATAACCATTTGTTAATTTATTATTATGTACGTATTCATTAAAAATAAAAGCATTATTAAAAAAAATGGTATAACATATGCCATATACATATATATCCAAATAAAAAAACATTTGCATTCATATGTAGAATTTATTTCGGAAAATATTGGGAAAACAAAAAAGGATTCCATTTCACCCACTTCTACCCTAAATGTGTAAAACTAGGAAATGTTTACTACTATGTTATAAAATGTAGTATAGTATAATGCTAATGCCATAACATCAGATTGAAAAACGTTCTTACATTTAACACTGTGTTTTTAGGATTCACAAAAGGTAAAAATAAAGCAAAAAAGTGCATACTTTTAGGCGACTCAGGTTGTTAAAATATTTAAATTATTTCAACAGTACCAGATATTTTAATTTCAAACAAATATTATATGCTGTTGGTCAATATTGTTTTGTCTTTTGTACTATCCTTTAAAATTCAGAAAACGATTGGAACCACTTAGTTTATTTGAAATAAAACAACATTCATAATTCTTCAACACAAAACATACATTTAATATTCTTTCGTCTTATACTAATAATACAATAATAATTGTAATTCATAAATATATAGACTATCGATTCTTATTAATTTGTTTTTTTTTTTCTCAAAATTAATCAAAATCAATGGGGATATTAAATTATTTTAATAACTAAAAAAAACAATAATTTATTAGGTACAATATTAATAATTAACAAAATACACCGAAGCTTATTTTCTACACATACATAATTTTGTTAATAAAATAAAAAGTATATTATTTATATTGTTTCATGTATTTTTTTCGAGTTTTTTTTTTTTTAATTAAAAATTAAGTTCGAAATAGATATCTGGCAATTGCTGCAGCTTTAACAAATATTTGGTATCATCTTTTGTGATCTTCACAAAAATGAGAAAAGGAAAAAACTTCTCCTTTCACATAAATTTACTTAGATTCAATGGTGGTGGTGCTTGCGTACGTATTATAAATCCATAATGCAAAAATTTTCTTATGTACATTATTATTTAGCTTATATTTTTTGTTAAGATGTTTTAAAAATCGTAGGAGTTCGCTTCATCGTCACCTTTGCGTGCCTTAAAGATCAACTTGTAAATAATACCAGCAAGTATACCTCCAAGAATTGGACCAACCCAATACACCTAATAATAGAAAATGACAAAATTAAATAATAACATAGGATAAGAATAAAAAAGCATTGATTGCATTTTTTACAACATACCCATTGTTCATCCCAGTTGCTCATCACAACAGCAGGTCCAAAGGAACGAGCTGGATTCATACTAGCACCAGTTAATTTGATCTTTAACAAAAAAAAAATATTAAGTGAAATTAAAAATGGTAATGGTTTTTAACATACTGCAGCAAGATGTCCAGATGTGATAGAAAGACCAACAGCTAAAGGTATGGAACCCTTGATATCACTACGTCGAGTGTCACAAACACCCTTTACAACAAAAACAAGGATGAATGTGATAATAGCTTCAACAATAATGGCCTGTCCACTGGTTAGACTTGCGTTGAATGATGTAACTCCCAGAGTATTGCCAGCCAATTCGGTTGGAATAACGACCTATCAATATGAACAGTTAGTAAAAATTTATATTGTGTTTCAAAATGAAAGAAAAATAACCTTAATAAGAGCGGCACCAGCAATTGCTCCGATACATTGCATTATAATGTAGAAAGCACCTTTGAGAATGCTCATTTCACCAACAACCACAAACCCTAGGGTTACAGCAGGGTTTATATGACATCCGCTGACATGACCGAAAGACTTAAAAAAAATTATTAATTTACAAGAATAATTTAATAAAAAAGAAATATTACTTAATTACAAAACATTCTATTTACTTGAAAACAAGTTAAGATAGATATGATCATTTTACCTTTTTTTTGCACTACATTTTTGGAAATTACTAACATTAAGTTTGCAGAATTTTAGTTTTTTTGTCAGTAAATTAGTTGTGGAAAAAAATTGTAGCTTTTCTACTTTTTAAGAAAAAGGTTTGTAGTGCTAAGTTGATATACACATAGCATTACATCTTCAAAACTGAGAATTGAGAACTGAGAGTTTTTTGAAAAAAAAGAAATAATTAAATAAATACGTAGTAGTGCAAAAATGACGTTTTGAAATTCTAATTGCTTTCTTACTTTCGAAGATCAAAGTAATTGAGTTCCACTAGCTACATAGGTTTGTAATGAAATCTAAAATGCATGCTTAATTAAAACAGCCATTTGATAGTTTCTCAATCAAGCTCATTTCAGAAAAATACAAACTTGAAATTAATCAAAAATATATTATCATTTCGAATTTCTTAAAAATTATTGATGATGTTCAAATAAGTCGAATTGCCTAAAATAAATTTAATTTCAAAAACTTTGTATGTGGCGAAGTTTTTTAAGTGGTTTAATAATTTTTATTCTGACAAAAAAAAAACACTTAAAAGCTTTTTAGTTAGAATTTTCTATATCAACCCATATTTGTTTTATTTGGTGTTAATTTTCTCTTTGTATTTTAGAATACAATAAAATTAATGACAATGAGTGTCATTTGTAATTCAAAACATGTTGATTTAAAAAACAATATAATATTGTTGTAGTACAATATAATATTGTCTGCGCATGTAGATCAAAACGAGTTTGTAGTCTAATTAACAAAACGATAATTATCTGTGAAAATAGTTTAGTCACTCAAGTGAAACTTCAGCTTTTTCTCACAATTAATTTGCAATTAAGTGATTCCATGGTGTACTCTTTCAATTTAAATGCAGCTTGTCTGGATTATTGTTTTAATGCAACTGTGATTGTGTGGTTTTTATTAAAAAGTGCAAGATGTACGGAGTGTTTATTAACACAGAGAGTATGACTAAATTGGCGAAGAAGAAATTTATCACCTTTTTTTTAATGCCGGTGATATCGTATTGAAAAATTGCATGAGAACGTAAAATTCATGTAGTTTTCCATTTCAGAGATTGTCTTGTGTATAGTACCTACTTTCTTTTTAAAATACTTTCTGATTATAGGTATGTATGAATGAATATACACTCTTAGTCTATACAAAAATGTTAGTATGCTAATCACTTCGCTTTTAAACCTTTTAAGTTCCCAATAAAATCAAAATATTAGGGCAGCTAAATTGAATAAACCTTATATGGCAATAATACTATTTTCTTAATTAAGTTGAAAATGCAAACAGTTTGAAAAAATTAATGATACTAAAAGATGTATAGGAAACACAATAACAATTTTCAAGTCTGTTTCATATTACGTGACCTGGTGAATCTTTCAATTTTACTCGTGACAAAAATCTTGTCATTCATAACAATTCTGATTTTTCTCAAACGATTCCATTTCAACGAAAGTTTTCTCAGAAGCAAATTAAATTAAAATAGTTTAATTGCGAGTAACCCTTTATTAATCAAAATCAGCTTTTCACTGCTAGATTATTATAAACTTTACTAAGAAAGGAATCAATTAAAAAATTTAGAATGGAATTAAGTAGTAGTTATTATATTATTTAAAAATTCTATTTCCAAAGTTACGTAGTTTATATTTGTAATTAAAGAGACTATTAGGTCTTCATTATCTACTTAAGCTTATAAGAATTCACCGATTTGATGATTTGTAAACTTTGTGTTTAGGGTTTTTTCTTTTCTAAAATGCTTTATAAATGATATATGAAGTGACCTATTACTTCTAAAGTTTTTTAAGCATACTTTAAATTGTAAAGTGATAGAAATGATATTTGCATCACAATTCAACAAAAAAAAGCTTGATAACAACATCTGATTCCCACACTATTTGATGGATGATTTCATAAGAAAAGAATGTTCTCAATATTCACTGACAACCCTCTGAAACTCATGCCAGTCTTAGCAATCATATCACCACTCAAATCGACCTTAACGTCGATCAATTTTGCAACACCATTAGCAGTTTAATCTTAAAGCGTTTCTATTTAATTCTTTGATTTAATATAAATAGCTTTTGGCTTAAGTATAATGTTCTCCTTGCCAAAAGGAATATATTAAATAATTAATAAATTGTATGATGAGATTATCTAAAAGTACTACCTCCACACGCAGCAGGCAGCAGGCATCAGCCCCAGCAACCATCAGCCACAAAAGAACACAACACATTTTTTGATGGATCTGCCAAAGTGCACAGTTGAGCATAAATGAGCGATGAGCCTTAAGCTCATTGCAATAGTCTAGCTTAACAACAAACCATATCAGACCATCAAGAATCAAGTACCTACCACTTAAGACATAACCAAATAAAACTCACCTGGGCCTGCTCAAGTGTTGACATTTAAAAGTATTAATTCATTTTGACATAATCTGTACAATAATAAATTTACATTTTATTCAGAAAAAAAAAAAAACAGAATAACAAGGAGGCATTCAATTTTCATTTTATTTGTCTTAAGAACAGAAGTAAAGTTCGAGGTACTATAGTTTAACCGGAGAACGTCAATATAGTTGCTTCGTTTGTTGTTATGATGGAATTAGATGTATAACCAGCATCATTGAATATAATGTTCTTTGGCTGTGGCTGCGGGTTATCTCTTGATAAGAAGTTTTTTAGGTGAAGGTACCTACATGGTATTACGTATACACAGCACAAAATCCTTTAAATGGCATTGAAATGATTGATAAGAAACGGTAGCAACCTATTTATGTATTTTGTATTTGCGAAATAAATATATACATAAATGTGAAAATCATAAACTTGTTTCCAAAAACAAAAGCTGACGCCTTAAAATGTAAACTACATACTCGTACACTGGTTGATAAATATGTACATATGTACATTATGTAATTGCATTGGTCAAAAACTTTTATAAACGTTTTTTAAGTGTTGTGTTGAGTTCGAACTAAAAATTTTATCATCACGCCAGGTTTGCAATATAAAAACGTTTTTTAAAGTTAAACACATTGGGGCATATTCATAGTCAAACTCGTAGAGAAATTACTTACTAGTCTTTTCTCTATGGTCAAACTTTCGCAGCTGTTTAGTAAAAAACGGAATTCTACTACAATTTTAGTACTATTGCCTGTCAATCCATTGAAATTCAATCCATTTTTTGACAGATAGAAAAAAACAACTTAGTCAAAGAGTCAGCCGTTTTTAAAGTTTTAGCTCCAGTTTATCTTTTGGACCCGGGTTAAAATTGTCTATGAATAACATAAGCTCCAGGTTAGCTTAGAAGAATGAATATGCCCCATTGTATGAAGTTAATTTTTTGAACAAAATTGTCTATGATTCTTGAAGGAACTACATTTCTTCTTGTAGTTTTATTTCGGGAATATCTCAAAAATCCGACTAAATTAAGAAATTCCAAGTTCAGAATCGAGTTAACCATTTACGCATCACTCAGATTCATGCTGATATAAAAGGCGTTTAGTGCAATAAAGATTTCTTCCAACATATTTTTCAATCAATTTTCTATGGTATTAAATTTTAGATTCTATAGAGACTTAAATCAAGTTTTTGAAAAGTTTAGATAGGTATTTAAAAATGTTTGCTCTTGATATACATACAATTTTGACCTTGATATACTTAGGTACCCCATTTTTTTATTCGAAAATAAGTTTGCTTCGGATTCTTAAAACATTTCAAGGTTATCTTTTTGTCATATGTATACATATTTTATCAATACCAAGATTGTGATTTTTTTTATAATAGTCAGAAATTTGGATAAAAAAATCACTGATAGTAAAATTCTTGTGGGTTAATATTAATTTGTCCTTGATTTAAGAAAAAAAAAAACTAAAGAATGCCTATTATAAGCAAACCAATTAATTAAATTGACCAGGTGTATTAATGTCACAAACGATCATTTACAGATTTGAGGCTATAAACACCAATATAACTATCAAAATCCATTCACTCTTCATCACGTGCAAAAATGACGTAGTTTTATGCAAATTTTGTTTAATTTACTAAAATGCTAATTTAATGTATTAAACTTAAGAGGTGATGTATGGTTATTGGTGATGATCTTAAGATATCATCTTGCGTGGATTGAGCGCAACAAGCTAACAAATTGCCCTAAGGGGAGGTCTTCTTTATTATTATCTATCTGCCATATACAATCACTGTCTATTTCTATATTTGCTTCGATTGGAAAATATATTTTAAACTATGGATATGCATATGCACCTACACTCAAAGCATCGCTGTTCAACATTAATTTTGCCGACAGAGACCAATATGGCAAGGGCTCATGGGAATTCACAAAATGTTCAAGGTTGCTGAATGTCTCCAAATCCAGTTTTAAATCATCTTCGGTTTAAAAAACAAATTAAAAAAAAAAAAAAAACAACAACAAATCTAAAAACTCACACTCCATATTTATAACGAAAGGCCATGTCTTCTATAGTGAAAACAAATTGCTGAAGTAACAAGAAATCCATAATTTGCGTTATAACGAAAATCAAGGTTGCACACGGGAAAATTTAGGTTGCGCTCGCACTGCAGTCATAGATGATTGGCAATCTCAAATAAAAATCTGATTTAGTTTCGCTGGTGTGTATCTGTGTTTGCCATTTACTATTCCATCGTGCAAGATGACGAATGCACACGCATTTAAACATTGATTAATGCCGATGGAAGTGCGTACAAGATTTAGCAGGTGTTTCGCACTCTGATAGGCGACGGCGCGCGGTCCAGCTTCAGAGAGTCAGCTTAAGCTTCAGGTCCAGGTCCACCCAAGGTACAAGACCACATTTCGTGTGATTTCTGTCGATCGAATGTTGTTTGGTTGCCTTGCAGCTTGCTGTATGAAATCTGTACTTGCTCAAAGTCGTGCACTTAGAGTGTCCGTCCAGTTTTGCGATTCATTAATAAAAATCACTTTCGGTTTGAGCTAATGGGGAGGCAGACGGCCACACAACTCCAGGGGGATCTTGTGTAAATATCGACTTGCCTTATGGTGTGAATGAGCGTTGGAATAGTTTAAATACTTAACTGCTCCGAGAGTTGTTTTAATTCGTGTTTTTTTTTATTTGTGTATGTTATTTGAATTTTGTTATTTTGCGAAAGTTCGTTGAACGTTGACGTCCAAAGCCGATCGATATTAACCGATTTAAAGCACATACGCAATAATATATTAAATACTAGTATTACCTGCGTTGAGTGTGAAGCTTGACTCTTTTTTAAGTTGTGTGTTAACTAAGCCTATGGGGTTGGCGGATTTAATCGATGGTTTTAGTGAGTAATGTGCTGTTCGTGATGCCCGCAAACCAGATGTTATAAGTGCGCATTAGATCATTGATACCACTTTATTAAAGTTATATTTATGTACCTATGTATGCAGGTTCTTTTGGATGCTATTTTGAACATGAAAAACGACCGGCATTCCTAATAGCTAATTTTTATCTTCAATTGTCTTAAGGAAATTTAATACGTGGATCTGGCGAACCAAAGCGGATCTGTTTTTATTAACTATTTGATAAGATCAAGGATGAAGCCGTTTCTGTATTGAATGGATTTTTTTGTTTTGATTTCTCTCCAAATTCTACACATTTAAACTTAAAGAACCCAAAAAATTTGAAAAAAAAATTAAAAAGTTTAAAAGATAGATAGTTGGTTTGGAATTTTTGGTTTTCTTCGCTAGTTCCTCAAACACGAAAAATTTTCTAAAAAATTGTTCAACATTTTTGAAAAAGTCTTATGAGAGCATTTTTAAGCGATTAAAGTCTCGTTTATTTAAATTTAAATTTCAGTCTAGTCCCATTCTTGACTCCTGTATCGGTCTCGTCTTATAGTACCACCTTAAAATTTCTCTGATTCAGTTTTTTTTATTCTCGACCCTGTCCAATATTTGCATTGAAAACTTCAATTCCTTACTGGAAAGACCGCTGAGTCTGTCACAGTTCCATTAAAAGTTCCTTAAAAGTTAGTTTTTTTCCTGCTCTTGGGGACAAATTCTTGCATCAGCTCCTTGCTTCACGAAATGATAACCATCAGCAATACTGATTATAATGTATTTTACATGAAGCAGTCAAAGCTTTCTTTTCATATTAGAAGTTCGATGCAATTGAAAACAATGTGTACTTTTTAAAATAAGAAAACTTTGAATCCTTGTGAAATTCACTCAGAAAGAAATTTGTTTAATAAATTTAAAAAAAAAATATTCTGTCAAAATTTTTAGCTACATTATGTGCATAAATAATATTCATAACTATAAAACGAGTGAAAATGAAAGGGAGATGAATTATGGCTGTTCTACATACAAAAGTTCATTTGCTATGTGCAATGATTATTTGAACTTTTAATATTAAGTTCTACGAGCAAAGCAAATTATACAAACTTTAATTACTCTGCGTTAATAGCTAACTATTAATTTGTTCTTACTTGTCAGTCAAAAAAGTGAACGTCAAAGTCAAACATATCAAACTTGGCTTAGAATAAAACACCAATCACCTATGAATCATTCTTCAAAAAAATATCATCATACACCTATGTGTAAGAGTATAGTAAAGTAAAAACCTTAATCACCTACATATTATCGCTCGTTAGTTTAACAATTTCAAATTGAAGATTGGTGAAGGTGTCAGAAGTGAGGAGATATATTATTGGTTCGATTAAGAATGAATAGTTTATTCGTCACTATGCTATCATTATGGCTAGCAGTAATGATTAGGGGCGATTAATGATAGTAAAATATTATCAATTTACGCTAACACTTTTAAAATATCTTTGAAGAAGTTAGTTTTGAGTTTAAATACTCCTTTAATGTGCTTATATTGTGATCATAATAATAAAATTTTTTATTGTCCAATATTCATATTGTTGTTTCATAATAGACAGTACACACATAACAACTAATAATTTTAATAATGTTCTATTTTTTGATGTTAATACTTTAATAATTTATGTATGTAATGTGCATATGAGTAATACACACTACACGTATTGAAGGCATTGCCTTCAAAGTCATGCCTCAGAGTTTAAGTTTTCAGAGATAAATTTTTTTGGTTAAATGCTGTGTAGTTGAATCTACTGTTTTTTAAACGTCGAATATGTGACAAATTATGAATGTGTCAAATGATCCGAACTCCGAAATATTCGTTATATCACCTTTCCGAACACGCCCGTCTCAATGACGTTTGATAAATTTTAAACAAATAAATCTGGTTAGTTTTCCTGCAGCAAAATCTTTTCCATACAAAATTTGAGAGTTCATTAACCAAATGGTAAACTTAGCCAAATTGTAAACTTATCCAGTGTTTCACATCGTTTCAACAATTCCCAATATTTTTTTTTTTTTTTTGATTTTTTTGTTATTTTAGTCAAAGTTAAAGAGTTTTTCATTGAAATTTATACTGCACGAATGTCATCTGACATTTTTTTCAAAAAGTTTTACTTCGTTGAATCTTTTTGAAATTTGTATGAAAACCTGTGTTACATCTCCCATTATTCAGAATTAAATTGTAAATTACAAAACAATTCCTTCCCAAACTTGATAACTAATTCAATGTCATTATGACAAATATATTGAGATAAATACGAATTTATTCGAAAACCTTTTATAGTCATGATACTATATATCATACTTTATTCTATTATGGATGACAGAACTCAATACTTTTCACTCACTAATTATAATTTAGATTTTCATATTGATTAATTGTCGGTCATTATTTTAAACCTCTTGTATAAATTTGAATGATTTATTAAATATTATACGCTGTATTTATATTTTAATTGCAGGGAATAATAATTAAAAAATAATCAATTAAATTCCTTCATATTATATGTAGTGTATTTTTCAAGTTCACTAACCTGTGCTAATGCGGCCACTGTCAAACCAAAAGTGAATGCAATTTGTACAATTGATGGCGAAAAGCCATCAGTCCAACCACCCACAGTACTGCCAACGCCAATGAATATCAAAAAGAAAGTTCCGATAAATTCAGCTGTCAGTATCCGCCAAATATTTTTGTTGTCTGTTATGTCGGAGATTCCGATTATTTGAGACATTCCTAAAAATAAAAGAAATTTTATTTTAACAGAGTTTAAGTAATTGAGTGATGAGTACCTATATGAACAATAAAAAATTTGAAGAAAGAAATCAAAACAAAAAAGTTATCAAATATTTTATTTTAATGTGACTTAAGATTTAAAAAAAATAGTATCCTACACAATTATTATTTATAAGTATTCTTTTTTAGTAGGAGTTTCCATAAACATTTTATTTAAGACGTTTTAAACAGCCTATATCTAGTTAAAAAAAAAAAACAATTTAAAATCCAAAATACCAATATTTATGGTATATTATGGTATATGCAAAAATATTGTAAATTGAAATTTGGAGTTTTGAAAATACTAAATATGAGATTTTTCCTTAATGCAACAGTTTCCTACCATTGACCACTTGCTCCCATTCCAAATGTACCATTTTGCTGGTTTAGGTTTGTCTGGTGAGTTAACTGTTTTTTAATGAAAATAGAATTAAAAAAAACTATATGATGCGGCTAACCGCACCTACCAAGTTTCACAAGTAAAATTAAAAGCGATACTAACAAAATTAACTGGTATCTTAAATGTATCTTATTCCGGAAAATGCTTTCGTTACTAGAGTTTTTTTTTCCTGCTAATTAATCGCATCAATTAGGGTCCATTTGAAGAGGTAAACAATTCAAAGAAAAACATAAGTGAAAATAAAGCTGTGCTTTTAAGTGCCTATTTGAAGCACTTCAGTAAAAAATATTTATAGAACGTCTTCAAGATACTCAAAAGCTTAGATAAGAATGCACTACAGCCGCTGTGAGTTGCAAGATACAGTTGCAACGCCAACAATTCAGCGCATCCCATACTGATGGCCATATATTTTTTGAGCTTATCATTTTCCCACCATCACAGACAACAAAACAAAAAGTGACACTGATACTAAAATTAATCTCAAAAGCTATGATTTTTCTGCTCTTGAAATCGATAGGGGCTTTTCAGTGTCAAGTGCATTATGTATACAGGGTGTCCCGTATAGGATAGTCCAAACTGAATATGGTGATAGGCCAGTTCATGACCATTCAGAATTTGGTAACTTGTTCATCCCAAATCGTAACGGTTTTCGAGTAACGGCTGTTTTTTTGAAATTTGCCCAAACCCCTACTTTGGACCACTGTTTTGCTCACCCCGTCCATAATTGATTTTTTATTTTTTTTATTTTTTCACCAAAATATTGACCAGAAATAAAACTTTTTTTGTGCATTCAAAAAATTTTGATTTTAGTCCACCATTTTTATAAAATTACTAGATAAATTCATAGTTTGATCAAAATTAATTTTTTACTTCAATATTTGAAAGAGCGCCCTGAAAAAAAACCGTATGACACAATACTGGCCCTTACTTTAAAAAAATTGCCTTGCTTTTCAAATTTCTAAAAAGGTATAAATCTTACCAATACGAATTCCCAATCAAAAGTTATTACAGTTTAAACTCGATAAGTCGTGGTTTTAATAAAAATTAAAATAAATTCTTTTTTTGTTTTTGTAATGTTGTTTGTTTCATGTTTTTTTTTGTGTTTTTAGTTTTTTTACGTGTTGTTTTTTATTGTTGTTTTTTAATTTTTTTCACTGTCGGTACTTTAACCCAAATTTTCTTTTTTCATTGTAATATTAGCGAAATATATCAATTTTAATAGTTAATTTCATTTTCAAAGCAAGTTAATTCTACTAACAATGGCGGTCTTTAAGTTTAAGACGCCACGCTTGGTCAATCCTTGTACTAATGTTTTATTTATTTTTACCTGTAATGGTATGGCTGGTAAAAATTTCAAAACGTTCAAAAGTAATGGCGCTTATTAGTCATTCAAAGTGAGATAGTTATTTTTTCTTTTTTGGTTTTTTTAAAACGCTTTTAATTGAAAAAAAAAATAAAATGTTTTACACGCCACGCGAATATGCTTCAATGCATTACATTTATGGAGAATGTGGAGGAAACGCTAGATTAGCAGCCAGGACATATGCTGAAAGGTACCCAAATGCTTCACATCCCGACCATCGCCTTTTCATACGGGTTCACTTGGCTTATTTGGAGGGCAGGGCACCAGGGAGAAGTCTAGGACAAGGAAGAAGTCAACGCCACCATGATGAGGCAGTTTTGCGTGCTGTGCAGACTGAACCTTCTACTTCTATTAGAGCTATCGAAAGGACAACAGGGATCTCAAAAACAAACATCCAAAGACTGCTGAAAAGGAACAAGCTGCATTCCTTTCATTTGCAACGTATTCAAACTCTTCTTCCAAGGGACTATACACAAAGGGTTGAATTTGATTTTTTCAACAAAATATTGTGGACCGACGAATCATCTTGCAAAAAAGATGGATTTGTCAACTTGCGTAACCTCAATTGGCAATTGGAAAATCCGCATTTGGTGCGAGAACAAAATTCCCAATACCAGTTCAAAATAAATTTGTGGACTGGGATTTTGGATGGCCACATAATAGGACCCATTGAACTGCCGCATACACTAAATAGTGAAATTTATTTAGATTTTCTGCAAAATAGGCTATTTTTTTTGTTGGAAGACGTGCCACTTGCCATAATACAGTCTATGTGGTATCAACACGACGCCGACGGTTGCCCAGCTCATTACAATAGAAATGTGAGACGTTTTTTGGATATCTCTTACCATGAACGATGCGTGGTGGACCAGTTTTATGGCCACCTCGGTCACCAGACCTTAATCCGTTGGACTTTTTTTATTGGGGCTGTCTCAAGGAAAAAGTCTATGCTAAGCCTATTTCAAACATAAGTGAACTCCAGCAACGTATTCAGGTTTCTGCTGCAGAAATAAGCAACTCGATGAGCACAAGGAATTTAAAAAGACAGTTTTTTAAACGCTGTCGAGCTTGTATACGTGCAGGTGGGGCACATTTTGAACAATTTTTATAAATAAACTGGGTAAAAAATTAAAAATGTAAACAAAAACAAATTAAAAAAAAAAACAAGAAAAAAACATGAAACAAACAACATTACAAAAACAAAAACAAAAACAAAAAAAGAATTTATTTTAATTTATTATTTATTTATTTATTAAAACCACGACTTATCGAGTTTAAACTGTAATAACTTTTGATTGGGAATTCGTATTGGTAAGATTTATACCTTTTTAGAAATTTGAAAAGCAAGGCAATTTTTTAAAAGTAAGGGCCAGTATTGTGTCATACGGTTTTTTTTCAGGGCGCTCTTTCAAATATTGAAGTAAAAAATTAATTTTGATCAAACTATGAATTTATCTAGTAATTTTATAAAAATGGTGGACCAAAATCAAAATTTTTTGAATGCACAAAAAAAGTTTTATTTCTGGTCAATATTTTGGTGAAAAAATAAAAAAAATAAAAAATCAATTATGGACGGGGTGAGCAAAACAGTGGTCCAAAGTAGGGGTTTGGGCAAATTTCAAAAAAACAGCCGTTACTCGAAAACCGTTACGATTTGGGATGAACAAGTTACCAAATTCTGAATGGTCATGAACTGGCCTATCACCATATTCAGTTTGGACTATCCTATACGGGACACCCTGTATATTTATGGCTTTTTTAGTTTAGACAAATAAAACTTCCTATAATAATAATTCCACTTCAGCTTTCGGAATCTAAATGAGTTTATTAAAAGGGCTTTTTAAGTAAAAAAAAAATATCAAGTACCCTTGTTAACAAGATAGTAATGCCATCATTATTGTGTAATTATTTAGAAAGAATTATTATTAGTATGGAAAACTTACATACACATTTAAGACACCATACAGTTTTTATCAGTTCTTTTCCATTCATTGTTAAAATTCTTTGTTCAAACTTTTTTTTTTAACACTCATGACATAAGGTTATTTCAAAATACAATAAGTTTTTATCTTAAATGTTTACTTCTCTATTTATCAGTTTTTCATTTTTAATTCGGTGTAAAACTTTTTCAATTTGTACGATTTTTGATTTTCTTGTATAACAAGAAATATTTTACATTTTACAGTTTTTAGAGTTTTTTGATCAATGAATTATATAACTGCTTGTGTTACGATAAGTACCCAGTTCAAAACGACAATATTATATTCTCAATCTCGCTTAAGCTCAGTTGTAGATAACTGTTTATGAAGTTATCTACCATATATCTTTTACTTTCGGCGTTATTGTCAATAAAGGATATTGTTGTCTTACTTTTAACTTTTTAAGTTAAGTTTTTTAAATATTGAAATGGTTAAATCTACAGATACAGTTTCTTTCGGAAATTAAGCTAGGCATCCAAATCTCAAAAACGAAAAATTGCGATTTAAATCAGTTCAATATATGAGACGATGTATTAAAACATTAAGGATAGTTTATTCAAAATAAGCTTATAAGATTTGTTTGAAGGGAAAACAGGGCCAGAGAAGATTGCGTACTTTTTGTGATAGTAGGTAATTCATATCGTATTTCCTACTTTGACGCTTAAACATTTTCAAAGAATGAGAAAAACCTATGAAAGCGTCGTGTGAAAAGATGCGTAACCTACCAACTATAATAACAAAGATGGGTGCAGAGTTTGTTTTTTTTGGGAGTTTTAAAAGTATTTATTCAAAGGTATGTCTTTGTTTTAAGTAACCAATTTTAACTTCGTTTTTAAAATTCCGCCACACCCAATAATGCTTTTAAATTTCCGGATTCTTTACTTAATCCATAACGCACCTTATATTTAAAAAGCTATCATTGTTAAAATTCAATATTTAAAAGCGAATTTTTATGTAGGCGGTGCGAAACACTTAATTTCAAATGACGCATAATACGTGACGTTATGATGACTAAGCATAATAATTATTGTTACAACTTTATTATCACCAAAAAAAATTTAGTTCGTTGATTGTTGTGTTCCATTAGTCGTATTTGTTTTTAGGTATATTGTATAAACAAATTCATTCTGAAATTTAATGACCCATTTGATGCCATGAATAATTTTGTTTATTTTAACTTATTGTTTTTATTTAATTTTTAGATAGATATTTCATTCTTATGTTTGGGCCTAATTGATACTTTGTTCTTTCTTTGTATCTATCTATCTATCTATCTATCTATCTAATTCAAGATAAGACTACAAGTCACTATTTGCTGTTACTTCAATTGAGAGACAAAACCTACCACCTAACGAGGCATTAAATATGTACTATATACATACAAAGGAAACTTCAGATCTTGATTAACTTTTATTACCAATATAAGTCTTGTGTCAAGGATATCACTGATCAAATGGAATGCTACACACATGCGTCATATGGTTGTTGTTATCCAACAGTCCAATGGGAATTTGAAAACTGATTAGCATTTTCATATAAAAGTTGTTGTTAAAGTTGAACTTCAGGAAATTGTATTAAAAATAATTGGAAGTTTTGACCAATAACCATAAAGTTGTAACAAATTGTATACAAGGCGGTATTCTATCACCGATACTATTTTCTTTGTTGATACATAAATTAATTGGTTTCTTTCAATGTAGTGGATAGAAAGAAAAACATTGTAACAATGAAATATTTTGTTCTGACAGATATTCATCCAAAACTTATAAATTCTTTAAAGTGATTGACCCTGAAAAAGGACTGTGAAAAATCTTAAATTAGTAGCTTAGAAGTTAGCACTTTTCGTAAGAACATTTTTTTATTTGCAAAAAACATGAAAAATGGTAAAAAAATCACAAAATCGTCTCTCCTAAAAAATTCCAAATATTGACATACGTTTTTATGTCACAAAGGCGACGATTGATAAGTTATAATATGATCGATGCAACAGAAAACGTGATAAATTTATTTAAACGATAAATGACAAATTAATTTAAACACTTCTGAATTTTTGCTGTGATTCAATCTTCATAAATAACAAATTAGTAAATAAACCAAATTTTGATAACTTAATCGTTCATTGAACACATTTCAGTTAAATTATGTATGCATAATGGGTACGTACTTAAAGTAGGTAAGTTACATCTAGCATCTTATTCAATCATTTTAAATAATTGCTAATTTAAGCCATCAATATTTATTCATTCTCAATAAGCTTATTCTAATCACAAAGATATTAATTAAATTATTAGAAAACAAATCGTAATAACATGTGAAAAAAATGAACATGTTTATGGATTTAGCACACAGTAGTTAATAAATAAATAAACATCATATAGATTTTACTGTATAATTTCAAAGTTCCTCAGCCTAATCGATCAAATGGCAGTATATTCAATGCCAAACAAAAGTATTTAATGTTTTCAACAAATTTACAAAAATCATTAACTAGGATCTGTATTAACTTTTATAGATTGTTTAAATATTGATTGCATGCATTGTTGATGGTCAAATTTATCATTTGCTTGTTAATGTTAACCTATTAAAACATTTGTATTAGGTCTAAACGAGATTTAATAGTTTTTTTTTCTTATAAAAATAGAAATAGCTAAAGGTACGATTATAGTATTAGCGTTGTGAACATTGATTTGGTAAACATTTACTGCATGGATATTGGGAATTAACGTCCGTGCGTACGTTTTGTCTATAAATTTTCATTCTTCATTTTTCTTAGTCTACGCAACAAATACAACATACAACATAAAGCTTGGTCTCAAAGGTAATAGATTTGTTTCTTCATATTTTCTACATCATACCATTTGCCTTTTGACGCAGACTTTTTCTGTCACTGATCAGCTGTTGTCATCTAGTTCGGTTTTACCATCAGTAGAGACAATAGTTCAAACCTACTGAAAATGTTTCTAGCATCTCAACTAGTTTTCCAGAGATATGTGATGGAAGAAGACCTCTATTCCGGTTCAATGATAAAATGAGATGATAATTTTTCTTTTCATCCGATTTTTAAAACTACTCTATTTCATTTCGTTTGACCCAAAATGTTGAATCTCGGTTCTTGAAAAAAAATTCTGTGATACATAACGTTCCATTTAACAAGTTTTTGAAGAAAAGTTTCAACGTTTACAAAGAACAGAATCGGAAAATTGAAACTTTTCATTGAACAAAACTTTTCATCATAGCTATCATATGACTGGAATAGCCCCTAGATTAGGAAGTTTTAAGACCGACCTTTTTTTAATTTTGCCGTATTGATCTCTTTTCTTCTAAAAATGGTCTGATAAGATTCCGACTTAAATATGGTCAATGAGAGCTTGTGAATATAATTCCCATATTTTTATATGACTGTCATCGTGCTCATCCACCTATTCGCCAAACTTGTTTACCTATGATATTTTTTTCTATTTGCAATTATAAAAATTTTCAAATCAAAAGATTCTCACATTAATAAAAAAATTCAATTTCTATTCAAATGAAAATAAGATTACAAAAATTACTATTTTCGTCAATTTTAGACATCAAAAATTGCTTAACCATATAAACCCGCCCTAGGTGCAATAACTAATCGTGAAATGCCAGAAAAAAAAGTATTAGTTTCATCTCCTTCATTTATGTTTACTAATTACTAATGCTACCGGTGGGTGACATTGAGTCGAATTGCAAAAATGTCAGAGTTTCATTAACCAACCATTCATTGCCTTTAGCAAAATCACAATCTAATATCAAACATCTCACCACTTATGTTGATGGGTTCTCTTGTTTATAAAAAAAAAAAAAAACTAAATAAAATTGATGGCATCTGTGTTGTTTTATTTTATTTTCATAAATTAAGTTCGACTTAAAATAATAAAATCAAAACACCTTTCAATTTCCATTGCTACTATATTTTATTTGTATATTATGTAGGTAGGTACCCTCGATTAGTTGACGCCCGTTTTTCCATCGCATATCATTTTAACTTTTATAGCTGCCACAACAAGTTTTATGTACGGCTTCGGAGTTTGAACAGGTATGTAGGCAAGGAGATGGCCAATAAGAGAGTATTCTGCACTTGACTTAAACACTGTCAACACGATATTAAAAAAGTTTAAATGCCCTCGACAATGACCGATGAATGAGGATGTTTGACAACAAAGCCGGTTAATATAATATGTATGTGATATCAGTTTCCGCGCAACGTTACAAAATTACGAACATAATTATTTGGTCGTGAGCTAAGCTGTCAAACTGGCAGCACAGTTCGTATCAGTTATTTTTATAGTAACGTGTTCGCCAAAGTCAGTTAAAGATGTTTTTTTTATTTGTTGGTTTTGCATAGATGTGGTTTATGTAAAGTCCCGATGAGTTCGATGCAAATAAATGCCATTTAAATATATAGTGATGAATTCTCATAAGTTACCGTTCATGTAATTAATAGTATGAGTTTGGCTCTTGAACACTTTATCACTATTTTTTTGTAACTGACGATGACGAACTTAAATATTTGATACATGAATAACTAAAATAGTTTAGATTATTGTTCATGATTAAACGTCTTTTGTACCAGGAAACAAATTAACTTGACATAAAAACTAATAATAGACTGAGTAAAAATTAGTCTTCAATATTCTTAGTCAAAACAGAAAAATTCTGTCAAGACCTGAAAACGTTACAATTTCTGTAACGTAATATCAATGGCTTTTGATAACCGCTGTTTTGCAACCCATTTCCGTACTTCGGTGTCGAGCATGAATATTTAAAAAAAAATTATTAATAATTTGGTAGGGCCTCAAAAATATTGAGCCATACTTTTGACAATACAGTACTGTCACAATAAAATAAACTCATTCCTATTTGTTAATTGAGGTTGTCGCGAATCTTTAAAATTTTACACAATTTAAGTCGTGACTGCCAACCGTTTCACCGGCCAACCTGCGGTTTTTATGAATTTTTTGGTTCAGTAAATTGGAAAACTTCTGAAGTTTTCATTAGAAGAAATAAATTATTTTGTTTTAGTTCTTCATGAAGTTGCTTAGAGTTTGACTATGACACAAATGAGACTTCGGTTAATTTTATATAAAAAATGTTTTGTGTTGTTAAATATCAATCTTACGGTTCGTTTCTGCCAATGGATTTGCAGTATCTGTTAAAAAAAGAAGAAAAAAAAAATGTAATTTAATTAGAGTTTGTCTCTATTCTGTGAGAAAAAAACTACTATAGTTTTTATAAACAGCGACAAAAACACTACAAAAACAACCTAAACGGATATGTATGTACATGTACAGCGAGAAATTTATTTATTAAATTAAAGCTACATAATATATCAACGGAAAGGAGTTCCAAGTAGATTTGCAAAATATTATACAAGGGGATTATAGTTGATTGTTACCAACCCAACCAATGATCAAAGAATTTAAGATTTAATTTGTCTTCATTTAAAAAAAAATATTGCCAACTGTACAAAGATGAGCAGTTAAAATGTCGCATTTAAATAAATACACAAATAGCAATCTTATTAAAATGTATCTATAGTCCGCCTAGAAGTCAGACTTTTCCAAATAGGAAAATTACAAATATCTCATTTGGTTAAATACTTTCAATATTTCAATTTGTATCTTATTTTTACAGTTTAAGAGAACATTTGCCTGATAAGAAACTGTAGTGTAAACACATTACACATAATGAAACTATTATCAATTAGTTCGCAGCAGTTCGTGCCTTAATGGATTTGTAAACAAATACAAACATTTTCACTCTGAATAATATTCCAATATAATTTTAGAAAAAAAAAAATTTTCTTGGAATTTATTGTTAGAACGTGTCTGAATGTTAAAAATTATGGTTATTTTTATAGCTCGTAAAATGTGATACCCGATGCGTTATATGAATCAGAAGGAACTAGAAAAATTAATCAAAAAGGATGATAAATCATTTTTTTTTTCAATTTTGTAATTCGTATTAATAAACACCAACAAGCTTAAAGCAGTCGACAACATTATTTATTATATTAGTTCTTTCGCTGTTTTTTTTTTGCTTTTAATTATATTTAGATTTTCATTTTTGTCTTTGCTTTTTTTAGAATTAAATACTCTCGTAATAGTATCTACTCGTATTATACATATTCATACATTATGTATAATAATCATGTAATTTAACTGCAGACTTAAATTTTGATGAATTTGCATCCCACGAAAACCAAACGGGCTTTATATTATACGGACGATATCATCGTTATTTTGTATAGGACATTTTTTGGCTGATTAGCCGAGTTTTTGCCTTGATTGAAAGTGTATGAATTACCATGAACAGGTGATAAGCAGTTAATCCGTCTTAATCGATGAGTTAAAAACGTAATATTTATACCTCAAAATTTAATTTGCAGCACGGAGAAAACTGGTAAAACAGTAAAAAAAATTTTCATCTAATATTTATGTGTGTAGGTATGTTTGTACTTACGAGTACTTGCTAAACTTAATGCAAAAATACTATGCACTCGCAATTCAAGAGCAATGGCTGCTATTCCTAGTTTGATTGTACAATATGTTCGAACATTATTCGATATGATATTAAATGCGCATTTTGTTATTTCGTATTTTCTTAAAACTTTCAATTATTTTAATTGTCAATACAATTGACAATACAGGAAGTCTTAACTCATCCAATCGACAGTTTTTTCTGTATTTTTATGAATTATTGGGTCCTATATAAATTGCATTTAAATTTCTCTGCACGCATCCATAATATTTACATACATACATATATATTTTCATACATAGTATTTATAATTATTTATTTTAATATTTTCATATTTTTTTTAATTGAATAACAAGTTTCATTGTCATTATTCACGACAGCATAAACTTTGAAGTTCAATGTCAACATCCACTTGAGTTCATAATATTTGTCATGCAAACTGAGAAAATTATGATCAAACCTCAGCCATAATGTTAATTTTCATTTTGATTGTTCGACATGCTTAGATTGTACTGAGGACGAGTCAATTCAAAGAGTAAACCTTACATTTCCTTCTTTTAACACTTTTACATCAGATTTTGTAAATAAGAAGTGTAGGATAGTTATGCTATTACATTCTCAGATATGTTTAATTGTACCTACATAAAAGAATTAGTGGATCTTAAATAACATTTTTAACATTTTATATTTATCAAGAAACTAATTTTAGCACATCTCCCCATAGATCATGTAAAAAAATAAAATATTGTGCTAAAATTAAGAATTCATGGTTTTTAAATCTGTAATTGGTTTAGGTATAAGGAAGCATTTTGATTTTAACTTTCATCATAATTCGATTATGAAATTGAATTAAAATTGAAATGAGATTAGAAAATGATAATTTATGAGAAAATTAGCGATTACTTTCGCTGAAAGTGAGCCACTTTTTCTTTTCCATTTTTTTTTTCTTTTCATTTTTATAACTACTAATATAGAAATGAAAGTGAAAAACTTCCCACTTAAGCTTGTTCAAACTGTTAGATCTTGTAAGCCATTATTTATTACAAAGATGATAAACTATACCTATGTATGTACCTACACGAAGAAAAATAAATAAAAATGTGTATTGAGTAGGTATACCCTTAATTAGATAATTATTCTCCTGCTTGATTACCTAGTGATGTACACATAATGTACCTACATTAAAGTTGAATTTATTTATATTAATAAAATGGGGAAGTTAAATTATATAAACTTGGGAATGATTTTTTTCTTTTTTTTTGGGCAAGTAAAATGGAAAGTAGTATTAAATTATTGTAGTACAGTGTATTATAAAAGGAATTATTGATATTTTGAAGTTTTGAAAGGGGTTTCGATTTTTCTTTTCGCTAAACTGGCCGAAAATGAGTCTATAACCAAATTAAGATTAACATTCACTTATACAGTGGAGTTTACTTATATACTGGAGCAGGGATGAACATTTTCGATCGAGTACAAGGTGTTAGGATTGAAATATCATCCTAGTTATTCATGTCTAACTATGCAATGCAACACTCAAAATTGTTCGATAAAAATAAAGCAAATCAATTTTTAAATTATGTAAGTGGACACCAGAAGCGCGTTTAAATATAAGTATTTTTTTTATTTTTTAATATACTTTAATTGACATAGCACATAGAAAATGTGCGAAAACAAACAAAATTACTAGAATAGTGCGTATACGCATGAGAGTACTGATTTCGATGTGTACTCCTTTCATATCCTTTCATTGATAATAACTACTTCTATTGATATAAACCAAGGAATTGTGTACAAACTAAAAAATCTTTTACAAATGCACAAATATTGTGGGTAGCTGATATTGTATGTAAGTATGGTTTTTCCTTGTACTTTGAGCGTTTAGTTTGACTTACATGTTACATATACTATTTTTGTTATATAAACAAAAACTTTGATAAATAAAATAAATTGCAATGTTAAAACCTCCGTAAGTATAAGTATTTTAAAAAGTAGGTATAATTATTTCATCTATTTAAATAATATTTATGGTATTTTTCTTTTAAACCGACTCTACATTACATAATGTGAGATGCCAATATTAATATAGAATAGATTTGGGTTATGAAAAATGTAATAACGTTATTCATGCAAAGGTGTAAAATTACGTCGTAAAATTAATAAACAACGTAGATCTAAATACCCTAAATCAAAACCTCATCAAAAGGCTTAACGATTTCTTATAAAATTATTGAAAATATTAAAAAATATATGCAGTTGTTCATTCTCTTTGATTATCTTCAACTTCAAGATTTCATAGGAACGAAGAAATAAACTAAATTGAATTGAAAAGAGTTGTTGTTGTTCACAAAAAAATCAATGCAGTTGACGGAAGAATGGTTAAGTCTAATAAACTGACATTCTATGTACAAAATATTACAATAAAAATAATAAAATGAATTGAATTTAGTCAGACTGAAAACTCATGGAATGAATACTTACATACTATTCATACCCATGAATGCTAGTCAATAACAAAAACAATTGACGTTAAATTTGACATTGATTAATTATAAAGTTTGCAATTATAAATTATATCACATGGCGCAGTGGGTTTTTTTTCAGATTTTGATGTCAATTCACTGCTAATCAAATTGTAATTTACATATGTCTATGTATGTTTAAGACAATACCCATTTATCAAGAGATTATTTTTATTTAAATAAATTCGTCATTTACAAAAGAAAACAAAAAAAAAATCCGCCAAAAAAATCTCATCAAACTGATATTATATTCTAATTTCATTGTCTTTTTTTTTTTTGCTGACAACACGCAACTATCTGGAATAACCCGCACAATTTGTTCTACCGTGTGACCCAGTAAATTATTAGTATTCTATTTTTATCACAACTAAAACAAACAAAAAAAACGCCTTCTTAAAAAACTATGTTGTTCATCTTTGTTTATTTATCCTTCGAATTCTCGACAGCATTGTTTTTTTGCTGATATTTTCTATGGCAAAACAAACACTCCTCTTTGGGAATAGCAAAGTTCAAGGTATCACTTTCTATTTCATCAATCTTTTCGCATTGTGTTGTGTATCTTTAAAGTCGATTTGAATTAATGAATGAAATCTAGTGTGGCTTCTCTACAGGTGGGTAAATAAAACAAATAATAAATTAACTAAGCAAACTGGTTTGTTCTTTGATTCAATATTTTTATGATTATAATCATTTGATTTTTGTTCGTATAGCACATTGATGATTTATTAAACGCCAATGTTATCTGCTTAAATATTGTATAATAATAAGATTAATAAAAGTTTAAAGGCATCCTTCCACGATTAAACAATTTACTTAACCTATTTTTTTTTGTAAGCGAAATGTAGAATCAAGTGTTTTACTAATTAAGAGTAATAAATGTCCCAAAAAAGAACAGTCCGCATAAAATAAGAACACAACTTCCTTTCGTCGCAAAATTATGTTTTTCTTCATAAAATATATTATTGCCCCTGAGTGCAGACAATAAGGTTGCTAATTTTTAAAAGTGTTTGAGATAGCAAAGTTTTTAAGATGCTATAGTTACCCGAAAAGAATGGAAATTTAATTTTTTTCTTCTCTACTCCTCATAAAATACTATATGCTATATTTTACTAAGTCAGAACAATAAGTATTTGTCAAAAAATATTAAGTTTTTCCCTGTTCGCGTTTTTATAAAATATGAGAAGGTTTGTTGCCAACAACTAGATGCTTGGTAAAATGAGTCTTGAAATTATTTTATCGTGTATGGATACCCTAAGAATATTGATATAATTTACGAGAACACAATTTTAAGTGTGATTCTATCTCTAAAAATTCTTGTTTGACTGGTTGAATTCTAGGCCAGACTAGAGTTGATTTGTAAAGTGTGCCAAAATATGAACAAATTTGCATATATAAAAAAAAAGAAAAAGGATTGGTTGGTACCTACTGATCATTATTTGTTATCCGATTTGACTTTTTAACTAAACAAAATAAAAAATTAAATGCAATTAAGATAGTCATCATCTTAATAGTTAAAATTCACACAAGCTAATTTGTGAAACATGACACTTTAAGAAGGCAAACGGAATTTCCTTTTTTGTTTTTATATTGGACTTTCCGAAAAAAAAATAATTTGGGGTTGGATTAGAGTTTGTTTTTTTTTTTATCGTTTTATACTTATAATTACGTTCAAATTTAAAGAATTATAATACATAGCTACACCCATCAGAATGATCGATGTCATCATTTTGATGATTTATGTTTTGATAATTTTCTATAATTTTTGGACTTTCAAAATTAGTAGCAGTAGTTAAACAATCTATATTCGGAAAAACCCCACATCAACTATGTAATCGTGTTAGGTAATCATTTGGATTATTATATTTTCCAAGCTTCAAATTATATCTGTCCGCTTAAATTTTAAAATGGCGATTTGGTTTTTTTTTAAACATTAATACGCAGCGGCGGCGTATAAATGACGATACGTTTTACGTTTTAAGTTTTTAATCTGACCGAATTTTCTTTAAGTAATCACACAATACAATTCAAAAAATTATTTCATACATGTTAGTTTTCAAGTCACAAACAAAAATATTAAAAAATGTAACGTTTTTAATAGTTGGCCTTGACATTGTTCAGAAAAGTAATAGATACAATTGTTTGATATGAACATTTTTGTCGGCTTGTTAAGAACCCTAAATATACTATTACTCAAGATTTATTATCGAACATTGCAATAAAAATCACTCAATCAATTATAAGTATCGACCTTAACATTAGATAAAAAAACCATTGATCGCATGTTTCATGCATCTTACAATAGACTCAAAGCTTAAATTTATGAATTCATTATTAGAAATTATAATACTCAATATCTTTTCCTTCCTTAATTTATCTTCTTGTTCGCAATTTTGCTTATGTTAATAATTCCAAAAATAGCATATATTTAAACCTTAGACTCATCAAGCCGCGTAGACCGTAGAACCATGTTATGCATTGATTCGTAAAATAATAAAAAAAAAAAAAACAAATAGAAACTTTGTTATTGATGTACAAAATGTGTCTGCAAAGTTTTATAACTACAATGCAAATAAAGATATTAAAAAGAAAAAGGAAAATGTGCAGTTATGGCTTTAAGTAAGCAAGTTGTTCGGTTTCTGTTTTAATTCCGTTTGCAGTGCAATTTTGGGTTTATATTATACTGTATCTACTTAAAATGCAGCATATCGTGACGACAACTGAAGGATACGGTCTTGAGAAAATTTAATAATCCATTTATTCAACTTATACTTGACCAGTGGAAAAGCCTTATTTGCATATTTTCTCGCAGGTATATGTCCATGTCCATGTACCTACTGCAAGGTAGGAAATGTTATTTCTTAAGTAATGGAGGCCAATAACAAGAAATCCTTAGGTTCAAGGAGGATCAAAGGAAATGACCGACAACTAGATACTACAGTATGGAGAGTTATTTATTTTTTGTTATTTCGAAATATGGACACGTGTTCGCAATAAATCAAAAGAATCTCCTTATTTTAAAGAAATTTTTTTTTTTGCACATAGCTAATACTATTTTTCAAAGTATGTATGTACATTGTACATACATAAAAAACTAAATATTTCATACAAATGTACTCGTACCTACATTATGTAAATATTGTACGAGTATAATCAATTTTTGATTATTTTTTTTTTAAGAAACATGTTTTATTTTAAATTTTTGTATGCAATAATTGCAAATTTTTTACTAACACTAATCCTTATAGATCATTCTCTGAAAATAAAATAATACAGATCAGAGTGACGTCAGTATTTATATATGTACCCATCTTTTCTTCACTTAAGTCATTGTATATAAAATTTTATATACAATGACAATGCTTAGGTTCTAAAAATGCTAAAAGCCATCTATTGGTAGATAGCCAAACTATTTTTTGGTTCATGAAAAATGAACCTGACAAATACCAGGATCTCGAGTTGTTGTTTTAGTGCATGTATTATTATGACCTATATAGTACAAATCTGACAGTAAAAAAGGGCTTATATTAAGATTTTAAAAACTTAGCCTAAACAAATTTTTATCCGTCAAAGAATTATGAGAAAATCGAAAATCAAAAATACGATTCTATGGCAGACCCATTATTTATAGTTTTATGAAAAATATTTTTAATCAAATAGTTTTTATTACCTTAAAGTCCTCATAAATTTTTTTATCAAAATCTTTAGAGCCGTTTTTGAAATAAATCAGTTTTTCTTTAACTATTACATTATAGGGAATATCGTCGTTATGTGAAGTCTGATTAATATTTCTAGTTCGATTTTTTTCACGAATCCAAAACTTGCCCTATAGAACCAATAGTAGCAATTGATTAAAAAAATAATGACGAATCTCATGCACAATGTACCTACATACATACATACATGGGTACTTTATACTATTATTAAGTTTCCTTTGAACTTTTGGCCCGAACTTTTCAATGTCATCTCAAATCTTAAACCGTAATTTATTGTTTAAATTCCCAGCAAAAAAAAAAATAAATGCAAACCACTTACGAACATGGTACTTACTTTTCAATGCAGTTCTAGAATTTCCTCTTCTGACCTTAATTGAAGAAGAAAGTGTGATCGTCCGCAACGATAGTGTGCAATATAAATGATTATTCTCTCGCATGGTACTTTAAGACTCAAAGCATTTATACAACTTGCTTGCAATTGGAATAGACAGCGAGTATCTTCACGAGGTGCCTTCGCGAGATTTATTGTCCGGAAGGTAGTGAAATTTGCATGTGTGTTTTATAGCATAATACTTCCCCCTTAGGTAGCTGAATGTTTAACTCTATCTAAGACCGCCTCTAAGAGTAAATACCGCAAAGAGTCTCGGGTGTTGTATGCAAATTTTTGCTATTCTTTGGCTTTGGCTAATCTATGCATATAGTCTTTCTGCATTGAATATAACGAATATTTAAAATGTGACAAATACACGACCTACGCAATGTCATGACGATGTATCAGCTATTATAAGCTATTATAGCCGCAATGTGCCTTCCTTGTTGTTGTCCAACACGGTGGGACATTCTACATAAAAGTATACATTTGGAATAAATTCAAAAGAGTATGGCAAAAATTTCTTAATACCAAGAAATTAGCCAAATTTAAAAAAATTAGTTTAGAGTGTGAATATTAAATTCTATTTTTAAACTTGAAACTTTTATAAGATTGTAATAATGCTTGGCAATTTAAAAGCTATTGTGATAAATTAGGGCATGGTTGGAATATTTGTACAAAATGAGCCAACCTCGCCGCCGAATTGCATATATGTAGACTATTTTTTGGAATCATAACATTTGGATTTCCTGGCAAATAGGACAAATCGCAGTAAAATATGGTATAGGTACTTTCAGTTTCTCTTCTTTTGCATGGATTGCAAATTTACGCAGATTGACTCTATGCAGCATTAAGATTTAATAACTTCTCTCTAACTTTAATAATAGTGTTGATAAATTGGGATGTAGTGTAGTTCTTACTATAAAATAATTTTCTGAAGATAAGAAGTGATAGTTTAGGTTTTTGTAGAATACTATTCTACTTCTACAATATTGAATTACATACCAAAATTTTATCTACTAAACCTAAAATCCTCTATTATTTTGTCTTCAAATTTATAAAAATAAAATTATTTTTTGCCTAAGCTTCAAAACCATTCTTGCCACTGTTTGCCGCCTTTGGCTGTCACCAACTGCTATCAAGCGTCAAGTGTGTCACAACTTTTTGATGGATTGTTTATTTGATAATTCAGTATTTTATATTTGTCTGATATAGTTTTGTTATCTGCTTTTAAATAAAATTTCAAACAGTGCTATCATCAACTAGACGCCATCACTTACAAAATGATCAAAATATAATTAAAACTAGTTCGACATTATAATTTTTTTTTTGCAGACTCAAACTACAAGTAATTTAATTTTGATAAGAATGAAATGATCAAATTTTATCAACAAACTGAGCTTTTCGTTTCTTATCAGTTTTGTATTAGTTTCAATTCAGGTCATATCTTATTTTGTTGGAATTTCAAATATGTAATACTAATTATTGAATTTTTGAATATCTGTCAAGGTAAGCCAGAGCCATTTTATTAAGTTTAAAAAGTCAATTTGTATAATCCATATAAAAGAAAAATTATTTTTAGAAAATAGTTAGAAAATTGTAAATTAATCTAAAATTCTGGCGAGTGAATTCCCATGAATGTTGTATTATAATATGGCTAAAATGAGGAACTCGAAAAAACAAGCAGTTCTATGGATGGTACCGCTAGTACCGGAATTCTTGGATCTACATATGTACAGTTAACCACTTAGTAAGCTTACAATTAAGTAAAGAGATTATTTCTTAAACCACACTACACGAATGTAGAACACTGGGACGCTAACCAGTTTTATTTATCTTTCCCATTGCATTGTGCAACTAAAATTTACAACTACATAATATTCGTTACCTATTTTCTTAATCGTTAGAATTGTGTACTAGAATATTTTAAGGTGTGCGGATATTAAAAAAAAAAAACTATTCCTCATCTTTAACCAAACGTCAAGATCGAGATTAAAAATTATATTGATTTATATTTATTTTAATACTACTCGTATCTTTGCATACCAAAACAAATAAAACCGAACGATTCGTTATTAATCGATTATATATTGGTGTTATTAATAGAATATTATAAAAAGTGTGTAATTGATATCATAAGATGTCTGTTTAGAAGATATACATATATTATACATAACATCAAAAGACACTATATTTATGAACTTCCGCACGGGCGTGGTTTTAATTTTGTTGATGGATATACCTACAAATCTTTTACCCCAGGGTAGATATATCATGTCTGGTCACCTTCTCTGATGGTATTACTTTTCAACCAACTTCGACATATAGAAACCTGAAACCTGATAAGCCCATCACAATATTATTTTTATTCTTTAAAAAAGGTGTGTTTGCATAAAGCATTCCTGATGATTTTTTATGTCGTAATTCTTAATTAAAATTATTTGATAGATGGTTTCGCGGGACTAAGGTGTTCCCACTTTCGTTTAAGGATTACCTGGAAAATCAATTACTTTGATAGTAATTTAATAAAAATAATGTTTCGTATTTAAATGGGCCTGTTATTTGAATGAAAACAAAGTTAAATATAGTTTAACAAAATAGTTTGTGGTATATTTGGACTTAAATGTTATTTCTATTTGCCTAATCTTGAAAAAAAATCAATGCATCGTCAAATTCAATTTAAACCGAAGGCAAAGCAAAAGTCTTTGATCTTTATTCACTTGACAAGTATTAAAAAATCTACATTTGGAAATAAGTAAGAGGATTGAGTAAGGACAGGCAACTCTCGTATCTCAGGGCTTAAATCTATTGCAAAAGCCGATATCATTTTCAAAATATTTGACTTTTATTTGAACATGATTTTCTTTGATCGCACGTCTTTAAATACAGAGTTGAATAGCATATCAAAATATTGCATCTCCATGTAATCGCATAATCGATAAGATTATGACAAAGCATGAATTATTGCACACTAAACTAGAAGGTTTAAGCTCAAACGTAAGCTTATAACTGAACTACACGCTCTCATATATATTAACAAAATAAGGGTGTGTCTAATCACGCGAATTAATGCAATTTTTAACCTATCGCTTGAACTTATTCGCTAAGCTTAAGAAAAATAAAATAAAATGCTCATACATAAATCTTAAGCTGTCATTTGGGACTGTTCCAAAAGACCTCAAGTACCTGAGCAATTAACCTCTTATCTAGACACACTTATCGGCCAAAAATATAAACATTTATACAAACGTACATACATATCTACATAGAATGCTGGTGTGATACTATTGAACCAGTATTTTTACTATGCGGTATGTGCTGTTCGACAATTGAAGTAGTATCAAACATGTGAAAGACTTCACAGCAGTGCAATTAACCATCTAGAAGTGCAGCATTAAGTTGACACACCACCATAGGACCATATATTCCCAAATGGTGAAGTATCGAACGTACAGGTTAGGTACACCTATCATATAAGACTATCATTCAATTTGTTGCGAATCCAAAATCCAATGAGTTTGCAGATTATTTTACGATTTTACTTCATGCCTACTTGTATGCAGCAAGGGGGCGGAGGAGTGTGGTGATGCGAAAAACTCTTGAGATGTCAACTTTGCTAAATAGATAGATACTTAATAGACAGTTTGATTTTTATTTTGTTAAGTGAGTTAAGACGCAAATCGTGAATCACGTGTGGTATTTGTAACTGTTTTTTATTCTACTTTCAATTGAGTTTAAAGTGAACAAAACTTCAAAGTTTGCTCTAAATGAATCTTAATTTTCTCACTATTCTTAAATCAGATAATAATAGCGTCTAATTAAAAAATGTTTGCTCAAGTGGGTATCTAAATATTTTAAACATTTTGGTATAATTATGTCAAATAAAGACGAAAATTTATTTGATATTCTTTATTAGGAAAAAAAACCTTTAATAAAAAATCTTGAATTGATTCATCTGTGTGTATTTTTAAGAAAACAACTTTGTTGTCATCATTCAAAAACAGTAAAAATAGTTATCTTGTGAAAGTTTTGATATGATTGTTTGTATGATAAATTAGTAGATAAACTAGGCATATAAAATATTGATAAATTAAATTAAAAGTAAAATTATAAGGTTCCACAAAAGTTTGGTTAGGAAAAATTGCCAAAGCGTATAGGTTTGTTCAAAATAAGAAATTTTATAGGAATAGTTTTTTCCCACATTTTCAAGCTCTGGAGAATTTTTTGAGATAAATATTATGTCTATAATAGTGCATAGATAAAGCAAATTCAAATTTAAATGATTAGGGGAAGATTATAAATGAACTTTATGAAACAAAGCGATATAAAAACATTACTTTAATTTTGGCGTGGTGTGCTCAGAGTAGATAAAACATATTTGTTTTCAATGTTTAAAATTAGTGCATTGATGAATATGAAAAATAAAAAAATGCTGTAAAAATAACTAAAAAAAAAAGAAATGCCTATTGCCTATAACTAAGACATGCTTTAATCTCAAACATTTGATTCTACTTTACCAACGTTAAAGTGTCATAAGTTAAAGATAAATAGTATAATACATTTTTACTTTTCTCAGACATTAGTTTCTTACATAATTTTGCCAAATTTTTGATCTCCTTATGACTTATATCCTCAATTAATTTTTTCATTAAACTATTAAAACCACTTGGAAAAACACAATTTCAAAAAACCACTTTTTTCCCACTTCTAAATTTTGTTTGTTTATTTTTCAAATTACAAAATAGGAATAAATTATAATTTGTGCCCGCCTTATAGACATCTACATCATTCATAATAATTGTAGTCATCATCATCTCATTAAAACAAGAACTCAAAATTAATGGCAAATTAAATTCTACACGTACGTTTGTTAATGTTCTATTGTTAACTGGGAAGTCAAATGAAAAAAAACTTAACACACATTCTTATGCCAGAATAGAACATTTCGCAGTTATAAAAAAGTCACTTCTTGTTTTAAATTATTATTTTTATTTGCTTTTTATAATAAAAATACGTAGCAGTTATGTGTATAGTAATAATTTTTTTTGTTTTTTAGGAGAAAACCTTTCAAGGCCACCGGAGGAAGTTAAAGTTTATCAGCACTTTTGCTTTTTTTCGCAAACTATAAGAAACGAAATTAGGGCCAAGTAACTTTTATTTATTATACTTATTTATTTAACGTGATGTTAAATATATCAACTATAACATAATGGTTAGATTTTCATTATTCACTTATGCAAATCATGCGAGTTCCTAAGGTCGTAAAAATATGCTTCACATTTTTTTTATTCTTACAGCTATGCGTGACACAATAACAATACAATATAAAACTTACTGTATGGATTAATGTTATATCCGTTATCGTGTGGTGCTCCTTCTAGTATTACTTTTTCAACAATGAATACACAAAGTTGAAAATCTTATTCTCATATCATATTTCTAAAACAACACCCACACCTAGATCAGTATGATAAAATTAAGTAAATAAAATATAATACATCTTATTCTCTATCCCAAAATTTGTATATTGCCACAGAAGTTCTACTGCGTAAATAATAATTATGTACGTTTAAATTCTCCAGAAGCAATAAGTAAATATTAAAAAAAAAAAAATGAAGCATTGGGAAAACAAAAATTGGTAGAATTAAATTCTTTACGAACGCCATAAGGCTTAAAATAACATTTGAATGTAATCATTTTAATATAATCTAGGGGAGAAAGGGGCTCCTTTAAAGTTAGAGAGGTTTTAGTTTATAAATGTATCTTCATGCGCAGTTATATATAAATTGTTTTCAATGCAGGCGTTATCAAAAACTTGGCATGATTGTTTCTTGGAAGTTTCTACAAAAAAAATTCAAGATTCAAACTTAAAGTACAACCTACAGCCTAAAAAATATCAAAAAGCATGACTTAAAAATAAGTAATAAAATATTCAGAAATCGATAAAACCAAATTAGAGCCTGTCCAAAGCCATCTCTCCCCTACAATGTTTGATTATTTAACATTTACGTAATTGTATTGTTCAATTTACCTTTACGTTCAAAAAACCAGAAACTGTAATTTTTTTAACTATTCTCAGTAGGTATGATATTCTTATCAGTTTTTGTTTTTAAATTAATCTTCTTGTTGAACTTGTGTAGTTATATGGGTCTTGTATTACCCATATAACTAACTACACAAGTACCCAAGGTAGATTCGTTCATGTTCATATTGTTTATATTTACTTAATCTGTATTGTTTGTTTTCTTCTTCAATGTATGCGAAGGTGTTTAATGAAACATCCAAAGTAGGTACCTACATACATTTATATGAAATTTTTATTCTTAATAAACACATTTTGAGACATTTCTTTAAGATCAACCATTTTTTTTTTATCGAAATGTTCATTGGTTTCACACAGAAAGCTAATGATTCACGTGAAAATATATATGTCTATATATTTGTGTGCACAGAAAAATTCCTTAAAATATTAATAAGCGTCGCGTAAAATTATTTTTTCTGAAGGTAAGTAAAAACAGCTGTAGTAAAACCCGAAAACATTTTTCTTTGTTCTTTAAAAATTTATATCGAGAATATTCACAGGTATGTACATATTATCTACATACGTATATCGGAAGATAAGTTTTTGAAATTTACACTATCAAAATTGCTATCAAATAGTTTTTAACTGAGCTTAACCATTTTAATTTTTTTTAAATAACTCAACATTGGCATTCAACTGAAAGTAAGAAAATCACCTTTTTAAATAAAAGTGGTTGAATTTGTTGTAACTTTCAAAATGGAAGCTAACCCATCATTTGATACCCACATATGTGATAGGCTGATAGGTAAACTATATCAAACAAGGAACCGGAAGTAGCTATTTTATGACCAAAGTAAATCTAAAACGGATTAGCCAACTGATCGTTATCTACTCATTTGGGGTTTTTAACCCATTTACAAACGTAAATTAAATTTTAGAGATTTAATATTCTAAATTAACACTTATCTGGAAAAAGATGCAAGATGATGTAAATAACAAGTCCAATAAAGTTTAATCAAAATATGATAATATTGCTTGACAATAAAACTTAATAAAAATGTTTATAAAACCTGTGATTTCAATGTTATAATTTGGAAAACGGCTTAAATTCATAGTTTGACCATAGACATTGCAGGAGATGCGTGGATCGCATTAAACATTTGGAAAAGCCCCAAAGATAACAAAACAAGACTTTAGTATTGAGAAGCACCAAGCATTGGAAAACTTGTATAATCTTTTTCAACCGGATCATTACTTTTCCGTCCGGAATGGCAGTATGAAAATTACCCTTTTTGCCTCAAATCGAATTATGCGGCCTGAAGGTATTAGCATGTCGAACAGTAGATTAAAGAATATATCGCTTTTATTTTCTGACCTGTACCAAAAAAAAAAATAATGCGATTGAATTATTAAAAAAAAAAATAATATAAAAAATATATAATAATAATTCAAATTGTAAACAAATACCTTGTGTTTTCATTAAAATCCCTCTTTCAATTCTTTATGACCCTCATTGTTAATAATATAAATTTACATCGTTTACTTCGAATATGCATGCATTCAATCGATGTTTCAACAATAAAAATACAAGTAAATCTTCAGGTTTCAAAAAGAAATTGTCTCTCAAGGAATACAGAAGTAACAAATAAATCAGTTGTATTATCATATTGCATGCAAACCTTTTGAAATATTTTATTTTGTACCAAATTATCAAAAAACAAAAATTGTCAAAATAAAGAAACGTCATATTTTTTTTCTTTTTTGTTTTTGAAAATTGATTTAAGAGATAAATTATTTACATACTTTTCAATAAAAACGTAAGATAATTGGTAATATGTTTAATTCTTAAATAACGTAAATATTTTTAAATTAAATTAAACCTTGTTTGCCAATGAAAGAAGAGAGAACAATTTTAAAGCCATTGCTCTTACTAAAAGGTCAAGCACATTGTTGGTGTTGTTCATCTTCAATATAAAATTTTACAATATTTTTTATGAATATTCATTAGCTTCCTTATGAAAACCAAAAATATTAATTTGTCTCTAAAAGCTATGTAGTTCCAATTTATTGTACTAATTTATTTCAAAAATAAAAAAATCAATAAAATATATACTAATTCAATGGTAGCATTATTTGTTTCTCTACACATACCGGTTATTTTGTAGTGGAAAATAATTTTTACTCAATTTAAATTTTTTTGTTTTAATATTGAACAAATGAATTTAAAATAATAACAATCTTCATCTTCTCAACCACGTGCAAGACAAACCGGTTTTTCCTTTTACGGTAGGTTATTTGGAGCTGTGATGATTTACTTAAAATTATTATATTATATACAGAATGCTGTCAATAACATTAATAATTAATCTTATCTAAGATATAAATTATTTTGTATGTTTAATTCATTTCTTTAAAAATCTATTTAATTCTATATGATACATTGATGATGCATTTGAAAAGAATTTCACTACGACGCAAAGTTGAGATGATATTGATTTCGAACTTGATTGTCGAACAATTTTTGTATTATGTAGTTTTAAATATACTCGTATAAACAAAAAATAATGACGCAGATTTTTTTTAGATTGAAAAAACAAATGTTTTAGAAAAGAATTGAGTTCGATATAATGAGTAAATGAAGAATGAGTTACTTTCTTACGGCTTTTTAATCAGGGTATTTCACCAAGTAGGTACCCGCGTCATGATTTAGCTACGAATGTCATACGCAATTTGTTGTTTTAAGCGAACTATAAAGAAAATATCACACTATAAAGAAAATAGTTTTAGGATATTAAGAGTATATATATTTTTTGCCACAAATTACCATTTTTGTTTTGAAAAAAGTTTAATTGCTTCATTCAACTTAATTTAATTAAATTTAGTTGACGAACAGCACAAGTAGAGCCTTAGCGTGAACCACTAGAGTTGGAGAGTTATGGTCCCACTGGAGATCATAAAAATCGCTGGTAAATGATGATGCATAAGAAGAACATTAAATTTATTTTAAAATTAAGATAAATGGGATACACGTGACGTCACATCGCCGGAATGTCATACCGTGTTATCTTTATACCACGGTGTACAACAAAGATATCACAGTTTTGAACCTCGATAAAAGGCAACATTGAATTGCTGCATTTCGTTTTTTTTAAAACTATGATATACTTTTACTGATGATATTGTTGCAGCTTATAATGCCATGCAAACATCTTGGGTTAACCATGAATAAGAATACATTTTTTTTTAATCCTGCGAACTAATTGGGGCAAAAATAGTCCCAGTGAGTGAGTAGATTGGTCAACTTTAGTTAAACTGAATCAGGGCAACACTGATGGACTTAAATCTATTTTAACTAGGTTATTCAAAAAATTTAGTAAATTCGTTATGGATATATTCTAAAAATCGTTATGGGACATTCGTTTAAGTCCTATTTTTTTATATTGTTCATAAACTAATAAAAATTATCACTCGCAATACCTATATCTTAAGAATAGTTGATGCTGTTAAAAAATTTTAAATCACTCAAATTAATTAAATCAACGAAATTATTGATATTCATAAGATGGCAATATCATGCAGTCAACATGAAATTCTTTGTTTTGCTTTGCCTATATTTTAAAAAATAACTGTTAAATTTTAGAATGATATGTACACATTATTTAATTATTATTATTTAATTATTAGTTTGATTGATTTAATAAAAAATTGAACTTGAAAAAATTATTATTGATCTATTTTTATCTACTATGTATGGTAAGATGGCCAAAAAATTTGATCCCGCACTTCTGTCTCTCTGCGCATCTACATATCTGTTTGGCTACTTTAATTAAAATCCATAATGGGATCGCACATAGGAGCAATTATGTAGAAACGTGCGACCTGTACATTTTATTTTTAAACGAAACCATCCGTTGAGCAAGAAATTTCTTTCAAATTGATTCCAACCTTAAAACTACATAATACCTTTAACCTTTAATGTTTGAATACATCAAGTAATTGAATTTGACAAATGACAAAACCTTATCACAAATCTTCTTATCATTGATTGCATTAGTGTGTTTTAATTTTTTTTTTACTAACATCAACAGAAGTTAGAAAGTTGTAAAATTGTATGACACCTCGCATCAACTAATAAAGTTAATGCAAGCAGGTAAGTACTCACGATCATAAAAACTAATAAAAGAAAATAGAAGTAAAATAGACGGTACACACAAACATACATGATTTATGATTATATACATATGTAAGTCCTCAGTGAAGTTATAACTACACGGAACATAATACCGATGAAAGCAATTGATCGAAATTTGCTTTAAATGGAAAATTATGCTCTATACATATATTAACATGGATGTCAAAATAATGCAATAATATTTAAAAACATTTCTTTGTATAGGTATATATTTTGATATATAATAATTACAAGATATTTCTATTTTCAAACAACTATACATCACTTTAAAATATTTTTTTCTTGAAAAAACATAATTATGAAATAATTAATTTCCTATACATAATAAGAAAAATTTTAAATTCAAGAAATTTATCTTTGTTTGAAAAAATAAAATAACTAGTAATATCTTAAAATTTTTTTATACGAAAAATACAAATATAAAATCAGTCCCAAAAATATTATTATTTAATTAGAAAAGTCTTATTATCATACGAAGCTTTACTTTATATATTTTTAAAAGATACAGAATCAAAAAAAAAATATTTTCAGTGTAACCAATGCATTTTAAAAGTGTAGAATTAGAAAATACTAAACTGTTTCACAAATCCTATCAACATTTATCTCAATTCCCCGAAAAATATTTTTCTAACCGCTCACAAATAAGAATAACACTAATTTATTTTATTTAAAACTTGGGACAGCATGGGACAAAACAACACGCACTTAAGAAAAAAATATCTTTATGAAAAGTTCACTAACCTGTTTTCTCGACCATCGTTCAAATTTATGTGCCTTGACCAAATTTAGAGCAAATGCGACGTTCACACTAGCCTCAGTTTCAGAATATTATAAATCTCGAAACGCGTTTGGAATTGAAATTCCAGAAGTATTATATGAAACACTATTAAGTTCAAGCTGCACCCGATTGGTATAAAAACTCAGCTGATAAAAAACAACCGCACAAATATAATAATAAATATACAGAAACTCTTAACTATAAAGTGCACTAGAAACAACTTTTCCTAAAACACCGGCCGTATAGGTTCCAAGACAAAAATGTATGTTAATAGTTATAAAAGAAAAAAGAAGAAAGTTTTCTTATTCTCAAGTTCAGAGTGGGATATTGGCACTTCAACAGTTAAATTCAAACTAAAAACAAATACAATTATTGATACCGAATTGGCAGCAGTTTTTTGCCAAAACTAAATAACTTTTTTTTTTATTAACAATAACTGATTGAGACCGCAAAATTCGAGTGGTTGTGCTCGGGGTACTTTCTCGGGCTGTTGGCGCTGTCGCTTTCAAAGTTCGAATGGAAATAAATGAAAACGTTAAGCTACAAAACTGATATAGTGCGCTGACTTTAGATGTAGAGTTGTGTTGAATGTTGAACTTGTACGCTTGATGTGCCAGAGAAGGCGCAGACTGGCAGACTAGCAGATATAAGGCTCTAATGTTAGCCATAAGAGTTAGGAATTGTTAAGTGTTACCATATATATTTTGTAATGGCAAATATTTCGTTTTCAAGAATTAATAAAATAAATTTTATACAGTAGCTTACCTGATATTTAATATAATGACAATTATTTTATTTAATACTGGCACGTAGTATATTAAATAAATTAATTAGATTAATTAATTAATGTATTTAAGAAATTTAATTTCAATTATATTTTATAAACAAGTAGGTACCCATTTAGTATTAATTTTCTGTCGAAACCAAATGACTATGGTGAAAAGGTTCTTTAGAAAAAGCTTTTTTGCAATTTTGAAGTTTAAAGGAGATGCAATTTTAATTTTCACATGAAGTGGAAATGTGGTTTTTGTTAGCATTTATAGCGGCTAGTGGAAAGACCAGACCGATTTAGGTCTCTTTTGATGGTATCTTGAGAAACGAGACCATGATGGCAACCTACTGAGAATCTCATTGATTCTTTTAGAATTGAATCGGTCTTGTAGATTTAAATTGTTGTTCTTTGTTTTTTTCACAAAAAAAAAAAAAGATGAACCAAAAATAGTTATGATGACAAAAAATAAAATTTCAAAACAAACAATCAAAATAAAATCTTTTAAAACCGAAGCGATGGTCACCATAAATATTTACTTTGATTATTGTTGTTTTTAGTTTTAGTTTGTCAAAAAAAAAAAAATGTGGTGGTTGGTGGTTCAGTGACGGTTGGATTGCATGCAACCAAATAGTGAATTTCTTGTTATGTGTTTTGTTTTGTCTTAGACTTTGACTAAAAGATAGAAAGTGAGAGGCCATTGAAGAAATCCCTCTGCTGCGTCATAATAAATAAATGAATGAATCTTATAATGCTAGTTCGGGGTTTGTTTGAATATTTAGGCTGCTACTGTAACAAAGGTTGCATTAGGTTTGAATTGAGTTCGATGGAATTTTTTTTTTTCACTCTTAGGTATTTGCTTATTAGATCTTGATTTATTTTACCTGTACAATCCATTTTTTATTAGCATTGGTTGGTACAGTGTATCTATATGTTTGGTACGATATTGATAACAAAATAAATTCACATGAATTGGTTGGCTTGGTTAAATAATAAGGGCTAGTTTGTTCATAGAGATGCTGATAGACCGAAATTTGCTGATTTACTATAAATCTATGAAAAACAACGGACTAAGGAAAAAAATTAGATTAGTTAAGTAGAAGGAGTAGCCTACTATTGGTATAGAAAACAAATTTTGTTCAAGTGATTTATGATTAATTGTGTTTGTGTGTGCGTTTCTAATGGGTATATTAAAGTCACTTCTCATATTTTTGGCGTTACTCGAATTTTTATCTAAATTTGAGAATTCAATTCAAGACATTTTTTGCCGAGAATTATATTTTCTGTTAAAATATACCCATTCAAAAACAAGCATTTTTAAATTTATTTTTCCGATTTTCTCAAACTTTAGAGTTAAGGCACATTTAGAGTTAAGAGAAGCTTATAAAAAATATATATTAAATTTATACAACCCTTCAGAAAAAAACGAAAATAGTTAAATGAAAAATTGATTTTATTCTGTAGGCTTAAGTACTTAAGTATTCAAATTACTTTGTCAAAAAATATTTTTCAAAAAACGGTACTATTTTGGTCAAAATTTAATTAAATTCTAAATTTCATACATTTTTTAAGTTACCAGCGTGACAGTGTGAAACTCCCGTATAAAATTTAAGTATCAGTATCCGCAGATCCAACACAAACATCGTAATTAAAACCCTGGACCTTGACCCAATTTTTCGTTCTTATCAATAGACTAAAAAAAAAGTCTCGCAAAAAGTTTTTTAAAAACTTTAGCATGAACATTTTTTATATGCACTAAAATGCACTAAAAAAAATATTCTAAACCCAATTGTTATAGTTCTTCATGTTTTGAACAAAATTGTTTAATATAGCATAACCACTATTTGCATCTTAGTATCTTATTTATATTTTTTTTACACTTTAATATTACTTTTTGTTTATAATACTCACGCGCTGTAAATGAGAAAAATATTTTGTATTATATGACTAATAATAATAATTCTCATAACTGAGGTAATTTGTGGTATTATTCATAGTAAGACCAAATTAAAACAAATAAAAAAAAATCAACTAAAAAACTCTGCTTGCTTACATATCCCATCAATAATTAGAAAATAAAACCATGACAGGAAATAATATTTTTTACGTTTATTTAATTGACTACTTATTAGTAAGGTGATCATCTAAAATGCTTAAAGATATTTCTGATATAATCATTAAGTTTTACAAAAATCACTTTAAGCTTCTATCACCACGGAAATTTACACTACGGAAATTTTTCAAAAAAAAAAAAATAATTTAACATGCAATAAAATAAGACATGATATGCTACTGTAAAATTATTATTACTTATCGAAAACAATTTTAATTTCATTACGTTATAGAGAAGCAGATAATAATTTTGTAACCAAAACAATTAATTGTCTTTATTAGATTTTTCAACTTAAATTTAAACACGAACAATCGAACAGCAGAGCACAGTCAAATTTAAAGTTAAAAAAAAATGAGTCGTGACTAGAAATTAAGAAAGCAAAATCAATTTGGACACTTATTATTTTCTACATATAGAAATGTTGACAATGTAGGCAGTAATTAATCAATTCGTTTTTCGTTTACACTTCAATTTTTTGTTGTGTTTATAAAACTAACAACATTATGCGACATCATAGTGCACATACATGGAATATCTAAGGATAGCTTAGATTAAAATTTTAAACAAATTTGCAAATTTGAAAAAAGGCTTATAACTTTTCTTTTAGAGATTGTTTTGTGTAGTTTTTATTTTAATATTTTAAAACAAATTCGTTTAAATTTGAAGACTTTTAAGCTTCTACTCACTCTGCAGCCTAGGGCAAGTATTGGTTTTGTGCCAAACGAAAATATTGAGGTCATAATTAAAATCAACGAAAGCAGTTTTTGCTATGCCGCCTGTCTGATGTGCCTCTTCAGCCTGTACCTACAACCATTGGTTGTATTTTTATGTGAGGCAGATTGAAATTTCGCTTTACATTTCGCCTATACATATCAAGAAGTTGGTGCAAAAAAGTTCTTAATTTTAGAAATGGAACTGAAATTATTATGGATCCGTGTATTTATCATTACAAAAAAAATAGTTATTAGGAAAAAAGCGGAAAATACATTTCACATTTCATACATACATTTCATTTTTTTCAAAAATACAAAATTAAATTTTGTAAGGAGAACGCTATGTTCTTCAATTTTTTATTGAAGTTTGAAAAAAGACGAAAAAAATGTCTTTTGCAATTCTTACTTTCTGTCTGTCAGTGAGTTTGTGTGTGAAAAATATTCACATATTTTTTCGAAAATTTCATATTTCGAAAACCGCTTGTTCGATTTTTTAATTTGGCATCTACTTCTTAAATGTGGCATCCTTTTCTCCTCTTAAAGGTATACAATACTTAAAAATAGAAAAATAGAAGTTTGTATATAAAGATGAGAATTGAACCCAAACCACGGACTACCTACTAAATTCCCGAAAAATAAATATGTTCAAGATTTTAATAAAACTAAAATTAGGTAAGCAAATAATTATCCGGGATTTTTTTATTATTTGCCTAGCCTTTAAGCTTTATTGAACCAATGATTATGTATGTGCCATAATATTGTCTTAATAATACTTTAATTTATGTCAAAACCTATTAAAACAAGTTTATGGCTGTTCAAAAGTCTATCGTTTAATATAACAAATCTTCTCCTCCACGCAAAGTTCTTGCACGCGAATGAGCATAAACAATTAATCTTCGGAAGTTATCTCTTCATGCATAATGGCCAAAGCTTATACCATGACTTCTGGTTTATCTAACTGATCTTATCCTAACACTATTGTATATACATGCAAACCTTTCCTTAAAATGGTGACAAAGGATGTTTGCATAAAGAATAGTAAAAGTAAAGTAAAAATAGAGGTGTGTAAATTTATTAATTAATTATCTTCCCTCTGTATATACTCGTAGCTCTGTAAGTAAATTCGACCACCTAATTTCTAGCTTCATGGTACTTTTTCCAGTTCAAAAAAAAAAGATGTCAAGGTTAGACAAAAATATATCTACCAACTATTCTTATTTTGGAGATTTTTTTTTGTTTTGAAAAAAAAAATCTCACCTATAACCCTTATTTCACCAATAAACACGTACTTATGTAGTTAGGTGCCTACTTATTTGTAGATACGTACACAAAAAAAATGAAATATGTATGATGTATCAATCATTCAAATTATAACAAGTTAATAAAGAAAGCAAAAACTCAACTTACCAGCTAAGATTAATTGTTTTACATTGCCGGATTACATATTTTTAAAAGAAATAAGAAAAGTACTTTGAAATAGATCCGTTTTTTTTCATCTACATAGGTAAAATAAACAGTCAATATTTTGAAAATTTGTTAACAAACACCAACATTTTTAGGTATTAAACATTTTGCATTAATTTCTACTAGCATTTATTCTGGATATCGAGTAACTGCACATCGACTTACGGACCTCTATACTACAATCCATATGTCTATAGTCCGCACCTGATTTTGAATTTTTTGTAAAAAAAAAAAAACTCCATAATCTTGACTCTTTTGTTCAAGGTCAACAAGCTTTTTCAAATTTTGGACAAATTGGATAACTTGAATGATGGGAGTTTTTTTTTCAATAGATTTGCATGAATAAAAAAGGAGGCTGTTATTTGAACACCAACTGCAAATAATAAACATAAGTATATGAACAAGAAGGTGGTGAAATTATAACTACCGTGTTGTAGTTTGTAAGTATCCAATTTTATTTGACCAGAGGGTATTTTTATTTAAACAAGTAAACTTAGTTTTACTTACTTTTATGCTTTTTTATGGTTGCGCACTTTAAATTGACTCCAATTGCTTGTATTCGATTGGTACAGGTACTTACGATTGTTTTTTTTTTTTTTTTGGTTTTGCTATTCAAGCGAACAATAATTTATTATTTCGCAAACATTTCCAAAAATAAAAAAACATTGTAGATTTGGCATTTTAGCTTGTTTGGATGTTTATTAATGAGTTCAAAAGTGTAACGATATGTGTGCATGTTAATAGCTCAAAAACTATTAATGCTTTCTTAGAGAATAACAGAAGTAACAGATGAAGATCTTGTTTGATAAAAAGATAACGGTTTACATGTTTTTCAGCCGAAGTATTATTTAAATAAGTATATTAAAACAAATATAGCTTATACCTTCCAAAAGCCAACTTTGGGTTACCCTCAAATTCATCCCGAAAATACTATTGTACAGTATTGTGAGCCTTCTTTATAAATATCTTTTTTATATGAGCATTTATATCGTTAATCCTTTAGTTATTTTTAATTTCGATAGTTGAATAACCACACGATTAGAGGAAGCAGTTTCATTGCTGATTTGAAAAAAAAAATAGCTCTAATGATAGTTCCCGTAGATTAACGCCCTTGTTATATTCTCGCTTTGAAATTGAAAAAGATCTTTAAAAATCATAGATTACCTATTTATGACATAAAACGGTCTTCGACCACAATTTTTTAGAGGAAACTTCACAAAAAGAACGGGCATTCCTTTTTTTTTGAAACTTAAAAAAGACTGAAATTGTTCAAGTAATGATAGAGTAAAAAATATTTTAAGCCTAAAATCAAAACAGTTTTTTAATTGGAATTTCGAGGGAATAATTTGTCAAAATCTGATTTTCCATGCCTAAAGCGCCTACAAAAAAACTTGGCACATTCCCTCTTGCAGTGCTTTCTCTCCCATTAAATAATATTATTTGTTGTATTTTTTAGATGGATTTTTAGACGGATGAGAGGAGGAATATGTGTTTTAGTTTCAAGTGCTGGATTTTACAAATTCGCGTGATCAGATAAAGCTAAATTACTATAAATACTTACTATGGACTCAAAACGACCTCGCTGTTTATTAGAAATTTAATGCCAAATAAGTTCATTGGAGTAACGATACATCTACTCACATTTTGCAGATTCGGTATTCTCAACAAATATATTTCTGAAGGCCTCTACATATCGGAAATTCATTCGAATATTGTGCTTATAATTTATTTGTATTATTGTCTATTTGTCACAACGATCAACAAATTTGATGCGTTCCGCCAGAGTATATATAAATTTATATGTCAAGGAAAAAAAAACTTCTTTACTTAATCACAAATTTCATTTTTAAAATTCAATCAACGCATTAAAAAAACATTAATCAGATGAAGATGATTAATATAGCCTTGGAAAAAAAGTTCTTAGCAGATTGACAGAATGACCAAATAAAATAATAATGATGCTGCACCTTTAGCACCACCACTATCCTTAATGATCTGATCAAACTCCACCTTCTTGGAATTTCCCATCAAATCAATCATACATTTTAGTAACGTTTCCAGATTGTTTTTTTTTTTTTTTTTTTGAAAACCTGACAAGTCACTGCTTTTAAATTTCCCTTTACAGGATACATTACACGTCAAACAAAAAACCATTAAAATTCCATGTCATCATCGTTGTTAACACATAAACAATTATTGAAGATGATTTTTTATTTTTTGTTGACAAAACTGCACTTAAATAAAAGAAAATCCGCAAACCGCAATGTGCGGCAAATAATTTTCTATCATTTAAAATACTATTTTACTGTAGCCAGTATAAATTTATTAAAATCAGCACGCCTTTTTGTGTGTTTTGAATAGTAATATTTTCATCAGGCTCTGATTTTTCGTTGCATTTCAGCTACAAGCCATTCGAACTACCTACTTTGCATGGCTAATATTTATTTTGCGTTTTAGAACTAAGTGTGATTTTGTTTGTGTTTCAAATAAAATTATACCACCTTCAGATTCACACGTCTAATTCTTTCCTGAAGTCGAAACTGCTTTAAGAGAATAGAATGATTTTATCGATCTCAAAACTGTATGCAAATAAAATAATGTGAAATCAGAAATTAAGAAACCTGAATTATCAAGTTATCTGATTTAAGCTTGTTAACCTACATACATACATAGTTGTAGTATTAAGATTTGACTTAATCAATCTTATTTTTATAGAAAATGTGATGACTTGACTTTATAGCGTTCTGCTTTCCCTTTCCGGGATATACAATGACACCAGTCTCAATTTCACTTTGATTTAACTATACCCAGGGTATATGAGTTATGGCAACTTGAAAGCAAGTTTGCTTCAGTTTCTGTCGATTGCAGAAAAGTCGGTATTTAAATTGCAGAATAACGCTTGGGTTCTTTTGGTGACAATTGAAGGTCCTGTTTGTGTTTAAGGTGGGTCAAATTTCAATGAATAATTGATAGGTCAACCTTTGAACTTTTCATATGAAAATCATCCATCTCTTAATCAGATAGTTGTAAAATGCAATCCATGCTTACAACGGTTGGCCCCAAATAAATTCACAACTTTAGCAGCTTTAGAATAAAAATTATGATACTTTTTTTTCCTGTGGTCAGTCTATTTACATAATACATATGAGTGAAAAGAGTTTATGTATCAATAGTTTAAAAGGGATTCACAACTCACCGGGTTTAGTTTATGTTCTTATTAGCGGATTATTTTGTGGTTTTCCAGATCTTATTAGAGAGTTTTTTTGCAATGTACCTAGATCTAATTTTTTATAATAGGTAATGAAGTAAAACAAAAAAAAATATCCAAAAGTTGTACAAAAGAATAAGACACAACTCAAAACATAAGCTGTCGTATGGATAAATAAATTCTAAACTCTTCTTAACTCTAAAATGCCTTGCTTCCTGAAGTAAGTGTGAAACTGCTATTTACATAATATAATCAATTTTCACATTTAAGTAACGTTAACTTAAGCCTTTTAACTTGAATGTCATCCATGACTTTTAAAGGTAGCTTAAAGCCCCCTGGTATTTAACATGTTAAGTCTGACTCTTACACCAATAAAATCTTATGCAAACTGTTATCAATCTCGCATTTGAAATTAAATTAAATTTTCAGAAACTTAAATTAAAATCTGTTTATCTTCCTACGTTAAGTTTTAATGAAACACACTCGTGAAGCTGAATCCGAAGTTTCTTTTATCATTGCAGCTTGCGATAAGCTCAATGGTATATGAGAAATTGGGAATACATTTTTCCAGGGGCAATGTCTGTTACGTTTTTGAAATTTAATGCCGTTATTTTTTTTAATGAGTTCCTAAACCTACTAATTTTTTTGGACATGCAGCTAAACTGAACGAACTAAATATATACTAAATTGTATATTATGCTTAGTTGATATACACAAAAACGTCTAAATGATGTTTATACATATGTTGTTTCTAAATTCAGTATTTCTATGATTTAGAAACACTCTATATGATGATAATACGTTACAACTTGCATGCTATGAATGTAATTAATGATTTTTAGAAAGAGTATCTTAAAGGATCCTGAGCCTCAAATTGCCTCGAGACGTCTCTGACTAGAATTAAATTCGAATAGATGTGTTGTTTCCTTAAATCTTAAGGCTATGATCAAACTGGGCTGACTCCTCCGACAGGCAGTGCAACGTGAACACTATCCAACTAAAAGCTTAACTACTTACACCTACTTTACGAATAGTACTTTACCTACACCTTTGTATATAAAAACCATAGTACTATCATGGCGAGTTTTTTTTTTCATGTTGCCGGGACCTGGGTGGTGGCGCTGCAAAATTTGAGGTGTAAAATTTGATTTGGGGAGTCTTTAAGCATCGGAAATTGTTCATAGGAGCAAGAGGAGACTATTATTTAGATTATTGCATCCAAAAAATATCAATAAATATCGATTAAAGCCTCCACAAGCTCTCCGCAAAAAAAAATTGAGTAAGGGTTGCCGGCACACTTTAGATGTCGCCCCACTCGACTTCCACTATGATAGTACTATAGTTCTTATATACAAAGCCTACACCGAACTACGAAATGTAAGTAGTTGAATGTAGCCAAACCTTAATGCTTAGTAATATTTCGTAGAAAAATATTGTTTTTTTTTTTCTTCTTTACCTAGGCTGTACTGTTATGATTTTTTTCCTAAAACTATGCAGCAATTCCATTACTGACATGATGTTTAAAAAATTAAAATGAAATCACTTTATAACCATGCATGGATCTACCAATCGGACAAATGATTTTATTGAATTATTACAGAAAATAAATAACTATTGCTATTTCCGCCCGCAATCTACTTAATGGAAATTTTTATAGTGACATCAATAAGACTTTTATTGTTCTGAGGTATTTTATAGGTAATTTATTTCGTACAGATATGTGATTCACTTGCATATAATTAATGAAAAACGATTAGATTACCTGCATTAACGGATATTCACTATTCAGTTATGTTATAAGAGTATAGGTAGCTGGTTGGAAAAAAATTAAATGATCGTGATAATTATTGTCACTCTGTCATTCTTAATGCGGTAAATATTAGTAATGATTTTTTATGTGGGCTACAATATGCATTACAAGGTTTTTTTTACTTTGTTAACAATGTATGAATTACTGATTCTTCATTCAAATTTATCTGGTTGTCTTATCAAATTCTTGTTTTATTTTTTTTTTTATAAAAAAAACTTTAAAAAAAGTTGGAATACCACAGTAAATATGTGGTTTTCATTTACTTAAATCCATTCTAATACAGGCAATGAAATCATTTTTAACGACAGACAAAAGTTAAATGTAATTTCACAAAATACCAATATTTAATTTGTAGCATAGTTATGAGAATGATTTGAAAATAATTTTTAATGTCTTCTTCTATTGAAAGTGCCTTGGTATGTTAAGATTAGCAGGTAAATTAACATAATTCATTTTGAAAATACATATTTTTAATAAATGTGGTATATAGATATTTCATTTATCACGAAAATAAAATTAAAACATTCCATAAAAATATGTGATGTTTTTTGAATGTTTCATTTTTTTTTATAAATCGTATGACATCAATTTGTTACGAATAAAAATTAACATAGAAAATCATTGACCGTAGAAGCGAAGATGATGAATACTCGTCTTGATTTGCTAATTTGCATTTTATGCAAATACATGGGTATTCCTCATGTTTGAATGAATGAATCAATCGAATTCGAAAGTTATATTAAAAACACTTCCAAATAATGGGGGCTCACAGCTGCACTGAACCAAGTCACAAAAACAGAATCCGGAAATATTTAAAGTTAAAATAAAAAAAAAATAAGAAAATAAAACTAAAACTTAGGATTTTCAAGTTCCAAAAGAAAAATCAAGGTTTTAAATTGAAAACTTTGGAAATTGAAAAATCGGCAAATGTCGCACATTTCAGTATTTTAGAAAACCTTGGCTACCACATGCGAATCCGCGCTCTCATATTGTATGTACATATTTTTGTTCTTGTTTTTTTCTAATTATGTAGTTTTTTGTATGTCTTCTTTTCTCATCTCGCAATAAATTAAGTAATGTATGAAAAAAACCTGTTATTCAATATACAATAATTATGTTTTTTTTCCAAATGGTTGATATTTTTCCATTCGACGCAAGGATCATGCTTTGAGTGACATTACTGTATTAGTAAATGTAAATGTATAAGAAAATGTTGAGAGGGAGCTGGAATGATGTTTTTGTAGTTATAAAGGTAAAGAAGAGAATCGTCTTTTATATTTTTCTTTCACTTATATATTCAAATGCATTTAAATTAACTCTGATTTCGATAAAAAGGGAACCCAGCCCTAAGTCTAATCCAAATTAGTAAATGGTAGGTATACCTACAAATATTGTAGAAATGAATGACTATCCTGAATCAAATTAAAGCAGATTATATTTACCATTATTACATTAAATTCATATTTCCAATTCGATCCTTTCGTTTTCTCAACAGCTGAATTTTATATTTTCAAGGTCTCAATTTTCGCGAACAAAAACTTAGAAACGATGCTCGCAATTCAAACTAAAGAAACGACTTGATAAAAATGCAAAAATGATCGCATGTATGTATGTAGGTATACATACAGATATTTTAAATGAATTTCGTAAAAGGGGTGAACAATAAATTTAAAAAAAAATTAAGGCATTTTTTTTGACAATACAAACATGAAGTTCGTATCTTGCACATACAAATCAAAAAATATTTATACATATAGGTAGGTATGTTAGTTTTAAGTAGGCAACCAATTTATTTTTCTTATCATTTGCACGCAAATAAAACCACAATAAAAAAATCTTCGTTGATGAACGCAGTATGCACAAGCACATAACGTACCTACATTTATGTATGTAGGTAGGTATATGCAAAATTTTTCACTTCATTGTTTGCTTGGAGTTTGGAATAACCATCCCCCTCTCCTCATCCTGCTTCATCTGTAATCTTATATTCGGTGGACCATACAAATTTGAAATCAAAATGGTCTTTATATTTATGTCAACAAAATAATAAATCAAAATTAGCACCACCATAACATCATCATTATATTAATATTTTTACAATTATTACTTAGTAGAAAGAATGGTAGGTAGGTATATGGTTATGCTTCCAACTAAGGATTTAGTTTTATTAAAAAAGCTTATTAAAAAACGACTTAAATTATTTCAAGTTGCGGGGCTAGCATCGAGTTTGGTTTTGGTATGTGTATGTACGTATCAACCTAACAAAACAGCTATAAACAGTCATCACTTCATCAATATCAGTCTTCCCTGGAGCTTCGCGTAATTACATTTCGGTCGTTCCGAATCAAACCAAAAACAAAAATTCTGTATCTATACCTACTCCGACTCCGAGAGTCCGAATGGCTTTTGTTAATTTTGTAAGGTTCATTGCTTATTGTTAAATTGCCGCGATCGCACGCTAAAAAAAATTGTGCTTCGCATACTTAATATTAAAAAAGTATTTTTTTGTTGTTTGTAGAATTTGTGTTAGATTTTTGTTTTATTGTGGATTAACTGTTGCAAAATTGTACCAGTGCGATAGAAAGTGCAAACCTTTATTTGAGATTGAAAGTATTGGTTTTTTTCTTCTTTGCAAGGTATGATCAATATTTGTCCTTAAAATTAAAATGTATAATTAAAATAATTATATATCAACTCATAGTAACTTGCTTATACCTATTGTGTTTTTATGTGTATATAAACTGAGGATTAATTTATTTTAAGTTGTTAAAAACATTTAATTAGCACTAGTTTACAAAAAAAAAAAACTTTGAAGTGATCTTGCCAGTGTCCGTGATTTAATCTGATTAGCTACTGGATAATTTTTTTGGCGTAAGCTTATGTACCTATAGTGCGAAAATAATTTATTCTTTCGAGAAAAAACTAAGAAACTGAGAGTAATAAATTTTTATTTGGTTTGAGTAAAGGAACCATTAGATAAACATTTTTTTTTCAAGGTTAATATATTTATTTTCGTTGGTGTACCTATGTGTAAAGGTATTTGTGCTTAATTTTTACAAACTTGAATCGTTTTTTTTTTGATAATTTGAGGAATATTTTTGTTGTGAGAAACGTTGCAGTAGTGTGGAGTTTATTTCAAGTTCTTATCAATTTATAATGAAATACGGGATGGGTATAGAATTTATGCATTCAAATCCTACCTACCTATATAAGCAAAAACCTTAAGCAACTCCGTTACCAATAAACTGGTGTCAGTCAGTTCAGTTCAGTTTCTTCTTCTTTTTAAAATAAATTTTTTTTCAAAATTTTGAGTTTGAAAATTAATTTTTCAAAAATTATATTCTAAAGCATTTTATTTAGAAAAAGAAGTGGTTTTAAGATGATAATGGTATAGATAGTATTTGTTGTCATTGGTTTTTAATAATTTTTATCCGTTTTGTGGAGCAGGAGAAAAAAACCCTGACCCATTTCTTAGCAATGACACAAAATAATTCAGTATTTAATTTTTTTTTAATTTTCATTTCATGTGATGAAACATGACAGGTGAATGCAAAAGAAAATATTTACCTCTTTTCTCTACATTAAAATATTGTCAGAATATTGTTTAGCAATTGGCTGGCATGTTAAAAGCATTATCTCACTCGCAATTCTCGTTTTAATTAAAAATAAAAATAAATATTATTCGAAGCTAATATAATTGTTGTTTTTTTTTTAAGATTTGGGTTCAATTTGCAATAAAAATTCAATGCGTTTGAATAACAACAAAGTCAACAAAAATAAAATCGATATTAGAGGCTTCTGGTTGGAAAAAAAATTAAACAAATAATGGGCCTTTAAACATATTTTTAAAATTAAAATAAGAAAAAAAACATTTGATAACAAGTAAATACAAAAATAAAGATAAATATTACAGAAGTTTATTTAAGAACAGTTATTTAATAGAGTCTTAACCTGCAAAGAATGTGCGAAATATACAATACATGTAATGAATAAAAATACAAACACTCAGGTTATGAGTAATGTAGTTCACAAACAAGAACGTTTGATTTCTGTGTAGCACGGTTGATAGGGAAGTAGGTACATACTTCGGTTCCTTAACTTGCAAATAAATTTCTGCCGTAAATTCTTAATTCATAAAAAAGATAACCTGAAAATAAGACTCTATGTTATGTAGGTTTATAGAACGTAAGTTAACACAGAACTATACTGTTTATATTAAATTCGAAAAGGAGCAGCAGTTCAAACTTCAAAGCCTTTAATTTTATATTCTGTCCAATTGTGTTTTAATTTACTGTTTCAGTGGTACGTTCAAAATGTACTTCACCAATACCTACTTGATCTTTTCAGGCAATTTGCGTTCAAGAGTTTCTACTTCAAAGTTGACAGCTCTGGCGTCGCAATCATGTTGAACACTTATTTAATTATATTGTTATTTTATTATGTAGATAGTTAATATACGTTCCCAAAATATAAGTAGGTTTCTGTATTCTATATTATATTATGAAGTAGTTATTTTTCTGACAGATCACTTAAATGGAAATTTGCGGACCATCCTACGTGGAGAAAAATTTTCCGTCACGTACTAAATGCACATGCATTGATGTCAATCTGAAGAAAAACAATTGTTATATTAGGCTAGTAGGTAAAATATTACATATGTCCAGTTCAGCATTTAGATCGGTTTTCAAATCACAATCATAACAAAAAAAAACAAACAATTAATTATTATTTCATCAACAAAATCTACATGTACTTGCATAGAAATATTTATATACGAGTATTATAAGAGTACGATAAAGCACGCGACAAAGTTTAATAACGGATATTTTTATAGAACAGTATTAAAAAAATATTTATGCCTAGTAAGTATTACCGTTATTTATTTACAATTTACCATTTTAAGTATTTTTTTTAAATATCCCCAATGGAGGGGAAAAGACCCCCTGAAAATCAGAGGAGCTATGAGTGCATATGACATTAAAGCAGATTTTTTTCGAGCCAAAAGTACCTACATGAATACCATGTTCATACTTAAATTAATCAAGCCAAAAAAAATGTATTACTTTTAAATTAATCACTTTTACGGAAAATAAATATTTAGCCTACTTTTTTTTACATCTCATATGCGAAGTTGAGCAAAAATAAATTAATTTTGTGGACCTGGACCAGTATATTACCTACATTTAAATCGAAAAGCCAAATTTTTCCGCTCATGAATAATTTTTTTTTTTTTGATTTGCCCATTGCGTCATGTTCTGAACCAAAAATTAAACTTCGGACTTCAGCTTGGTTTTGTTTTATTTTTTAATCATTTTGCCTAAACAATCCAATTTATTTGGGTAACTAGCTTCAGGCTTTCCTTTCAATTGATTACGTTTCCTGGAATAATTTTAGAACATAACGGAAGTTAAAAAAAGTCTGTATTAAAAAGAGAGATTAAATAAACATATACATAAAATCTAAACATATATGTACATAAATATCTATAATGTGTTTTAAATAAAATAAAATGATGTTTCAGACAGGCGGTTTTAAATTATTTGTTATAAATTGATATGCATCATCACTTAAGAATCAATTAATGGATCTTTAATAAGAGAATGATTATGATCATATTCTCAGTTATTTTTTATTTGGGAGAAGGATTGAAATAAATATCTTCATCTTCAAAAAACTATTTGAGAAATGAATTATATGTACACAAAACTTAACGAAAAAATAACTTTAATATTACTTTCAAAAGTTATAAATTAACAGATTAATCAATCATGAAACTCGTTTACTACGATCTTGTTTAATGCTGTATATATCGACACTGATTTTTTTAACAATCCAAGGTTTAGTTTTGGAATTTATGGGTGAAGTTTTGATTTTAACACTTGTTTTTATTTCATACAACTTAAAGTCAATAATTTACTATGGACCTTGTTTGAATATTTTTTCACACATTTTTGATAATATGATAAAAGCATGGATTTTCCAAAAAAAAAAAATGTATTATTTTTTTATTGTGGTAAAGTGGGATCGTTCACGTTCCCACTTTACCACAATTCAAATATAGCTTGGTTTCCATCCAGATAAATTTTCATTTACTTCTGGAAAGATTAAATCAATTTTCTACAACTGAGTCCGGTATTTAAAAATCTTCGAATTATATTAAATCACCATGCTCACAAATTTTTCTGGACTTGAGTCATTAAGGTTAAAAAAATATTTTTTTTAAATTGCAATACCTTATGTTTTGCACGACATCGACAATGGAAGAAAGATAGTGTTTTTTTTTGGTTTCTTATGTTAGGAGGTATGTATTTTTATTGTCAAAAATTATGCACTGACGTCATTAAATCCATCTTGCTGTCAGTTTTAATAAAAACAAATTGTTTTTTCTTGTGTAGTCTATTACTATTTGGTGCTTATTAACATATAATAATTTGACTGAAATAAAATACAAAATCACACATTTTGTTCGGTTTGGTAGATTTTAGCATTCATACTTGCTCAATTGAGGACAAAGTGTTGTATTTGTTTGGCAGAAAATAATTTAAGAATAAGAACCTTGTTGTTTATGCATTTTTTGATTGTAGATTGAAAGATAATTGTTGGTTGAACTACGAGTATATTTTGCATTTGAGCATTGTCATTAGAAGTAAGACTGGGCCAAAGTGATTAGTTATGGGTAGAAATAACAACTAAATCAAGCTTTTAGTTTTGCTTGAAAATAATTCAGGATTTTTTCTCAAAACTTATAATAATTTAAGGTTTTAATTTTAGTCTCTAAAAAATAATTATTAAAACTTACAAAACTGGGCTAAAATATTTATTGTCTATAGATTCCCCTTTAAAATTTAAGTGATGAATATTAAGGTAGTCATCATTGATATATTGAATTTCATTTTAATGTGAATGGTTTTCGACCAAATTTAAATTAGGTTTTAGACAGAAATATTAACAAAGTCAAAGCAATAATTATTTTTGCTTTTTAAATGCCTCAAATCAACATTTAAAATAATCAATGATGAAAAGAGGATAGCTATAATCAGTGCCTTATTTAAAAATGTACAACTTCCCCATTGTTATGCATGAGCTCCACGTACGATTTGGAAATGTACATATATGCGGCGTTTATCTAAAATTATGTTATTTTCATATTTAGGTATTTTATTTTTAATTTTTCTTAATACATACATCATTTTGCATGAAAATTGATCTTCTTGCTGCATAACTTCTTGCTATGTATTTACATTTAGACTTAGAAATAGTTCGGAGCTTTGGATATATACATAAAAACTTGTACTTATGTATATAGCAAATCAGAACACTTCATTATATTTAAAATCAAATTTCTGTATTTAGTCACGTAATTCAAAATAGCTGATCCATTTCAATACACATAGATACATTTGAAGCCATATAAAAATAATAAGTTAAGTTGGAACACCCCCAGCCCCCAATGATTGTTGAAGCAGCTCTGTTCAAAAAATAAATTTGATTTATTGATTTTAAAGATTGATATTTATTAATTTTTTTATTTAATGCACAAGTAATACCCACATCATAATACAATGGAATTATTTAGTTTCCAGTTGACTTGTCATTCAAAACTACCTGAATTTATTGTAATTGTGTATAATCATTAGCAACGTAATTTATCATAGCTGATCAGGTTGGAATATAGCATACATTATCTGTGTAAATCAGTGCAGTGTCATGTCAGGCAATTCAGATGAAATTACCACGTAATAAATAATCTTTGCTGCTTACAATAGTGTTTCCAATTATTTCATTCATAAAGTGCAATCTGTAAATAAATGTAGATATTTAAATAACCAACTAACAAAACGCTGAGAAATAAACAAAAAAAAAATATAATGAAAGTTAATTACCTACATAATACAATATACATAACTCGTTTGCATGTATAAATATTTTTTTACAGTAAAAAAAAATACTGTTCCCACGCGCCACGCATTCTTTAACAACGAAAATATAAAATACAAAATAAATCTAATAGAAGAATCCATGAAAAAAAACACTTTGAAGTCTTTTTTAAAATGGTTTATATTTTTCAATTAGGACTCTTCATTCTGTTGCCCACACGCATAAATCTTATTTAAATTTTGTCTCTCATTCATCCACAGCTCTTGGGGTTGAGAGGTTGATACTCTTCATAGACTGTATGGCTTTGGGGCTATTATGGCGTCTTTAATGTGTTCATTTACATTCGCATCTCCAGACCTTATTCTATGTGATCTAAAAATTGGTTCATACCGCAGATCATTTGCTATATGGAAGCGAAGCTTTATACGAGTGGATATTAAAGAAATGATCCATTATTAAGAGTGTGACCACTCATAGTTTTTATTTCTAAAAATTATGTGTATCGTGTTGAGGGTTACATAAGTTATAACCTTTTTTGTAAAATACAAGATTTGGAACAAATTAACATCGAGTAAAGATGCATTCCCACAGATCTATGTGTCGGAAAAATTGTCTTATATAAAACAATCTGACAAAAAAGATATATTAGTATTTGGAAAAATTTACCTCAACAAGCACAATTAATTTAAAATAAAAAATAAAATGTCAAACAATGGAAGTTAATTTTAGATTTTGTTTAAAATATTCTTTCGGATCTTAAAGAAAGAAATTAAATTATTTAATTTTCGAATGAATGTCTTCGTATAAACATTATTTATAAAAATACACATTTACGCATAAAAATGACAATTTTCAAGGTCAGTGTGACTAATTTTTTTAATGTTTGAGATGTCATTTAGAAGTTTTTCTCAAAAAATCGTGGAAAACAATGTTTTTATTCAAAGAACTCTCGCTCTCATCACTTTTAAGATCTCCCAGTGAATCACTTAGACTAGAAGGATGAGAAAAAGTTATTTCCTTCGCCTTGCAAAAAGCATCATTTTGAGCCATTCGTTTTTGGGTTCCTCTTGCTGAAGGCTGACGACCAACGCGACGTGGTCATATCTGATTTTTTTTTCACCTTTATTTTTTAAATTATCTGTTTTTTGTTTACTTGCGTAGGTGGGCATATGTTTGTATAGTTGAAAATTTAGTCTATACCGCCGCCGCCGGTGCTTGTGAAAATAATCAAACGGTAAACATAAATAAAAATTCTGAATAAAGTGATACAAGCTGAGTTAGTGAGAAACAGTTTTGAAATATTCGTGATTTTTTTATTAGAAATATATAATTCACACTTTTACGGAAAAGATGTTCACTAATTAATTTCAAGCTTAGATTAAATGTGATTACTACAGTTAGATGAATAGCAACTTGGCTGCCTTTTCTGGGTTAAAGTGATTTTGCCAAGGGACATAAATTGGTCCGTATAAGCTTCGCATTCATTTTTTAGGATGTGGATCTATCATAAGACTCCCATTAATTTTTAAATATTTATGTCACATTCGACGATAAATAAATATAAATAAATAAAAAAAAAATATCCAATTGCAAAAAAAAAGTTCTGAAAAATAATGGAAGTTTAAAAAATAATTATGTTGATTGCTTTACGATACATCGCATAGGAGATCGACAAGTGCTTAGTCTTTTACATTAAGTCTAATCTTTATTTTTGACTTTAACAGATAAGAAATTTGATATCATTTGCTAATAAATACATATTGAAGTAAAATCATCGAAGAATTATTACATATTTAGATAAACTTATAAACTGATCAAAAATATCGGCGCGATAAATATTAAACTTCAATGTTAACTAAATGCTTAAAAGTATGGTAAACCCATTAGAGCGATTTTTTTTTTAAATTATTTTTTTTTTTATTGGTTATATTTGGAGCTAAAAACTTTATTACGTATTTTTGTATTCAATATTCAATGCTCAAAAACAATGTAAATTCTAGGAACCAGATGTAAAGAAGTAAATAAGATATAGAGCAAAAAAAATCTTCGAGTTTTTATTTATTCACTACTTTTCTATCAAAATCAAATAAAATAATTTAAAATCTTTAAAGCTGGTTCGGAGCTTGAATTGAAAATGAAATCATTCGCCCCACTTATGGTCACACCACAGACGTGATCGAGAGCTTATTAGTTTGGCTTCGTATGCCGGTTGCCGGTCGCTTGTTTAGTCTATTACAGAAATTGAGCTGATCTTGAAATCTGGTCTACACGAATGTTAGATGGATATGTTTACCTAGCAATTTATTATATATTTATTATACGAGTATGCTGCTGATGCTGTCAGAAAATAATTAATTATTCTACTTTTAATGATGTCAGAATTGTTGTAGGGGTTAAATTCGATGATTAATTTTTAACAGTCTTTAATCCATAGCAAAAAGACCGGTTTTGTTTTAAAGTTTTCAACCTAATTTTATGCTAGTATTTACTTACCTAGTTTTATAGTTTTTTGGTATTATATAATTGAGTTTAATGTGCTGTGTTTGTTAAAGATGAATCACTTTTGATGACTTCTAATTTGATGCCATTTTCTTTGTCTTGTTACGGCCAGTTAAAGGGTGTTAACAATATTTTTATACGACTTTATTTTATTGTAGGCAAATACACTTGTAATAAGTTGTTGCGAAATTAATTTATGACGAATGAAGAACCAACGACCGACGACGCGACGCACGTTGAGCGTCGTCAATACAAAATTTGCCATGACAAGCACGTTCCAAAACATTGAGATTTACGTAAAAGAATGTGTGCCGTCAAATCAATTTCTATTTAACTAACTGTATAGCTACTTTGTTGTGAGGTAATTCCAGATAATAAAATTAATACTTACCGGTAGCTATAACCTTTACAAATGAACATACAGTTTAATTCATTTTCATTTGTTTTTTGAAGGATCTTAAATATTTCTATATAAATGATGCATTCACTTTAAATTAGTACTTCTAGTCAATTAGTTAACTTTTAATTTTATATTTACCATTTTGTTCGATAGCTTTGCAGTAAATTACTTTTAAACTTGCATTTACAGCAGATAAACCTAGTCTTCTAAGGACATTTGGAAACATTCAGAATTTTAGACAAATAAAGGCAACAAATCGAAAATATGCATTTAAAATTTTTTTTTTGCATTGCCAAAAACAAACAGACTCGAATTCAGTCTCCAAAAAAAAAGTGACGCATGGAAAAATAAAATCTACCCACATACAAAAAAAAAGATCTGTACCTAAAAATACAAAATAAATTTCACGATTTATAAAATTCTCTAATTAGCAAAGATCTCGTGTCTTTTTTTTATTTTTCTAATTTTCTATACTCTATCGTTAATTAAAAAAAAAAAAAAAAAAAAACCAACCAAATGAATCGGTATTGAATAGGCAGCATATAAAACGTAAATGTTTGCAGGAGCAGTTTGTTTTCGGAACTTGTCGACAGCACCAAAGCTCAATCAGTTGTTTAAACCAAATTCGAAATAAGTTCGGAATCCGAAAAAAAGCACGCAGATATTAGACCAAACAGAGAATTTCAAAACTACAACAAACATTCGTATAAATAAAAGTACCAGTTAATTCAGATTTCTGAATCTAACATCTGCATTGCTAGTCTTGAATTTAATCTGCATATGGAAATTCTCACCTAGTCAAAACAAAATTAATTTTCATAAAAAACGGTTGAACGATTTTAGATAAATTTTATATATAAGATATTAAAAATGATCTTAAAAATGTTCAAATAGCTAACACATTAGTTTAGTTTTTTTTTCTTGTTGCAGACATAATTCTCATAAATGTCTGAATGGATCTAGTTTTAATAGAATTAAAACTACAACTCAACCCTTAAAATATAAAAGTGTTTGCTGGGTATACTTGAAATGATATACCTATAGGTACTCTCTTCAATTTATATTTTCAGGACAGGCCTTATCGAAGAGCTTTTTCAAACAAAGACATTTTTATAATCAGTTTTTTTTGTATATTAATGGTAAGGTTGCTTGGATAGATTTTGAGGAAGGCAATGCCATAATTTTGAGAACAATTAATATTTTTTTTGTTTTAACCACATGTATGTAGATATATTATAAAATTCAACACTTTTAGCTTTTGCACCGCATGAAATACGTTTTCAAGTCAATCAAACCAATCATATGCTATGTATAGGGAATTATTTATAGAAGTTGGAAATCTTCTGATGCGGCGACACAAATGAAAGACAAATATGGTTTAACTATTTTAATTTATTTTCTATAGACTTTATTGTGTCATCGAGAGGGACATCAATTTATTGTGGGATGAAAAGATTACCGCTTTCAAAATATACATGTACATATGTATATGCCGGTACATTTGTATACAACAGATGTATTTGAAATATTTGTCTAATTAAAGAAATGAATTAACTTAAAGTGCAAGTGGTTTAGAGAATGGAATGTGATGAACATGAATATGACGTTAAATTGAGTTTCATTTAAAATTAGTCCAAAGAACCTTGATATTGAGATTATGTCATGAATACAACTACTTATTTTGGAATTAAGGTGTAGGTTGAAAAACCGAATGACTGTTAGTTAAACAAATATTTATTAGTAAATTGTTCTGTTTCCAAATTTTTTTTTTGACAAAAAAATATGTTGTTATTAAAGCATGTAAATAAACATTTATCAGTCATTCATGTCGCACAAAAAACCGTTAAAAATTATCCTCAAAGAAATAGCGAAATAAGCCCACACACCTTAAATTACGACCCATATAAAAAGGTGCCTATACATTATATCAACATCTAAAAATTATTTACATCCACTAGTTATCTTTATGACCATATCGTTAAGTGAAATGACAAGATATCAGTCCCCCTCATAATAACACTTCAATTGAGGCAACACAATTACGCTATTTAACTTTCAGTTACAAAAAAAAAACTCAACAGACAAGTGAGAGTGTAAATGACTCTTAAATCCTCTTTAGCTTTGAATAAAAACATATCTTAAAATTTTAATCTCAAGTATGAATGAATTTAGTTGTACCTACAAATAGCATCCATAAAATTATATTTTTTGTCTTACTTTATTTTGTTTACAGAACACAGAAGTTAATTTAAACAAACATGGGTGGATTCGAATATAAACTTGGAGTAAATGAACTCAAATCAAAGGATGAACGGTTATGGCAAGCATTAATTGGAGAATTTCTGGGTAAGGATTAATAATTTCAAAAAGTTAGTATTTGAAGCCCTTAGGAGTGACCTTTGGAGTTGACTCATATCAAATCAAATTTTTGGGATTTGCATGTTTCGGAATTTTTCAGTAACATACATATGTACATAAATTTGTAATATTGTAAAATGTAATTGAAAACATTTAGCTATTTAGTAATCTCCTTATTTAACAATAAACAAATATCGTTTCATCTTTTTGGATTATAGGCAACTTTATTCTGAACTTTTTCGCGGTGGGGGCTTGCACACAACCAGAAGATGGACTTTTCAAGGCGATGGCATTTGGCCTTGGAGTTTTCATGGCAATTACGGTAAGTTCAATATGATGCGATCATATAGAGGCAGCAGATGTAAGCGTCCAAGCTGAGTATGATTAATTTAACCTCACACACAACACCCCATATTTGGCAATTCTTGATTGGCTAGATTTTCGAAGTTATGTTGGCATCTTGTGTCACAGTAAAAAAATATAATTACCTTTTTAGAATTTAAGTATTCGATGAATGTTTTGTTTTGATATATTTTGTGTTTATTCCTTTTAGCACTGATTAATACAACTTAATGGAGCATCTAATCAAGTCACTCGTCTAGATAATATTAAATTAAGTTAAAAGTCATCTTAAATCGTCTGAAAAGCTTTCTGAGACACAAGATTCAATTTTTTCTAATGTCTAATGCCGTATGCAGAAAATGAAAATGAAACGTCCTATATTTTCTTGTTTGATTACGATATGATAGTAAATTACAGTTTTTCAATAAAAAAAAAACATATGTAATTGTACAATTATTACATACATTATACACAATACAGTGAATAAGAAATGTAGGGTACAATTCAGTGTATTTGTTTTTGCTCTTCATTTAATTCGATAAAGTTCTATTTTACGTAAAGAAAATAGAAAATACTTTTATTATCTAAAGATTATTACCTATGGCTGTTTTAATCTGAGGTGTGAACTGTTATCTAAGGGATACAATGATAGGAGTAATTAAAAACGTGACCTTAACTTTGTACATATCTACTTAATCAAAAAAAAAATACGCTATAATTCTTAAGTATGCAGGGTGATTCGCGTAAGGTGCGATAAAAATCTAAAACGAGTAAGTTGCCTTAACCAGAAAAATATTGTATTAGAAAAGGGTTTTCTAAAAAAAATTACTTAAAACAGAAAAAAAAATTATTAATAAAAATATTGATAGTAGGTAGTTACGATATCATGCTTTGCTTTTTGCAAAGCCCAAACCTAAAATATTTTGTATTTATATATTTTCGAACCCCTTATACCAACCCTTTACCAAATAATCTAACACCTTATACTTCAACAACTGACAAGCAATAGCTATTTGTAAAAAATTAATCAAACGGTGCGGACTAATTTTTTTAATTCCTTTAATATTATTGGCGCTAAGTTTTAAAAATATTTAATTTTTCTTAAATAAACATAATTTACTTAATAAAATCAAACCGGCAGAGGATCAAAAAATTGGCGAAAAAATAAACTTTTTAATTTTTTTTTTTCATTTTATCTACAATATAATGAGAATGACAATTGCCAGTCGAGTAAGCCCGGCTTAACATACTGAAGGTTAGTTAGCTAACGTATTATTTTTGATGTTTAATAAGGTCAAATTAATGTAAGAGTCAACATGACAGCGTTATAGAACCGTGCTTAAATCTTTGATATTAGCAAATTGCTATTTATGACCTAGCATAGAGGATTAATGCAAAGGAATTATAAGAAGTAAATCATATAGTGTTATATTATGATGTTTTATATTTGTATCTACAATATACATAATAACAAACACATGCAGACATAACAGATTATTGAATTTAATTTAAAACAAAAAGCATACTTTTTTTTAACTTCCGCTGGCCTTCTTATTTTATCCCTGTCTTTATTTTGAGTTTTGCATGCATTTGTATAAATGCAATCAAATTCTTTAACATCGAATTTATTTGAATGAAAATTATCGCTTCAAACCACAAAATATACGTATTTAATTATACCCACCAAATAACTTTTGTGTTTGATAAGGAATAATTTTTAATTATAAATAAAAGCATATATACATTGTTGTTTTACCTATTTGAGAGGAATTAGTCAGACAAATAAAACATGACTCAATTTCAACATAATGATATGTACCTACTTGCTAAAATTGTGGTTTATGCGATTCCAACAAAAAAAATTATACCTCGGTCGCAATAAAATTTTCAATTGAAAATGTGAATTTGAAATTCAAATTAATTTATTCTCTCCCCATTTGGATACAGATTGTGGGTCATGTTAGCGGAGGTCACGTCAATCCCGCCGTAACGATGGGTATGCTGGTTGCTGGACGTATAAGTGTTGTTCGAAGTATTTTGTACATCTTATTCCAATGTGTCGGAGCGACAGCTGGCACAGCTGCAATTAAGGTGAATTTGAAACCGTGTGTATTATTTGTAAATCATAATATTTATTGCATTATCCTGTATTTATAGACACTAATTGATGAGATATACCATAATGGTTTGGGTCATACTAGCTTATCACCAAAAATTACTCCTCTTCAAGGTGTAGGAATTGAATTTTTCCTTGGACTTATCTTGGTGCTTACAGTTTTTGGAGCTTGTGATCCAAACAAACCAGGTAAAGTTGATAATTAAAAGACTCATTAATTACCTCAGAAAATACTAAATTAACCGTTTAGATTCTCGATTCACTGCTCCATTGGCAATTGGGCTCTCGGTTACACTTGGTCATTTGGGAACAATTGGTTATACTGGTGCCAGCATGAATCCTGCGCGTACTATTGGAACAGCCATTATGACCAACAACTGGAGTAACCATTGGGTTTACTGGGTGGGACCGATCATGGGAGGAATTGCTGCTGCACTTATTTACACACAAGCTCTGGAACAACCTCCACCACCAGCAAACATCCTCTCGTCTGAAAAATACAGAACACAAGCTGACGAGCGTGAGGTTAGTAAACTTATTTTTTTTTTAACTTAACCTCAATTTTAACTTTTTTATTTTATTTAGATGAAAAAACTGGAGAGTGCCCGTGACTATGCTTAAAGGAAGAAACAGCAGAAGCTTTTATTGTTTTACTTGTAATAAAAGTCTTTCCATTGATTCTGGAGCTCTAATACTTTCATTCCTTTGTAAGGATCCTGCCTATTATGCGAAAAAAAAATATAAAGTATTCAAAAAAGCAAAAAAAAAAAGTGTACCTAAAACACAATATTTATATTTAATGTTTTATGTTTTTAACTTTCTATATTTAAGTTTTACTTGTTTAAATCTTCTTGTATGCTTTATATATAATTATTTTAAATTTTAACGTTTCATTTGATCAAAAAAAAAAAAATAAAATTCTTAGTCTTAAGATAAAACGTTTTCACTGTCGAACATCGAAATGTTACTTTTTATACATCATAATTTTTTAACTGTTTATAAATCTATGTAATATAAGCAATAGAAACTGCATTTTTCTTACTGTTGAGATATTCACGAAGTTCCATAAGAAATGGATAAGCCTGACTAAGCAGACCTTATGACTCTTCTAAAAAATTGAATGAAAAAGATTCTATCCATATCAGAGTAAAAAAGAATATTAGAATTTTTTTTATTTAACTCGACTACAAGTGAATGAATTCCAGGGTTTTTAATTGTTTGGAATATTCTGCAATATTTCTGCTTAACTGTTGTTTCTGTTTTTCAACGTAAAATGCTGAAGGAAATAATTTAAAAAAAAAAATGCACAGCTGAGGCTTGAGCGTAAAACTGTTTAATGCGAATGAAAGTCTTTGTGTAGTAAAAATCGGGGCCATTATCGGAACAAACTTCGACAGAAAACAATAAAAAATGTTTGCCTTTTGTTTCATTTTGTATTTTAGACAATATTAGCTCTGAATTGTGTTTAAAACAAAACAATTTGTTGTGAGAACTATTATGAAGTCTGCATATGTTTTGATTGTTTAACAATAATAATTTCAAAATAAAATAAAAATAAATATTTTTGGCTTTAAAAAAAGCAATCGTATGATTTTGTTAGTTCTCCATTTTTAATAATATTATCTTTATTTTAAATAATTATCTCCCTCAAATTACAGTCGGGAATTCAAACAATTCTTTTTTTATTTTTTATTTACATGAATCACTTCCCAAAATATTGTTTACCAACTAGGAAATGCCCTGCAGATCAAAATTTACTATCTGGAACAGACCCCATATTCTAAAGATTTCATCAATGTCAAAATTCTTTTAAGATATGTCTCTGCTTCCAGTGCTGACACTTTGAAAAAATTATTTCCAAAAGTAATTAGCTTTTCAATATTTTTAAAAATAACGACATTGTGATTCGGATGTCAATAATACGCCATATTACCGGATATCAAATTTCTTACACCAAATATCTAATACGCAAACCTTAGTTTATATATTCACAATGGAAATTGTGAATGAATAAGTGCTTCTGTCAACTGTCAAGTTGACATTTAAAAAAATTGACAACATCCACAGCTGAGAGCTTATCAAATAAAAATTTTGTTTTTCATATTGTACGTAGAAAATATATTAAATTGTATTTTTTGTTTAAATAGTCTATTTATTTGTAATTAAATTATGCTTCATAATCAGCTTTGTGTTCCTTTGTATCAAATAAATCAGCTGTAAGATTTATAATTTCTAAAATTCTTTATCAATTAAGCAAAATAAATTGCGCCGAATTTTTATTTCAGAGTCAGATTGTTTGCCAGTGGACCTCCAACGCACTATGATGTTTTGAATCTCAAGAAAAATTGTACAGCTGAAGAAATACGACAAGCCTTTATAAAACTTTCAAAACAGGTGATTATTATTATTTTATTGTTAGACTCTCAACATTGTACTGTCGGAATGCATTTTTTATTGAAGCAATATGGACTCACAGATTTTTTTCTTAAATTCTGTTCTTAAATTGTGACTTTCTCTTGTCCAGATAATCTCATTTTTGTACTCAAAAGAACTCAACGTTGGTAGATATTAGGTTTGTTCGTTGAGCCCTGAAGTCACCCTGGGGTCGCCCTAAAGCGTTTTTTGAAAAACCTGAACTCACCCTGACATTGAAATTCTGTGTTTTTTGAGACCTGGGGTCGCCCTGAACTCGCCCTGAAGTAGAACTAGGTTTTTTGCTGGGGCGAGTTGAGGTAAAGAATAAATTGTCAAAGTGACACGAATTCGAAGCATTTGTTTTGCTGTGGATTTACGTGTTGCAGGTATTGTTTATTATTTAAGTACAAATAAATCGAAAAAATAAATTTAATACAACAATAATAGAAGTAGAAATGAAAATATTTGATGTTGTTGACTGTGCAACGGGTGAATCCGTACAAATTTCAATTTAAACTATTACAGCACAGAGTATACATTTCTGGTTTGAATGTAAAAGAAACAATTGACAACCCTGAAGTGTTTTTTGAGAATTGAAAAACCCAAGTTTTTTTGACAACTCTTGGGATTGTCAAGAAAACCTGGGTCAACCCTGGGTAAAGTTCAACGAACAAACCTATTATGAAAGTTGACCTTGGTAATGTCATAGGTATAAATGTTCGAATAGTTTGTCAATTACAGTGCAAGTGTGTCTATTCTAATTAAGCACATACCATACCAACAACTATCAATTGCAACTTTGTAAAGCACCACACTTTTCAAAACTATGAGCATGGAACGAGTGTATTAATTCTGATAGCTTCTATATCTCAAAAAGATTTGTTCTGAGCATAAATAGAACCAACCTAGAATAGTTGGATTCTCTAACGTGTTCGTACAACTATACTCTGATGTGATACTTCTGAATTCTATGAAATAGTAGACAAATTTTACCATGAGTTACTAAATTATTTACCCCGGCCTCTCTTTTTTCATAGTTTTATAATTGGAATACCAAAATATTTTGCTAACATCAAATACAACTATGCTTGAACAAAATTGGAACCAAAAGAAGCTTGAATCAGAAATTTTTAATTTGAAAACGTTAAGTATTGTGAGCTGCCAAGTTTTTGAACGTGAGTTACTACGTATTTTATCAATTTTGTATAAAAATATTTCCAATAATGCAAACTTCCTGAGAATTGTTGCGCGACCTACTCGTATTTAAATACCATTTTTTATTATCTTCAATATGGGTTAAACTATTCGTTGTGTGACTTGTGGGTTTTATGGCAGCATCATGTTAACACCGAGATTTCATCGAGAAACTTTGTAACCCTCTTAACGAGAAGAAGCTTCCTTATAAAAGAAATGTTTTTCAGCTTTTGTTCTATTTGGGTTATGCAGCTTGAGCGGCACTAATTACCTTCAAATTCTGCGAAAAAAATTATGTTGTGGTTAATTGTGAAAAAAAGAAGGAATTTAAATGATGAAACACTAATACATAGTATCTGAGGAAATAAAACTTAAAAATAACTTTTGAACGAATTTGCATAAGAATTTTTGATATCCGGTTAAATTGTAGTGATGATTACAATATAAATCCAGTTTTATTATGAAAAAAAACTCCGATAAATTTGAAGCATAATGTTTTTAATCTATCTACTACTATTCTTATATATTATAATTTAAAAAAAAAATATTTAATTTATTATTATTATTATCGTTTTATAATTCAGTTTCACCCAGATGTGAAAGGTGTCAATACAGACCCCAAAGATACAGCTAAATTTGTAAAAATCTCAGAAGCATATCAAGTTCTAAGTAAAACAATTACCCGCGATGCATACGATCAAGATCTATTAGCTAGAGGTTTTGGCGGAGCAAGAAGTACTAACACCAGCAGAGGCTTTAAGCAACCAGAAGTTCACAAGTAAGTGTACATCACTACCTGACCTACCAATCCCTGCTCAACAGATTTCCATCCTGCAATTGACTTTTAAGTTAAAAGCATCAATCAAGTATATTTACCCTTTCATCGATAAAGAGTTGAAAGCTTGAATTGTAATGAAAAAGATTTGTTTTATGGAAATTTTATAAATTAACTTTGTAATTTTATTTAATAAAAATAATTATACAGCTATAAATTTCAATTAGCATTAATATAGCTCCACCCAATGTTTATTGAGCATTAGAAAATTTCATATATGTCGAATGCATTCACTTTTGTATACCTATTTATCACTTTGTCTGCACGATTTTTACATGATTATTAGCTCATCCATTATTTATGGAAACAAATAATAAATAAAATGTAAACATTTCAACACATAATCAAAATTATATTTTCCTTGCAGGCCATGGGAGGTAAAACCTAACTTTGATCCGAATCCTGGTCCCTATTATGGTATAAAAGGTATCCGCAAAGTGTCCAATGCCACCATTGTTATGTTGCTTGTCGGTTTTGCAGCGATTGGAGTTGGAATCAGTTTCATTTCTGTGAAGTAATGTATCGTTTTTGTTGTTGTTTGGTTTGCATTAAAAGAAGTTCTAAACAATTTTCGTTTAAGGAAATCCTTTGAACTACATGGTAGTCAGTTGGATGAAAAATCTAAAGAGGCTGGAGAACATCATGCCGCAGTCAGAATAAATGCTCAAAAGTTTGGCAACGACGAACAGTTAAAGAGAATGGTAGATAGAATGTTAAGTAGGCCCACATGACTTGATGGGCGCAAATTCGAGTGAGAAAATTATTTCTTACATCATATACTTGCAGATTGTAATAGTTGCTATTTAATTGTGATAACAACTGTGTTGCTTTGTTTGAATAAAGATGAGATTTGTTTAAAAGCTAAGTTTTTGATTGATTTTACCAGTTTGGATGATTTATTAATTTTATGGATGTTTATTATTCTGTTGGATTATTCACAATGAACTTATCTAAACGTGCTATATAATTACTAGGTACATTCTTATTATAGTGATATGCAAAACATATGTACATATCTATTTTATATTAATGACAATAAATGGACTAATTGCTCACTCGAAAACACCTTAGTGGTATTGTTCTATTCTAGCAAAGTTTTCTATGAAAGCCGTACCTGAGAAGTATGCACCATTGTCTCAATAGAATGCCATCAGTCGATTAAATCACGATTTACTAGTAGATAATTATTATAAACTTGCTAGTAAGCCATAATTCTTATCTAATCTTTGAATATGCAATGTCGTGATTTGATAAAATTAACCCTTAAATTGCTTTTCATAAATGTGTCAGCTTCGAAGTAAGTTCATAAATCAAATGACAGTGAATTTTATTTTTTTTTAACTGTAAGATTTTCTTGCATTTAGTTTGGATAGTAAGGTGTTAAGTTAAAACACAACGAAATGCAAATTATTGAATCTAACTTTGGAATTGTTAAGTTAACTTTCCAGAAGTTTAGTTTATGTAGTTAAATGTGTACAAAAGTTTTACCTATGTGGGTTATGATGCTAATTTCATTGATGCAAAAAGTGAACAGAGAGCAGTAAAATAAACTAATTATATATTTTAGTTGCAATTAATTTTTTAAAAGATGTATAGGTGTGTTATTATTACGAGAAAATGAAATGTTCAGAATATACAATTTTTTTAAACAAATAAAATAATATTTGAATGCCTGTATTAACAAAGTGCATAAATGGAGTTATCATGATTGTGTCAATCAAACACCAAACATACATATATAATATATGTGTTATGGACTTTCGGATGGGACGATATTCAAGTTTCGGTACGATAAAGTTCTGATGAATTTTGGGGTTTAGTGCATAAGAAAAAAATTGGTTAAGAAAAAAATAACTTCTTGGGGCACAAAAGGAATCAAATATTGTATAAAAGACAAATTCGGCATATTCAAAGTTGTTTTTAATCTCTTGTTTATCATAGCCTTGAATAAAACTAATGTAAATGAGATAGAATAACCTCAAGTTTTTTTTTTAATTACAGCTTTTTTTTACATAAATGTTGATCCTCATTGGAATAGTGTTTTGAACCTTTAAAATACTTATTAATAATTTTTTATACCAGGTGCTAGTGTGAAACTTATGTCGTTTTCAATTGGCAATCCGGAATTGTATTTAGATTCGGAATCCCAATTGAACAGTTTTTTTCGATTCTGAAAAATTTGATGTTTGGTGTGAGAGTATTAGTATTTCAAGCAATCACTTCACAGTTGTAAATTTAAAAAAATATGACAATTATCAAGCGTGACATTAAATCTTTGAATGTGTGAGTGATTCTGTTTTTGCTTCTGATTTCAAATCCAGAAGAGAAATTCTCTTTTTTTTAGAATCAGAACTGTCACTTTTGCCCAATTGAACGCATTCAGAATGCTTTTTTCTACTTCCAGATTGCCAATTGAAAACGACATTACAGAAACGTCAATTGCATATGTACGTCATTGGAGTTTATAACAGAGTTTGAAACATGGGTAGTCAGATTCTTTTTTATACGCTTGAAATTCTTACCCATAGCTGGGAAATACTCAATCAAAATTTTCAAATTATTATCTGCTGCCCGTGTGAAATTATTTTCCGTTTTTTTTTAAATAAAAAAAAAATATGTAATAATATTACATTAAATTATCCAAGTTTTATTTTCATCCAATATCATTAAGAACAGTGAACAAATATAATATAGGTAAACATTTACAAGCATAACAATTTCGCAAATTATATCGCACAATGAAGCATATTTAAATTTTTCGTTTACCATCATACTTTTAACATTCTGATGATTTTCTAAACTACATAACTACTTAAACAATTCACTATTAAATTTGTACGTAATTACTAGTAGAATTTTAAGTCACAATAAAACTTTTCTTTTAACTTCACAATTAAATATTCTTTACTATTTTTTCTAATAAAAATGTATTAAATCAATAAATATAAAATTAGCTACATATTATATTTTAATTGACACTTAATTAATATTTAAAAATACTTTTTTTTTTCATTTTTGTTGCTTTTCTCTTTATAATGAATAAAATTTTGTAAAAAAATAATATTACATAATACAAAAAATACAATCACAATATTATATTGCAAATCTTTCAAAATTATTGTTCTGTACAAGAAAAAAGATATACATAAACTCCTTAACCCAAAAAACATGTACAAAAATGTGTTTAAATAAATATACATAGCATACAAAAATCACTCTTATTTGTTTAATTAAAATTAACAACAAAATGTATAAGGTACCCCATATCAATAAGAATATTTACTATATTTCCTTAGCTAAAATTCTCGCTGCCACATGTGGTTTACTTGGCCGAAGTACTACTTCACCGTTTACTTTGAAATTTTCAAATGGAAGCTGATAGACTTCATGGAAGCCCAGTTTCTCCATAACACGGGCTGAAAAATGACTTGTACACAGGACATGCATAACAGGAATCGAATTTTCTCGCATGTATTCCAGTACTCTTTCTGTTAAACGACCAGCGATACCTAAGCCTCGATAGTTGGTGTTTACCGATACAATTTTACCATCCAAAATAATGTCTGTGTCCGGAAATACATCGAAAATATTGAAATCTTGATCGATGTAGTCCATAAGGGATAGAATTTTCTTAAATTTGGGATGTTGACAAGATTCTGCTGCACTTTCGTGTTTTGTATCTGGTTTCTAGAGAGAGAAAAGCAGCTTGTAAGTAATTATGATTTGAAAATTACATTTATATGCTTACCGGTCGGCGCATGATACCGTTGATAAATACTCCAATGATTTCGCCTTGCTTATTGACAGCTTTAAATGAGCACCCTTCGGGTATACATTTCAGGGAGTATTCCTCCAGCTCTTGACATTCACCGAGGTTAAGATAAGTATTAAGTGGTTCATCCTAAAATAAGAAAAAAAAAAACTTAAAAACACTTAACACACAAATTTTTAAAAGTTTGGATTTTTTTTATTTTAGTAATGGCATTTCGAAAACAGATAAACTGGCATTAAATTTTTTTACAAATGAGATTGTTGATCATGGAAATATTTCACAAAAATAAACAAAAAAATCAAAAGCAGATTGCCAAATGGTTCCTCATAATGATGAATGTTTATTCAAGCTGATATATGTATGTGTGTAAAATTGTACATAGATATGGATATGCATCATAAGAGGGGCATTGACCAAAAGTTTAGACAAGGTCCACTTTTTACGAAAGAATTTATTTTTAATGTTCGAGTAAAACTTATGAATGTTGACTATAATACCCCTTTGAATGTTTTTATTGAACATAAACAAATATTTGTAGATCAAGTAAAGTGGAAAATTGTGTAGCCAATTATAGAAAACTGAAATATATAATAATATAAAGTAACCCCTAGGTGATCTTGAATATTTTTAATACATCGTATGGAAACTACTAACTACAAGTTTTCAAAATATAACTCAAATTTTCTTTGTTTTACTCCATCTCTAGTACATGAACACTTTATAAGACATCTTTATAGATTATGAAATCTAAAAATTCATGCGATACCACTATTTTTTACAGAAACCAGACTCAACTTTTTCGATGATTTTTGGTAAACAAAATTCCATCGCTTTTTTTTTTTAATTTTCAAACGAAGCTATTTCAAAAACTTGAAGTAATGATCCGATTTCAGCACATCGAAAACCACTGAACAAGTCAATTTAGGTTAAGGGCGAGTTATAGCGAACAGGAAAATGGATCAGGAAAATTTTTCTGATGGATTATTTAGTAAGTTCTCGATCGATTTGAAACACATAAGCTGAAGTAATCGATGACAAATGACAATTTTAATGCACTATGTAAAAAAAAAAACTGAATGAACAAAGGTTTTTTGATAAAAATGCATTTATTTATTTTCCTGATGAACTTGCATCAGGAAAATAAAAAAATGCTTTTTAATCAAAAATCCTACGTTCAATAAGTTTTTTTTTTACATAGTGCATTAAAATTGTCATTTGTCATCAATTACTTCAGCTTATGTGTTTCAAATCGATCGAGAACTTACTAAATAATCCATCAGAAAAATTTTCCTGATCCATTTTCCTGTTCGCTATAACTCGCCCCTTAGAGAGCATTTTAATACCCATCGATTCCATTCCTCCTATTTGTTATAAGTTGTGGGATGATTAATACAATTGGTGCAAGCGTTTAAGTTATATATTATTTGTGTTGTTTTATAATATGTACTATTATAATATATGTACTATAATATATAATTATTGCCTAAGCTCAGCTAGTGATTATTATGCATAACTCACGAATGACAGCTTCTATCCCCTTGTTGATTTTAATCTGCAATTATTATTATTAACAAATAACTATAGTTCTTTTGTTTTCCATAATTGAAGCCTAATGATTTATGAATAACATTATTATTAATATTTTATCATCCGCCTAAGTTTCTATAATATATCTTAATCGTGCGTATTGAACATTCTCGCGGTGAATCGGCTCATATATAAAAACACGGCTTTACTTGCGGCTTTTCCCATGCTATAACAACCTAATAATAATCATATTAACCTGTCGATAAGTATGATTCTGATATGAATCATAATTTAAATATTTAAATCCGATTACAAAATAGTTACAACCATTTATGTGCCACCGAGCTATTCGCCTCATAAATAATACGAAATATTATAATACTACCGGCGAGCGGCGAATAAAATAATAATTTATGCTGGAGCAGCTAAATGATGTTGGTTGTGGCAACGACGACGATGCGGACGGTGAGGGAGAAGTCATTGTTGGCCAGGTGGTATAAAGGTGTTTCCCCAACTTTACAGTGTCCGTTCACTGTTCACTGTTCCGTGTGCAATGTGTATGGCACGCCTTGAGTTTTCGTAGGTGGCACTTAATAAAACGTGCTCGATGGCACACCGATAATCAAAATAACATGTTTGTGACCGCAGAAGTTAAAGGCTTCAATATTTATACCTCCCCCAGCGACTAACGCCTAGCTTAAAGCGTTGAGTTGAAAACTGACGTTTTCTTTAAAGTGAGGTAGGTCATTGGTATAATAGCAGTTGAAATTATTACCAACTCAGTGAATATTATTTTTTCTGTTTAGTGATTTTAATTTTAAAACTTAACCCAGCTGATTGCTTTCAAATTTGTTGTCTTTTTTTTAATTATTATTGTTATAAATTGTTTATACGTACATACGTATTTATTAAAAGCAATACTTTTGCTCATATTTAACTATACATAAGTATATCCAAATGAAAAAAAGGATATGTTTAAAAATAGGAAACACGAAAATCAATATGGAATATCGTAGAATTGAGTTTCGAAACGTAGGACTCTTGCTGTATTATCGGTTATATTTTTTTACAAAAATTTTTTTTATATTTTCTTATATTACAATTCGACAATTTCAGAAACGTCATAAATGTGGCTGTGCAATGATTTTTTGTATCAGGAAGGACAAATGTATTTTAATGTTGAACTTTTGTTTTGGAAGAAGTGTAACTCAAAATTACCAAAATGCTTAACAGCTATTTGAAACTACATATCTAAAATGTGGCTTATCAATTTATTTTTATTAAAAACAAATTCCAAAAAAATAATACTCACCAATTGGCAACATTTATGTAGTTTAGAAGACAATATTTTATTTGGATATGCAGCATAGTATCCAAGTATGTCTATAATTTTTTGTGTTAATTTTAAGTATTACATAAATTCATATTCAACTTATTTGAAGAAAGATCTTTATCATTCCACATAGTTAAGTTAGGTCCTTAAGTGCAAATCTAGTTAGCTAACGGACGTGTTTGCTTGCACCAACAGAGTTGCAAGACCTTAGACCCCTCCCAGGTGGTTGCTTATCCGTGTAGTATCAATATGCATGGGGTTAAACAGGGTTCATTTAAAAATATATACACAAATAGAATAGAAAAAAAAACAAAACACCTCAAGCTGGATGCTTGGTCAAGAACTCATTGTCATGCAAATGCAAATTAAATGAAAGGTGAACCAAATCGTGAGATTGTTGAATGTCGTTTATATGGCAAACAATCACAAAAGTGAATAATTGGTTAACGTCATTTGTGTCGCCACCATTGATCGTCATCGCAGCAGCTTGGCTGGAGATTGCAATGCCCTGATGGTGGCAGCAAGTGCCTACTTCCGATTAAGTTCAGCACGACTTTCAATATAGTGATTGTCTGAGACTTACTTCCTATTGGATTTAAGATCGTTACAAAGAATGACATATTGATTTTTTTTTTGGTTTCTTTACTGGAGTTATGTTTGTGGGCTGGTAAAACTGACAGAAGTCCTTTCTTCTATTTTTCCGGCAACAGAGGTCAAGAAAAAATTGTTTTATTCTCACATTTTTTTCCAAGTTAATTTGCAACGATCGATGTAGGTACATACATATACTTTAGGAAAACTTACTATGTATCTAGCGTGTCGGTCAGCTATTACATAAGATGAACGTTTTTCGTATTATTTTTATTTATTTTTCCCTTTTTGCAATGATGCTGTGATCTACAGTTACGAAATACCAGACAAAAATGACCAGCCTCGACAAAGATTTTTTAAATTGCCTCTTTCAGTCAGTTACTATTTATAAGTTATCCTGATCAAATAAAAATGAAACTATAATTTTACTTCGGAAGTAAGAAATTATTTGACAAGTTAAAACTAAGTACCAGAAATAAAAAAAAGATGTTTGTAATCTATTAAATAAATACTATTTACATATATTGTGGAAAGAAATATAATTATGGAAATGAGAAGAATAACATTACTTGTCTATGGTCTTCGCCCAATCAATAATAATCATTCGGTACTTACTTTAAAGAAGAATGTCTTGAGCATAGTAAGAACACCATCTGCGTCTTTTTCCGTGATTAATTCAATTGTGTAAGGAACGTCATCAACCACGGTCGCAGGTAATTGCTCAGATACTTTTAACGTACTGTCCATCTTTTTTGTAAGCCTGGCGATGGGGTTCAAATCGGATAGCTGAAAATAAAAGTAAAAATAATTATCAATTTTAAATATAAATAACATGCCTAAAGTTTACGTTGTATTAAATTATTTATATTGTCATACAATTATGATACGCCACATAGTTTCCCACACTCTTAATTCTACTTCCAAAGAATTGTCATCAACAATTCTTTGAAAACAATCAGTCAAATATAATTTCTAAAGAATTGTCTCCAATTCTTTTAAAGTCAAATCATTTAGAAAAACAAACTTCTCAAATTTAATTTTAATTTCCGAAGAATTGTCTTCAACAATTCTTCGACAAACAAAACGATCAAATTTCGTTCTAGAGAATTGTCTAAGCCAATTCTCTATCATGCACCTAGTGCACTATGCATGTGCATCTGCAAGAAAGAATCCGCATACTATTTAAGCTCTAGACAAATCCATAATCAGGGCAGATTGTATTAATATCTCCAACGAACCGAACGCTGAAGTTCGGTAAATAAAAAACATAAACCTAAACGTGTTTTATTATTGGCGCAGTCGGTACTCGTTCCCGTTAGTAAAGGCAATGAGTTAAAAAAAAAAAAAAAAAAAAAAAATTTTTTAAGAAAATTCAGAAAAAAATTTTGAAGGAAATTCGAAAAAAAATCGAAATAAATAATTTCCGTTTCCTTGTTAAGTGATAAGTGACTACTTACTGTGGCCTTTGAAAAAAATAATTTTAACAACCTTATACCAAATTATAAAAAAAAAATTTTTATAAAAAAAAAAAATTTTATTAAAAAACCCAAATAAATAAGTATCGCGTCTTACGAATAAAGATCGCAGACGTGGACAAGTCGGAATCGAAAAAAAAATTATACGAAAATGACAACACTTAAATAATAATTACACCGGTAAACCAATATAAGTGTAAAGAAAATAAGTGTTACGTCCTTCTTAATTAATGTGGCAAGAGTTATATCGAAATCGAAAGAACCTTATCAACACATTGGACAACGACGACACAGTGGACTTCTTTACAACATCCGAAGAGAATCATCATCGGAAAAAGATCCAAATCCAAAAATACTATGAACATTGTTCTGATGGAAGATAAGTTTTTTAATTATTATTAATCTTTTATTTTATTTATAAAAATTACATTTTATACTATTAAATTTATACGAAACTTTTTGTGTTCTACAAAAAAAAAATTTTTAAAAAGATAATAAGAAATCAAAAACTTTCACATATTGTAACAAGCACTTCTGAAAAAAAAATTTTTTAATATCGCAATATTGCTTTTAAAACCTAAAATCAATCAAAATTCGCGTGTTCATCGTTTTGTAAAGTTCTGTTTACATAAAATTTTTTTTAAATCTGTTTTATTTTAACAAAATGGAGCAGCTAGAAATAAATGCAAGATTCAAATTAGTTACTAATACCCTAAGTCGAATGACACCATTTGACGGCGATAGGGATGCTTTAGCAAATTTCATCAGTCAGGTAGAAATATTTTTACCAATTTTCAATACCTTCGATAATATCTACAAGCAATTAATAATGTCAACCATCAAAGACAAAATAATTGGTAACGCGAGAAAAACCCTATTGATACATAGTCATCTCACAACGTGGGAAGATATTAAACTTGTTCTGATCAAAACTCATGGGGAAAAAGAATCGGTTGATGAAATTATAGATAAAATAAGGGCTTGTCGGTGCGACACGACTATAAATAATTTTTATAAAAAATTAAATGATTTGCTTTGTAGACTAAACTGTGCTCATTTGATAGGACCAAACGTAAGTAACGAAGTTGCAAGCAACATAAGAATTGCTCTTCATACCTTTAAATACGGATTACCAGAACCTGTACGTAGTGTAATTGTTAGTCGAAACCCTTCAAATTTGCACGACGCATATGAAATCATTAGAACAAACGGTTATTTGAATTACACTCATAAAAATATAACCAAAAACAATTTTTCAACAACTAACTACTATAAACCTGGGCCCCAAAATCAAAATACGAATTCATTTTCAAAAAATGAATACAGGCAGAACAGGAATTTTGTGAACCAACAACATTCAAGCCGACCATATAACCAGAATTCTTATAACTATGAAAATTCTAGACAGACGAATCTAAACTCAAATAATTCAAGGAATAATTTTAGAAATAAACAATTTAACCAAAGTAATACTAACTCAGGAACTTCACGAAATACACAAAGAGGGGGTTATAACTCAACCAACTCCCAAAACGTTAGTAATTCTTATCCTGAACCTATGGATATATCAGTAAATGCAGAAGAAAATCAACCAAATTTTCATATATCAGGCCCAAACAACTACCCTATATAGTAATTGACACTCCAGTAAGAAAACTTAGGTTTATTATAGATTCAGGAGCTGAATTTAGTATAATAAACCCTAATATTTGCAATCCAAAATGGAAAACAAATAACGATACGCGTACGCTAAGAGTTTTAAATCGAAATGTTCAAACAAATATCCAATATAGATTTCCTTTATTTAAAGAATTCAAAAAACCAAACTTTTTAATTAATTTCTTAGAATTCAATTTCCATGAATATTTCGATGGCATTATAGGAAACAACATTTTAGTAGCCTTAGAAGCCGTTATAGATTACAAAAATAGATCGCTAATCACAAAAGAATCTAATATTTCAATATTTTTAAATAAAGATGAAGAATCTTATCTAGAAAACCTTTTGACACATTATTCTGTAGAATTACTAATCAATGAAGAACACAAGCATTTTAATGACACTTTTGCTTCTCATCTTAATTCTGAGGACACCTTCAAACTGAAAAATTTAATCAATTCATTCAAAGATTTATTTTATGAGGAGGGTGATATTTTGACATGTACAAATCTAACCAAACATAGGATTGTACTGAAAAACGAATCACCAGTATATAGCAAATTGTATAGGTATCCCGAGGCATTTCGCGAAGAAGTAGACAAACAAGTTGAAGAAATGCTTCATCAAGGAATAATAAAACCTAGCAATAGTCCGTTCAACTCTCCACTTTGGGTGGTGCCGAAAAAAAGTGGTGATGGTAATAAAAAATGGCGGCTAGTCATTGATTATCGTAAATTAAATGAACAAACGATTGATGACAAGTTCCCTCTTCCTAACATGGAAGAACTTTTTGACAAACTGGGTAAATGTAACTATTTTACCACATTAGATCTTGTAAAAGGATTCCACCAAATACAAGTGGATCCAAGAGACCAGGCGAAAACTGCGTTCTCGACTAGACATGGGCATTTTGAATTTACAAGAATGCCATTTGGGCTTAAAAATGCCCCAGCCACCTTCCAGCGGCTAGTTAACGAAGTCCTTAAGGAATTAATAAATAAAATATGCGTAGTTTATTTGGACGACATATTAATATTTTCGACTAGCTTCGAAGAACATCTACTTTCCATTAAGAAAGTTTTGAGCAAATTAAGGGAGTCCAATTTAAAAATTCAAACTGAAAAATGTAGCTTTGCCGATCTGTCCACAAGATTTTTAGGGCACATTATAACAAATAATGGGACAAAGCCAGATGGTGACAAAATAAAAGCTATAAGTGAAATGAAAATCCCCACTAATACCAAAGAGATAAAACAATTTTTAGGTATCAGTGGTTATTATAGAAAATTCGTAAGGGACTACGCAAAAGTAGTCTATCCTATGGTTAAATATTTGAAAAAAAATACAAAGATCAATTTAAAAGATAAGGAATATATCGAAGCTTTTGAAAAACTTAAGCACTTGCTAATAAGTGATCCCATTTTAAAATCGCCTGATTTTACGAAACCATTCGTGCTTACAACCGACGCATCAAAATTTGCAATCGGAGCAGTTTTAAGCCAAAATGGTCACCCAGTGTGTTATGCGTCTCGCACACTCAACGACCATGAACAGAAATACGCTACTATTGAACAAGAACTCCTGGCGATAGTTTGGTCTGTTAAGTACTTCCGTACATATCTTTACGGTAGGAAGTTTCTAATACGCACTGACCATAAACCACTCGTATGGCTACACAACCTGAAGGAGCCAAATATGAAGCTTCAGAGATGGAAGATAGTGTTAAACGAATATGATTTCGAAATTAATTATTTAAAAGGCAAGGAAAACATCGTAGCGGATGGACTTAGTAGGTACATTAATACCGAAAGGCAAAAAGATAATAAAAGTTTTAATGAAATCTTTTATAACGATGGCGATAATACTAGCATGGACGTCGAAGTCATGTCTACTGATGATACAATTCATAGCGGAGTTGAAGACTCTATTAATTACATAGGTATAACCGAAAAATGTATTAATCTTTATAAAAATCAAATATACTTAAAGTATGGCGGAAAAGAGAAAGTAGTGACAAAAATTATAAATAAAAAATGTCAAAACCATATAACACTTACTAAAGATTCAAACTTACTTGAAATAATGAAGCGGGTCATAATAGATAAAGGAATAATGTGTATTTACTGTGAAGAAGATGAAATTTTTCTTAAATTTCAAGATAATTACGTCAAATATTTTCCAAATACTACTTTAACACTTATTAAATCTAATACTAGATTAATTGATATTTCAGATAAAAATGAAATACTAAATATAATTAAGAGTGAACATCTTAATAAGAACCATCGTGGTATAAACGAAGTGTTTCTTGAACTAAAGCAGCAATACTTCTATCCAAATCTCTTTAAACTTGTTACAAAGTTAATAAATAATTGCGAAACATGTCAACTTGCTAAATATGACAGGCATCCAGTTAAAATTCCTTTCGATATAAGTGAGACTGCTTCTAAATTTAACGAAATTGTCCACATGGATATTTGGTTTCCATGCAGAAATATAATGTATCTTACAACAATAGATAAGTTCTCAAAATATGCAACTATACACAAGCTAAATGATAGAACATGGATATCTATTTTAGATTCTATTAAAGAGAGAATTAGATTCTTAGGGAAAATGAGTAAAATAATATTTGACAATGAAAGATGTATGCTGCATAGTGCGGTAGAACTTTTCTTAAAAGAAAATAAAATTATTATTCATAGGACAACAGCTCATAATAAAACCGGGAATGCAGATATTGAAAGACTACACGGTACTTTGAATGAACACCTGCGAATAATGGAAATAGATAAAATTAACAAAACTCAGAGTTTAGACGATAAAATACATAACGTCATAACAATTTACAATAACACTATACATACAACAACAAAATTAAGACCTAGTGATTTTATAACAAAAAATTATGACCGTAGGGATATTGAAACTTTATTCGAAAAATATAAGCAAGACAAAATCAATCGAATTAATAAAATTAATCAATCAAAGGATAGAAATTATGAGTTGACCAATAACATAGTTAGAAATAGGGAAATCGCCAAAATTAAACCTAAATATAAAAAGTTAAATCAGTTTAGAGTAGAAGATAATTACGTTATAGATACTAGTAATAAAAGAAATACAAAATACTCACGAAATCAAATGAAAAGAAAAAATGCTTATCAAAATAATTAATTTACATTCCAGAATGTTGATTATGTGGGTAATTTTTCTGGCCTTTTTGATTCAGAAAACACAAACACAGGAAATAACCATCACACCAATCAACACGGAGTATGGGTTCACCATTTTAAAACAACAAAGAGTAAATATTGTTAAGGACTACACTAAAATTCTTCATGTTTGTAATTTAACGGAATATAAGAATATTTTGATAAAATTAGAAAATAATTTGAATGTTTTAAATAAGGTTAAAAGTAGTGATTATGACTTTTTATATCAGGAAATAATATTAGCTAAACACAAGTTAAGTCTTATTATTCCTTCCATTTACAAAGACAAAAGACTTAAGCGGGGTCTAATAAATATCGGAGGCAAAGCCTTGAAATTTTTATTTGGGAATATGGACAGCGATGACGCCGAAGAAATTTATAATCATTTAAGGAACCTTGAATCAAATAACAAACTTTTAATAAAAGAATCCAATGCTCAAGTTCAAATAAATAATGATTTGATAAAAAACTTGAAAATGGTCGTGGATCACGTTAACAACCAACAATCGAATTTGAAAAACTATCTCGACCAAATAACAAACAAAATTAACAAAGTAGTTTCTTTTCCGGAAAAATTTCAATTGACATTTCAACTATACGCTGATATAAATCTAATAAATAGGCAATTAGAAAAACTAATCGATGTTTTACTAGCAAGCAGACTTAACGTCTTACCTCATGATATCCTAACTGAACAAGAGAAAGATGCCTACAACATAACATTAGAGCATTTATCGTACATGAAAACAAGCGTTTTGTTCTCTTCAGAAACTCTAATTTTAGTAATTTTTGTTCCTAATTTCTCTTCCCTTATTTTTGAAAAGGCTTTAGTAATTCCATTCCCTAATGAACAATTTCAAGAATTAGATCATCCAATAGAAGAAGTAATATTACAGGGGAATAAAGTATACGAAGCTAATAATCAATTTCAAGTGAAAAAAATACGTGAACACAAAAATGAATGCATTAGAAACGCTTTTAAAGAAAGTAATATTTGTAATCTAAGAACTAATAAAATGATTGCTATAGAAGAAATTACAGAAGGGCTTGTGGTTACCAAAAATATAGAATTTACAGAAATAATTCAAAATTGTCATTCAGAAAAAATGTTTATAAAAAATAACAACATAATTAAATTCGCAAATTGTAACTTGAAAATAAAAAACTTAAATTTTGAAAACAGAGAGCGAAATTTTACAAATAATGTTATTGCTCCAATTGTTCATGTAAATTTTACTAAGAACTTTATTAATGAAATATCTTTAAAAAATATTCAAATGGAAAACATAAAAAATAGAGATAAAATCGAGTACATACAATTTCAAAATAATGTCACTACAAGTTTTTTCAGTTTATCTGTAATAATAATAATTGTTGGAATTTTATTTATACTTTGTTGTAAACTCAAAGAAAAGAAAAATGTTGTAACAACAAAAATTCAATTAACAAATTTAAAAGATCCTTTTTCTATTTCAAAAAATGAAGTAAATTCCACAACTGTGTAAAATAGAATAAGAAAATATGTGTAAATAATGAAAAATTTAAAAGTTATATTGTAATAACCTAAATAATGAAAAATAACAGTATGTAAAACTTTAATGTCATATTGTAACAATGGAACTGTCTTGAGTTTAAGTAAGTGAATTGCAGGGACTGCACACTTTGAAAGGGGGGAGGTGTCATACAATTATGATACGCCACATAGTTTCCCACACTCTTAATTCTACTTCCAAAGAATTGTCATCAACAATTCTTTGAAAACAATCAGTCAAATATAATTTCTAAAGAATTGTCTCCAATTCTTTTAAAGTCAAATCATTTAGAAAAACAAACTTCTCAAATTTAATTTTAATTTCCGAAGAATTGTCTTCAACAATTCTTCGACAAACAAAACGATCAAATTTCGTTCTAGAGAATTGTCTAAGCCAATTCTCTATCATGCACCTAGTGCACTATGCATGTGCATCTGCAAGAAAGAATCCGCATACTATTTAAGCTCTAGACAAATCCATAATCAGGGCAGATTGTATTAATATCTCCAACGAACCGAACGCTGAAGTTCGGTAAATAAAAAACATAAACCTAAACGTGTTTTATTATTATATACATAATATACCAATCAATTTAAAATTAACTAATTTTACTAATTTATCCACAGCATTTTTACATATAAGTTTCAATTTCGGGAATTAACATCTTCATCAGTATTTATATTATGCATCATTTTTTAACGTTTGCAATTTAATCTAATAAATAAGGTGAAAATGAACTCATCAACATGCGAATTATTTTGTATTAATATATGCACGTCGATAGACAATCGAATATTTGAGATCATATGCTAACCAGTTTGAATAATTTAAATTTGCACAAAAACTAGACTTATTATAATGTATAACAGAAATCAGACTATACTCTAGGTTTTATAACTTCTTCAAAATAAATTTTTCTTCAAATGGTTAATTATTTGTTAAAAAAAAATCTGAGTGTTCTGTAAAAAAAATTTTCTTCATCAAAATCTATCCGGCATATACAATGTACAATAAAGCATATGTACTTAGTATATTGTTTCTTTTAAAACTACGTATTCTTAATGAAAATGGAAATTATATATTTTGACAAAGTTGAAGAACAGAAAATTGCCAAAATTTGTATCTTTGGATCAGAAGTCTAGAAACTATACAGTTTTTTGGAAACAATTATTTTGGTTCTATAAGAATATGATTTGGATGATTTTTTTATTTTGAAATAAAAAAGTTTAAAATTTCGGGCGGTAAATAAGTTCTAGTAAAACTAGAAAAAATAATATTTTAGAAAATTGAAGTTTCTTTGTTTCATTGATAAACCGAAGCATATAATGAAGTCTTGTACCTGTAGTTTTGTTCTTGAAACAGAAATAATTTTTAGTATTGAATGAGTTTGATTTGACGTGCTGCATGTGCGAACAGTCTTATAAATGCAAAGCAAAATATGTATCTGTAATTTTATTTCGTAACTAAAAAAAATTGTAAGAATTTGAAACCCTGGTCTAATACAAAAATTAAAAGCCAGTTTTAATCCTGCCTTGAAAATTAATGTGACTAAAAATAACCATGAAGGTGAAGGCATCTTGTACAAAAATTGAAAACTAAAGATTTGAAGAACTAATTCTTTTAAATCAATAATTAAATTTAGTTTAAATAATTTTTATTTTATATATAGGACACCTGATCTCCTTTTTTGACAGCTGTTTTTTTTTTCTAACTTCTTCGAGTTTTTGCTAAATTTATTGCGTTTAATAATACAAGAAGTTTAATAACTTACAACTTTACATTGACGTTTGATTTAAAATTTGATAATAATCTTCAAAAATTAATAAATCAACAATAAAATAAATGAATAAATACAACATCATAAGAACAAGTAACTATGTTGTTTTTATTTATTCATTAAATTGTTAAATAGCTAAAGATAAATTATAAAATATAAATCAAAATTGATAAATAATCGCATTTATTTCACTCAGAAAAAAAATTAACTTTGTGCCTTAAATGAAAGATAAATTTATTAATTTTAATTAAAATAATTTAAAAAAAAAATAATTTTCTTAATACTTCATTTTTTGGAAATAGAATAGGAGTGTTTTTTCTATTATTCAGTAACATTTCAATTTTTATAAATATGTAAAAGCAGTGTTAAGTTGTAGGTATTTTCTTAGTCAACAGTATGTTAATTTTGCAAATCAATAATTAGATAATATAAATGCTAAAAAAAATGTTTTGTTTTGCGTATTTCAATATTTTTTCTCGTTTTACCAGCTTTCTTCAATTAAAGGTCAAAATTTGATTGTTTCAACTTGATTAGTAGCATAAAAAACATCAATCAACTCTCCAACGAAAATTGTTTTCTTTTTCAACATAACTTCAACAATTACTATTCATGTCACTTATGTTTACGGTGTTTTCGGTCTTAACAACTACATATATGTATGTACACAATCAAAAATTCCGTTTACATTACATGTGATAAGCATGAATAATTTGAATAGAATAATGCTCAATGCGAAACAATTTAAGTACCAGGTATAAAAAATGCTTCAATTTTTTCATTGGAAAACAGAATCTCTTATGCCGATTAATATAAGACTTTCTTTTTATTCTATGTAATGCAATTTCTGTAAACGCCAGACTATGGTTATAAATCAGCATTCTTACCGTATATCGTGACTCGTGCATAATCGAGCCATTTTCCGCAAATGATTGAGGTCCTTTCACACCTATTTGTTGTTGAATTTGAAGCTCCATTTTTGTTTGTTTAGTTTATTTTCTTTGTTTATTTCACTAATCAAAAGCAAATGTTTTTTGTATTTACTAAGCACACACAATTTTATTTTGTTTTTTTTTTTTCTTTGCAAATTAAAAGATTTTTTTATTGATTTAAGGATATTAATTTTTTTTATATTTTTAAACTTGAAACAATTCACTTTAGCAGAAAAAATAAATTTTCACCAATGGACCTTTACACAAATTCGTCCCTTTTTTCGTGAAACTATATTTAAACAATATGCTTATTAGTGGATTCTTTTTCAATTTTATTTTATTTGTAAAATATTTTCACTAAAAAGAATGTAATCAAGCCAAATCGTAGCTATGAATTTGCCAGACGTTCATTCAATCTTTTCTGAAGCGGAATGGCAAAGTTGCGGCTCTATATATAGGTAAAATTCACAAAGTGAGCTATACCAACTTCCAACACCTTCTTCCTAATGGCTGTGTTTCCCTGTCTCGTTTTAGTCTGCCGGTTGTATCTGTAGTATCTCTTCAATTTTGCAGTACATAGCTATATCTGTATCTGTTGAAAAAAGCCGATTATGGCCGCTTGTGCTGGTCGTGTACGGGCAGAGAGTTTGCTAAGGTGTAGACAGGTTGGAGATCTCTTGTGATCACCTTAGGCAATGATCTTCAGTATTGTTTTGTGCGAGTATATTTTGTTTAAGTTTATTTTTTATGTCACGTTTTTTGTTTGTTTATATCTCGTGCTTTGACCAGGCAAGCAAACGGAAATCTCAGGCAAAATTGAAAAAAAGGAAAAAAGGTTATTCAATGTAGAAATGCAACGGGGGTGTTGAGGCCGGCTTTGGAGTCAAATATACCTCACAAGTGACAACACTTCCTGTATGCACCCAGATCAGTTATAGAATGCATTGGGATCCAGTTCAGTTGACAACTTGTAATATTTTAAAATTGATAGAGAATGAAGGTGATAATAATAGATAATTGGTAGCTTTGTTTTGTTTGATTTATTTTAACACTTTTTATAAATGTACCTATTGATACCTACAAATTATTTATATTAATAATTGCTATTGTTGAAAACCGATTGATTTTAATTTAATAATAAACTAATTCGGTTTGTTTTTTGTACTACCGAAATTACAACTTCATTTGGACCAATTTAAAATTACATGATGTTAACCACGTTTGTACAACAGCAACTTTTAAAAATTATCGAATCCTAATATGAATTAACTGAAACATTAAAGACCTATAAGTGGTAAGAAAAAAAATTATTAATTTAATTTCTTTAATTATTTATTAAAAATAAAAAAGGCGGTAAGGTAAAGATTTGGTGAAAAGTAGCCGTTTTTACATGATGAAGCATATGTCTTATAAGCTCGTATTTAGATGAATTATAAAGCATTCTAAAACATCATGAAATTTTTAATAAGATAATATTGTTAAAGATTCCTTTGTTCGCAGTCATGAATGAACTTACTATTAAATGCGAGTAAAATGGTGTAAGGTCAGGACCCAGTATACCAAACGAAAAATTGTATCAACCAGGCCATTTATCACAACCCAATAAAATTCTCCACCTCTTCCTTTGTAGATACATTCCCCAATTTTCAAGAAGCCACAAATTGTGTGGATCTACATATAACACATTTTTTATAAAAAAAGGTCATGGCCAAAACATTTTTATAATTCTTGATGTATTAAACGTATTTATTTAAGCAGCCACCGACCTAAATAATTAAACCGGAATTTTTTCCGGTTCTAGACATTTTTTTTTTCTAAAAAACCACTACCTTATTTTGTTGTTATATTTTTTTTTCCTTTTTTGCATCGCAGGCAAACCGTCGAATACTATACTATCTACTTGGATTTGAAATAAAAAAATTAATACAAAAAGCGTTTTGATGTTTTGATTAAATAATAAATGCACGAGATATTAAAGGTGCGCCATCTATTCTGCTGCGCCATCTCACCCGCAACTTTATTGAAGAACAAAATAACTATTAAAAATTGTTATTTGCATTTAGGTATACCTAGTACTTTAGTCATTCGCCTTAACTTTGTCATTCTGTTAGTAAATCTTCAATCCACAGTCCCTTTTTGAATTGGAGCTAACTGTCGCGTATTTTACTCTAACTGCTACTTTATCCTTTATTTGTTAACCAATATAATGTCTTATAATTACATATTGTAATAATATTAGCTTAACAAACTTCCAATATTATTTAATCACTAACCGATGTTTATATTAATAATAATTGAAATTTCTCTCTATATAATTTTCTCCATTAGTTCGTTGACATTTGAAAGTCCGATTCTTTTAAATTGCATCAGGATATAACTGATGGAATCCAGTTTCTGCTGGTATGAGACTCAACAAAAAAAAAAGAGGAGAAAGAAATTAAATAACAGGTATATTTTTTAGCTCCTCATTCAAGAAAAAAAAACGATACCAAACTTGCAACAGAACGATTTCTTTAAACCAGCTGATATATAAAATCTTGATTCATTATAAATCTGGACAAGATTTATCTTCTTTAATAGCAACAATATCAAACAAAGAAAATATCCTATATTATGTATCTTTAAATAAAAACTTTTGTATTTTTAGTTTTAATAAACTATACCTATGTTGTTACCTACATATTTTTACGAGTAAGAAGAAATAGATACAAAACATATGGAAATACATAAGCCAAGAAAATTGTTCGCACTATTTAATTAGATTTGAAATATTATTGATCCAAATAGGTAGTATTTTTTTTTTATTAATATGATTAAAAATAATAATTTGAAATAAATGACTTGTCTGCATGAACTTGAGTTTGTACAACAAGGTTATATCATGTCTTTGAATCTATTTAAATACCAACATATTTTATTGATAAAAAGTTTGGAACAAGTCAAAATAATTTCTTGTTTTTATTTTTTTTGTTTATGTATATATTTTGAAATTCTTGCATATAATATTGATCGTTTGAAGTATATGAAATATACATATCTCGATACTAAGATATACATACATATGTCGATTCTCAAAAAAAACATCAAAATCATCACTGACTTCTACTTTAACTGCCTGAAAATTGAAATTGAAAATAAGAAAAAAATTCAAATCAATTAAATTTTAAATTTTAATCTCAAAATTTAATGATTTCAATTGACTAAGATCCAAGTTTTTTGCCTTCATTTACAAGAACCCCAAATAACAAGCGTCAAAAAACCATGACATTCTAATGCTTTAATTTTTTTAAATACCGACCAATTATGTTTTGCAAATACCATAATCTACAAGAAATATAATTTCTTTGAATTTTTGAAAAGAAAAATTAGATAGGATAATGTATAAACATGAGAGGACAATTCATTAAAATTAAAATTTGATGTTGATTTATTTAAACAACAAAAGATAAATTCAAAATTATACATATATTGTATGTTAACTTTTGGTATTCAAAAACACTGAAATGTTTTTTTTTAATTTTTTAATGTGTTCTCTCTAATTTGGATTAATGCCAATTTGAATTCAGTTGAATTAAATACAGGGGGCATTTGTTCTTCATTTTGTAAATAATGAATAGTTGAAATTAATTTAAATTTAATGGTAGGTCGATACTACATATATTTTTAGGCAAGGGAAATATTAGAAACTTGCAAACATATTAATATAATATGGCTTGAGCCTATTTTAAATAATAATTGTTGTACTGTTTTGATCATTTGCAGTTAATTAAAATAAACATCGAAATCAGAGTAAAGCTTAGAATCCAAAACTAGCTGTGATTTTGCATAGCCACCCGGAAGGTGGAAAGAGATTGCAGTTGCATCTCTAATACTTTGAAATACATTCGTTTGCAAAATATTTGTGATTGTTCAATATGTTACTTTGCCAAATACAACTGTTTTCTTGTCGTTTCTCTGTCGCAGCTTTTTAGTACACTCCCCTCATTCTCATTTATTCTGTGCGGAAAAATAAATTGTTTTTATTTCCTCAAAAATACAGTAATATCATTAAGTTATTACAAATTACATTTTTAACTTCAACATCTTTAGTTGGTGGTTTTTTCTGGAAATAAAAAACACACACACAGAATTTATGTTTAAAAATAGCAAACCAAACAGAAATGAACTGTTACCCCTTGCAAAATAAAATGTTTCCTTACCCAACACACCCAAAACCAATGACCTTCCTCAAGTTCAAAAATTTTAAATATCTTTCACTTACTCCAACTTAAACCTGCGACAAAGTTTTATTTGTTCTTTCACCATCACGTGACTGTCAGCAAACTTGATCATACATTGTTATATAATTAGGGTGACCATCCGTTCATTACATTAATAAAAATTTCTGTATTTAAAGACAATGTTCATATCGTATGCAGAAACTTAATGTTTTGTATTTAAAAAGATGAAACAGTTACTATATCCTAATAACCAAATACATAGAACTATAAACGGATTTTTTTAGATATAAGATAATTTGCATATAAAATAATAAAAACAATTGAACTATCAGATGAAAAAAAAAATACATAATAAAATCAGTCAAAATGATAATGGTGTTAAAATATTAATTCTTATTTTTGTATGAAAGTTTCTTCGCATTGTTAAATATGGTCACTGTAATAACCAATACATTGGTGTTTTCTTTTTTTTTTTAATTTGCATTCTATAAGAATTTATTATTATTATTATTTTAGAAATCAAAATAAAAGAGAAACGAGAAATTCGCGTTTTTATATAAAAACCATGAGAATTCTGGAAAAAACGGCTTGATTTATTCAAACTCAGAGCTATCGTGATACAATTCAGTTAAATATAAAACTAATTTTTATCAATTAGGCAATTTATGCTAATTTTTGGTTTGTTGACAAAGTGATTAATTGATAATAAAAAAGGATTTTTCCAAATTGATAAAAAATAAAAAAACCTAAAAATTGTCAAGAACTGGGAAAGATATAAGTTAATAGCTTCTTAAATTTAAACATGGATGAGTAAGCAACTTGGGGATCCCCTCTGTTTTTAACAGCTGATTAAGCTGAAGATTTTTCAGATCTATAAAGATCATTTTTTATCATTGGTATTATGTTAATATGTATGTAAATTCAATTCGAACTAACAACGGGTAAAATCAGTGACCAGTCAATGTTTGTTGGACGATAGCTTCATCTATGTATAAGGGCATTATATTTTTATTATAACCTTTCAGACAAATAATGAGAGCAATATTCAAAAAACGTCTTTGGGCCATTTTATTTGTTTGCTACGTCATTTGTGTTTAAGCAATATGTAGAAGAAGAAGTGATAAATTATTCATAAAACCAAGTTCTTTTATTAAAATATTCAACCATAAGATTAGAATGACGCACTCCAAATATTCAATTACGTTCCCTGTTTTAATATGCATTTAAAAAAAATTAGTTAAAAGAAAAGTTGAGGGCAGTTAATTTTATGTGCAATCAATAATGGAAGAAATGAAAAGATTAACTCGTTGTCCGTTTCAAAAATGGTTGGATTGGGTTGTTATTGTGAAGTTCCTTTGTGTTACCATTTTAAAATTGGTATTTCAGCTTGATATGTTTACTTTCAAAATCTTAAAATGTATAATTTTGTTTTAATTTGTTTAAATCTTTGGTAAAAATGGAATAAATATTTAAGTTTCGTTTCAGCAAATGGCCCATATAATGCTAACCAAATAATATCTAATGGTTTCCTTTATTTACCGAAAAACTTGTTTTAAAATTTGAAGAACTAATAATTTCTCGCTGAGGAACACGTTGGAATAAAGCAAATTCAATTAAGTTCTTTCAATTTGTGGGTAAAAATGTGTGCATTTTAAAGTTGGAATATTTCAAAAATAAAATCTAGAAGATAGTCACTGTGTTTGGATTGAGGCAATATAAATTGTCGCACACGTAAGTCTCTATATAGTAACAAAATTTAGCATTATTAAAATCTTGCATTTTCCTTGGGTGAAAACACCCCAACTTAAATTTTATAATTAAAAAAAACTTTAAGGCTCTTTCTGGTTGCGGCACTTTCTATCGAAGTTTGTACAGCTGATAAAAAGCTTGAGTGGTTTTGTTCTCAAAAGTCGCAATATATATGTATGTAGTTTTCTGACTGGTCGTTAACAGGTGACGATGACTCGTCCAATTGAAAATATTCAAAACTGAAATTCTTGGGTCATACATTTAATTATTGATATCAAAATTCATTCCTTTTAAACATTAATTAAGATTATTGTTTGTACGTAAAAAGTACAAGAAGAAGTTATTTTTAAGTTTTTAACTCGCTTTTAAGCGGTTTAACTCGACACAAAGTAATTTATTCCAAATAACACCTGCTCTGAGTCAGAGTAACTGACCTCATTTTTGATTGTCTTTTTTTTACAAAATTCGTCGGGGAATCACCATTTCAAAACTAATTCTATTAAGCTTCGGAAGAAGATGTAAAATCTTGTTTAAAGCAATCATTGAAATGAAATGCACCCTTGTCATTGAAACAGGTACGTATTATATTGTTTGCTGGATTTTATTCCGGCGAACCGTAAAATAACACATAAAAAAGAGATAAATCCTTTGAAAACGGGAACGATCCGCATATAATGCTATAAAGTGAAATGAAGTGAATCGATTTAGACACCATTAAGTAAAATTAACCAACAATTTTTTGTTTAATTTTGGAAAAAGATCAATTTGTTGTTGGAAAATAATGGTCGCGTTAAGGCATTCCCCTTTAAACAATTTGAAGTAAAACTTATAAAATAAGTAATTAATATTGCAATATTTTGGCAAACAAACTTTTATTTGGATTTATTTTTAAATATCCAAAGAGGGAAAAAACCCTTCGTTATTTTTAGGTTTTGCACATTTAATAATGAAAAAAATATGCACAAACAATATAAGTCAAATTAAACATTCGACAAAAATAAACAAAAACTTGAAATGAGTATGTACCTACATATACTAGGTACCTCAAAAAGAAGAATGTTGAATAATAAACTTCCGCTGCCGACTTTAAATATTTATAGATACTTTTCTCTATATTTAATTTAAACAATTACGAGTGATTTTAGTTTGGCAAGCTCAATTGGTCAGTAATTGAACGTTCAATGAGTTTGGCTAGAATATTTACATACACAAATAATTGTTTACAATTAGAATTGGACTCGCATCAGTTGCAAACTTATTTTACTTCATGGTTTCTTTTTGTTTTGATTTTTTTCCGAATTGTCAGGTGGTGTCACAGGTGTTAATTTTATTTTTTGATTATTTTAAATTATTGATGCAGATAAATGTAACCCGGGTTAAAATAGCAACCAGAAGCAAAAGCAAACACTAAATAAATTTTAAATCTAATGGAGAATGTTCATATAAAAGATTAAATTAAGTGGAACACATTTATAACTATACAAAGCTTTTGTGGTTGTATACTAATGAGCACTTTAAATAATGTTCTCTTTGTTGTTGTTATTGTTATTCTTCAAAGCTGAAAGGGTTTTCAAATTTCCTTCTGATTCATTGAGAATAACAATTTAGCATATCTTTCGATTTAAACGCAAATTGATTTTTTGTGTATCTAATTATGTGAATGGCTTGCGTTGAAGGGAAGTGTTTTTTGAGAAATAAATATTCTTAACCAAGTTTTAGTTATCGAAACATAGATTAGTGTGAGTAGCATAAAGGACCCTGTCTCGTCTGTATGAAACCGTTTTTAACATTTAATCGTTGTTTTTGTCTCTTCAGACAATAGGAAATTTAAAAAAATGATACAAAAAATAAAATGACCAAAATGATAACTAAAAAAAATTCCATCTTTTACCCAATGTTGATTTAAAAAACCATTATAAAAACTATAACAATAAATCATTGTACAGCAAATGACTTCCACACCTATGAGTTTTATTTTCCACTTTGTGAAAGCCAGTTTTAATATGAAATCGTTAATTTTTATAATTCCCGTCAAATAAAAAAAAACTGACATAAACTTACTTAAAAAATTGGCAAAAACATGTCTGTTTGTTAATTTTGATTGTTTCGTATTTGTCATGCAATTTTGCATACAATGTTGCTTATTCTATCAACTTTTTCTTACCTAGTATACAACAAAGTTTACTTAATGTAAACAATGCACATTGTACACAACTATATAGTATATCAATCGCAATAATGGAATCGGTAAATGGCAAATATTGCTACCGATTGACTTTATTTCGTTTAACTGGAAAGCAATTTATACAATTGTATGGAAATATTCATAGTGTTCTAGCAACATTACATACATACATATATGTGAATACATAAGTTATACATAAATGGATAATTACTCAGGAAGTCTCTTGTAACTTATATCAAAGAATTCCGGCAGCTGTAGATTGACATGTCACACCATATTTATAAATGTATATAGTCATGCATAAAAACAATTAAGTGAGAGTTAAATATAGATAAATTATAAAAAACACAGTACATAAAAATTTTTTTTTTCTATAATTTTCTCTTTCGGCAATCGTCGTTGAAGATGGAAAAGAATTTACACACAGCAGACTTCTCTTAGTTATGTCCTTGAAAACTAAATTTTTTTATTTACTCAAAGGGTATTTTGTTCACAGTAGGATTATTAAATTTGAAAAATTTGATGGAACTATACAGCTGGTAGAAAACGACTTACAACTTTCAACCAATCCAGGGGATCTAAAATTTAGCCCCGAATCCGAACGGCTCGATATGACAAACGTTCTATTCTTGACAAATGATAGGTACTCTTGGTGAATTTTTCATTTTCTTGCAAGAAAAAAAAAACATTTGTGTTCTGTTTTAACTGGAGTAGAACCCCAGTCCTTATGACATGACTAACTTTTTTAAAGTATCCATTTGAGTTTGAGTTGTTAATAATGGACTTTTCTAATCACCTGATCAAGTTTAAATTTTAAAAATTTTAACTAGATTATCTTTTACATACATGTTTTCAATACTGCTAAAATATTAGCTCTGAAATCAGCTTAAAAAGGTTTATAAACATGATTTTGGTTTAAAATTGCGTTGCACATCACGCCTGAATTTTATTATATTCCTGGAGTTTCCGATTTTTTTCTGATAAACCAATAAAGATTATGCAAATGTTTCAACTTTGAAAAAAATCTAAAGTTTGAATAAAAGGCTATGAGGCATAGGCGCCAGCGAAAATATAAATTTTTACCACCTCCTTGGCTTCCTACGACGGACGACGCAATGTTCACACAGCTGCTGTAAATCAAACCAAGTGACAAAAAGAACATTAATTTATGTGTTTTCCAGCTAAACGCAGGTACCCACTTCAAATCATTGTACAAACTAACTACATGTTCTTTCTAAATGGATGATAAATGAATTTGACTTGACTCAATTTGTTTTCCAAAGCCAAATGATTTGGTTTTTCTTCACTTAGATGGTGATTTTTCTTATGTTGACAAGGTTTAAGTAATACAATACGTATATTATACATACATATATGCGCCAAAGTATCTCTTGATGCAGAGGAGATATAGTCAAGTGTACAAAAAGTCAGCTTGGTTTGTTGTTTTGCGTAAGAAATCTAGAGCAGTTTAAATAATGATTTAATGTAAGCGGATACCTGTCGTATTTTCCACAATAATAAACATTATTGTTGGTTGAAAGTAGTTTTTAGCTGTGACACTCATTCGGATGTCATGATTTTCATCCGGAAAGGTTAACGTACTCAATTTATGCATAATACGAGAGATGAAGGATTTATACAACAACAATAAAAAACCAAAGAATTGATATAATTCATGGGAAAAAACTCGGAAACGTTGTAAATTGGGTAGACTACAATTTGCATACTTTGGTTCATATTATACAGGTTTTACGTTCCTACTAATGAAGTCACCCAGCAGGAGTAAGTCTTACTTGAAGGAACTTATAATTTGTGGATATGAACGTAACGCTTTCGGCAATATTGTGTTCTCATGGCATTCGAATGCAGTGGGTATTAAACATATTTTTGAAAGTATTTTTCTTGAATATCTTAAATTTATTGCAACCAGAAAACTTAAACATTCTTTGTCGAACTATTTTTTTTTTTTCAAATGCGTAAAATAAAAATAAATATTGCAAATAAAAAGTAGAACTTTATTGCACAAAGTTTACAGAAAATTTAATTTAGCAAGTTTTAGGGAAATTTTATAATGACAGTCGAGTGATACACAGAGTGATCAAATAGATAGCGAGAAAATCCGAGCAAAGTACCATCTTCAACAAAACAACTAAGCTGAAGCTGAAGATATAGATGTAGTCGATGTATTCAATTTCATGTATAGAATGTACTTTGTTGCCTACCATAGTTAAATCGTTTAACTTAATCGTACTTGGACAGTGAAGTGGAGTTAAAATATATTTCGTATAATAGTTCTGTATAATGTAACGCCAATTATTAATCAAAGTTTTCGACCTCGAGCGTGCAACATTGGTAAAAATTAAAAGAGTTGTCTTACTGGCGACAAAACATATACCCTTACAGAGTCGGTTAAGCGGGGCAGTGACTCCAAAAATCGAGTTCACCTTAAAAAAAGACACGGGCCCTTAGGTGCCTTGCAAGCAAATACATAGTTCAAAAATAACAAACTGTTCATAAAGCAATACAAAATACACGACAGAGTTATTTAAATTTTAACCAATAACATCCACAGCTCAAAAAAAAACAAATAAAACAAATTACTACACCCCCACAATCATGTAACATGTCGAATCTTTCGATTTTCTAAGGGGCTTATTATAAATCTAAATCAATTTGACATCTTCTGATTTTTAGCATCATCTCATGAAAATTCATAACTAAGTTGAAGTTAAAGCAATTTAATTACTTTATCGATCAAATCCTTCATATTCATTCCATGCTCGCTTATCGTTTTCAATGTAACTCCGACAGCACGGAGACTTAACATCATGCCACATGCAACCACCGTTCAGTCATGCTGAAGCAATAAATTTTCAATTAGAAAAAAAACCGTGAGTGTGAAATACCTATATGTATGTATAATTATGTGCTTTAATAGTTTGTCCCCTTTCCTGAACAGTGTACAATAATCACAAGCCTATGAACTCTATACATTTTTAAATAGATTGTTCGATTATTTATACAAACCACCAATGTTTAGACATACCTGTTCTTCAGATAGTGGGACAGCTTATGTGGCAACTAAGCGGGAACCTGGAATTATTTTGAAACAAATATATATTTATTTCACGGGAATCAATTTCACTCGGGAAATTACTTCACCTTTAGTGGGAAACAATTTCACTTTTTTTAATGTCAAGTTCTTTCCAATTAAAGATGGGAAATAATTTTATCTGAAAATTGTGTGAAGTTATTTCCTACCTATTAGTAAGGCAATTATGCCCAATTATTTTAGAAATTTGGCCAAAATAATTCTGGACAAAATGTCTTCTGAAATCGTCTTTTGAAATTTAAAACAAACAAAAACTGCACAGAAACAAATAACTAAAAATTAAGTTATTGGTCACTTGAAATTTAAAATAATTTCACTCAGAAAGTTAAATAGTTTCCCACAATAAATATACGTTATCCATATAATTTTGCCCCATTTTCTTGTAGTTAAAATATTCCCTGTTTTTAGCCTTTTCTACTCCACAGTGCATCATCGATTTCGTTGTTGTCAGCTAAAAATGCCTTTACATTTACATCCAGTGGGGGTGACTTATGCATATTATAGATACAGTATCTAAGTAAATTGTCTTTTAAGACGTTTTAGGTCCTTTAGAGATCGATGGTTTGTTTTCATCGCTATTGGATTGCTCTTTTTTTGGGTCACACAACTTAGGCGCCTACACTATCGCAACATTAATCAAATGATGTAGTGCATTATTTCGAATGAAATTCGAAACTGAGTGGAACCATTAAATCTTTGCCATATAGGTATAAAGACAGACAGTTTTTTTTGCATTGTAATGATGCTGATGAAGCAATCGTTTCGCCCCGCTTCCATTATGTACCATAACTTGGACTTAATATTGAGAGCTTTGAAAAGTGATTGTTGTTAAGTTTTCATTCGTGACCAGAATTATTCAGAAATGTTTTAAATTTAAATATATTCTTAATGTACGCAAGTCGCGCAGGTTTAGTTCAAGCAGCTAAGTTTATAGCCGGAATTAACAGACTGACATTTGACTATAATCTTATAATATATATACATATCCGTTTATCTTAGATAATAATTTAAATATTTTCCTTTATATGTTACAAACAAAACAAGTAGGTAGATATTCTGTTTTAATTTAAACTTACATACTTTTTTTCTCATATAAAATAAAGAATGCAGAGCTAAGGGTTTTTTTTTTAATAGTTAGATATAAATTCCTAACATGGTAGAATCCTTACATAACCTGCCAACTTTTGAAAAATATAAATCATCCAACCATCTACAATAGCTGGATAATTCTGACACCATGCTCAGACTAGTGTTAAATTTCAATGTATGGGAAAACTCCCCAATTATTACAATTCCGATCCACTTAAGAACTTTTTTTAAAGAAAAATGATAATATTATATACTTATTTTATAAAACTAACATTTAAGAAACATTCTCGAATTTAAAGGTTTACTAATCTAAGGCAGAAAATCTCTCTCATGGCATATACTCGTACTGTACAGATACACCTCGTTCTTCGTGATGATTTTTTTGAAAAAGATTATGGCAAAATTATTACCAAATCGAGCTGTTAATCAAAAGAAACACAAAATTAAACAATAATGACACTACATCAATAACAACATCGTCATGGAATATTTAAGCTAATAAAATTACTAAGAAATACGAAACAAGTTTAAGAAATTAATTTCGCATCCATTAGGAGACAGAATGAGGTGTGACTCTTATACCAAATTTTAATTACACACTAACCGCTAAAAAAATAAGAAAACAAATGTGGTTGTACTTTTTGATCGAATAAATAATTCGACAACAAAAACCAGATTTTTAAAATAATTTGCTGTTTTTTTTTTGAGAAAAAGGGATAGTCTATAATAATTTGTTTTGTAGAAAAATGGTTTTCAAATGTATTTTGAATCTATTTTGCTAACCATTTTTAATAAAATTAAAATTATGATGAAAATGAATAATAATAAAATGTAAATCATTTTTAAATGTTTGCATTATTTTTTTTCCAGGGTTTGCTAGCAAAATGGGAGGGCTCGAGTGACTTACAATTTTCGTACTTTAATTAGTGCGTGTTATGATTGTATTAAATGTATTGTCATCATTATTTTGTTTTGAGCCCAGCACATTAGCAATTACAATTATAAAAATGTTTTTTTTTTAATGAAATTTTTACAGTTCTCTATTTGATTTAAAATATGAAGTTGTGTTCTTGTCAAATTAATGAGCAAATCAGGATTAAACCAAATTTAATCTTAAACCAATTTAATAATTTAAAATTAAACCAAATATGAAATTTCAAATGTTCATTCTGTTAGTTTCTACCACATAAACCAAATTTGTTTGTATGACTCAGTAACCCAACTACATCTCAAATCACCAAAAAATTAAATTGAAAATACCGGATTTCCAACTGTGCTGACGACTACTAGAGCAATAAATTGCCAGTGGCGCACGCCATCTTAGCTATCTTGCGGCCGGCGGAATCATGTGTTCTTAGGTGCCGAGAGTTCTAAAGGCCTCGGAACTTTGGGGCCTCTTTGTCGAGCTACCGATGATGAATATTTTTTTTTTTTTCAATTGTATTAAATTATATTTAGCCAATTGAAATATTGTTCTGAAAGATTTTGCGAAAAAAATTTTAATTTTTACTTTCATTTCGCATGTATTATTTTGATGTCATACATTATAAATATAGTTACATAAAATAAATCTCTATTCTGGCAAAACTTTTGCGATCATAAAAAAATTTAGAATTATTTTTAATCACTGGGTATTGCTTCGCATAGTCATAAAATTTATGTTTTTCATTTTATGTTATTAATATTTATTTTATTTTTATAGGGAGTTATTGTAATCGGTCCGATTTGCCAAATTGAAATTTTTGACATTTCTCGACGTTTCAAGGTCCCTAGAGCCTATATCAATCATTTTTAGAGAGATGTCTGTGTGTGTGTGTACGTACGTTCGTACGTTCGTACGTCCGTACGTTCTGGTACCATTTTTCGTCATCGATATCTCAAGAACGAGTAAAATTATCGACTTGAAATAAATTTTGTTTTACAGATAATAACTTCGAAAGAAGCTGAAAGGGCGTTTATTAATATTCAATCAGTAGTTTTTTTACTATAGCAGTTTAAAAAAGAAGTGAAAATTTTGGTTGGGCTCAAATATCTCACGAACAAATAATGCTATTGACTTGAAATAAATTTTATTCGACACATTATGACGTCATACAAATTTGATATGAATTTGGAAAAAAATCAATATACCGTTATTTTTTAAAATCAAAAAAACTAAAAAAAAATTTGTATAACTTGAATATCCTTAGATGGAAAAACGATATTAACTTTAAAATAATTTTATTTTACGAAAAATGTTGTTTTTGACTACTGGTGAAAATTTCAAAAAAATTCAATGGACAGTTTGGTATAAATTGTCTTTCGACTCAAATTTCTCAAAAACGGGTAAAGATATTGACTTCTTGTTTGTTTTATTTTCTACATAACATAATTGTTAGCAATTGATAACATTTTGACAAATATTGAATGGGCAGTTTTTTAAAAACAAATCAAAAACTGTTAAAAATTCTAAAGAAAAGTAGTTACAATTGTATTTCAACTCGAATATCCTGAGAAGGAACAACTATTGTGCCTTCTAAATTTATACATAGTACAATTTTTTATGAAAGGTCAAATTTTGACAAATATCTACAGTTTTTGACAAAAAACCTCGTTAAAAAAAAAACGCGTGGAAAAAACTTATAGATCAACAATCTCTATAACATATGTGCATCTCGTAAATCTCTTTAAATAATTAAAATGCTTTTCAATATTAAAATAATGATTGTTTGAATTTAACAGCTAAAGTTTGTTTCGCAGAAAATTTGGTTATTTGAAAAAAACTAAATATAAAGTTTTCAAGATCACATATGGGAAGTTATCAGTGTGGGTCGCACCCAGCCTCTTTTCTAAATCTTTTGTCAGTCAAGATCAGCGAAAAACTCGGAAATTTTAGTGCTAAAAATACGCTATGTGAAAATCGAGTCATCGACTTTTACCGTCTAGGCAGCTTTGTTGTTGTGTTTCTACATCTGCTCCTACAGCTCGGCAAGAGCCTGCCAAATAGGGAGCATTACTTATCTATACTTGCAGAATTTAATTTTGAACTTTGGCAATCACGTTTTTTAGAGTTTCTATTAATCATTTTTATTCAAAGCTATTGTTTCAACAAATTTACTTAGCAATTTTTGAAATAAAGTGCCATGTTATTTTTCATTTTTACAATTTATTTACTTGTTGTATTTTATAATTTTAAAAGTTTCAAATTATTCGAATGTGAGTATCTAACTTAAAATAAAACCACCAAGTCCGCTTATGCTTAATTTAATATTATTATACTCATACTTTCCATTAGGAAGTAAATCAACAGAACAATCACCACTTATTTCCATGACACTTTACTAGCTGCACTTTATATTTTTGCTTAACCAAAATTGACATAAAAACCAGCTATGACCTAACTCAGTCACTTTTAAGTCTACTTTTACAAACATAAAAAGACTAATGCATCTTAAACAGTAGTAGATGTTAACTGATGTGTCATGTCAATCAAAGTGAATGCCAGTGCAAGGATTTGCAATCATGATCAATACCGCATACAGAGTAAAATAAAAATAAAATAAAATCACAAAAAATTCAAAAAATCAACCATAGCAAAACAATTGACAGAAATAAAATAAATTCAACACCCATGAACTTGAATCTGCAAAACTATGCCGCTAAATATCAAGTCATTAATCTGACTTGTGAGTTCGAGTAGACAGTGAATACTATTACAGAAACTTCTTTTTTAACGAAGTTTATTATTTTTATAAGTATTTATCCTTTTTACTCGTTAGTGCATTATAAAATAATAGTATCTTTGGTATAGAAAACTCTGACTTATTTCAATGACGAAATATTCGCTTTCTCAAATTTTGATTGCACCAAGTTGCAATCTTAGAAAGGAAGTACTTGAACCAGCGACCTTAAGATATTCATTGCCTTCTTTGAATAAATAAAGTTCCCGTGTGGATCGCACAAACCTGCTCTATTTTTAAAACAAGCTACTTTATTCTTACACCTGGCAACTTTTGACATCTCTAATCATAATCGTCCTAAAAATAAAATGAAGTAAATAAACAATCTGGAATCGAATTTTTTTTTTTTTATGTATAATGTAGTTTATATTATGAACTAATGCTAACCGTGATTTGATGGCAATTCGATACATAATTTTTTTCTGGTAATTTTTTAAATTTATTTTGACGGTTAACAAACATTAAGACAGGACCTGTTGATAATACGATTTAGATTCCTGTTTCGTGTTATACTTGTTTTAAACCTGTTTCTTAGAGCCGTGAATCATTTCAAATATGAATAACTCTCCCAGGGAGTTAGGGAAAGAAAAGTTTATCTCCTTGTTGGATAAGAAGCGTCTCACAGTTGGTATAGATTTAAATCTTTTTTTTCCTGGTAAGAAATTTTTTAATGCAAAAAAGAGACCAAAGTATGAAGTTAACTACAGAATTAATTAATGATTAATTAAATTAAATTGTAGTGATTAGTTTGATTTTTCCGAGAAAATGCGTGAACTTCTACATTAATTTTCATTTAGATTAAAAACACGATTTTTAAAAGCAAAACCAATAAATGCCCTATTATATATAGAGCAAGTTTAAAGGGAGGAGTTATTATAATTTTATCATTTAAGCTATTAAAAATGTTGTGATTAAAACCACACCTGTTCTCTTTTGCATAAGTATTTGCATTTTGTATATGTAAATCGATTCTAATGCTGTATTGTATAAATTCTCAGCCTAGTAGACGGCCATAGGCCAAAACAATTAGGCTTATTATAATATTTTAACATTGCAATATTATCTAAATATGTAGAAATAAAAAACTTATCGACTTAATTGATAGACTTTCTATTTTATGTACACTATTATTACCTATTTGCATTTTGCAATGTTTTAAGTTATTTGTAGGTATGTTTTTGTTGCAGGTATTGAACAGGCATCCAAATTCTTTTACCGTGTGACAGGTGTTATTCGATTGAATTATAGTTCCACAAGCCATCACACAAGATTGGTTAACAATGCCATACATATGTTCTTAGCAGTGTTAATATCTGTTAGAGAACAGTCGGCGGCAGCGATAGCAGGTGCATACTGGGTTCGGAATGAATCAAACTGTCTTTATTTAAAAAAAAAAACTCTCCTCTGAAAAGTTGACATAATTGTTTATATGAATGTTTTTCTTTGGACCCTTGAAGGAAACTCCAGTATTGACATTTTCAAACTGGAAAATAAATAAATTTCCTATGTTTATTTTGCAACTAATTATTTATTATGAATTTCATTATATTTAAAATCATTTTCTTTTTTTGGAAATATAATATTTTTTTTAAAGATTAGAATTATTTTCTTTAAAAACTTACTTAAAGTCAAGAATGGACACACCATTAATGACTCGCATTAAATATTGAAGCAAACTTTACAAATTAAAAAGTTTTCTCTTACTGAAAAATATGACGTTATGAAAGGACATAAATCCTTGTTTATCTTGTTGAACAGTAAATATTAAATTATAAAACAAAAAAGTCCAAGACTAAAACTTAAAAGAAAAAAATATTTTTATAACAGTTCTTATAAAAGAATAAAAAAACACAACGTAACAATTTTTATCTTGAATGAATGCAATTGATATTTTTCTCGGGCATATTCGTGTTTATTTTAAATAAACTACACACATACATATATGTATGTAATTACCAGACGATTTCATATAATAATATATTATACTTAGCAACTGATTAAGCATATAACTACTTCCATTCGTGCGTGACTTTTTTTAAAAACAATACAATACAACACCAATGCAGTGTAAGTTGCAGTTTGAGGTTCTAACTTTTAAATTGGTATTCCCACAAAATTCCACTTATTTGCTACGATTAAGATAAGAGTTATATTTAATCGAAACTTATGACAAATTTAGTATGCTATGCTATTACGTGGAATGGGTAAAGATTAATTCATAGAAGACCCACTTTAAATTAACAAAACTTAACTTTTATATGTAAAGAGAGAAAAGGATACATTGGGAAATTTATTTTCTTTCTATGTTTTTGTTTATTAAATACCTAGCTATGTACGTTTTTTCTTAAAATTTATAAAAGGTTTTCCTACGTCAAGAAGCAGATTTGAACTACTACGGAATATGTACATACATATGTACATATTTATGTATATTTAGACCCGAAATTAAAGTGATGGATGATGGAGTTAAGGCCCTGCAAGATACAAGAGGGGTAGCGAAATCATCAACGTCGTTGGAAAATCAAAAAATAAAATCAATAATTACATAGCGCTAATGTTCTAATAATGAAAAAAAAAATAAAACTTTTCAGAATTCTAGGATAGAGAATATTTAAAAAAACTAACACTTTAAAAGTTTGTTTAGAAATCCAATCTTTCAGTCTGTTACCCAGTCAAAAACTTCAACATAAACTTTCAAACTTTAGTCTTCAGGTTATTTCCTAGAAAATTAATTAGATATAATTTGTTTAAACATTTTAAATCTTTCTTGAGAGAATCACATATTTAATTAAACTTTTTTTGTTTAATATTTCATATTAAGAGCAACGGATTGATTTTTTAAATTTGGATATTGAATTTTCCAAATTATTAAATCACAAAATTTGGGAACAAATTTTATTAAATACAAAAAATTAACACAACGTAGGTGACCCAGAGTGTAAGTAAATTAAATTATTACCTTGACAAATAAAAAAGGATTGAGAACAATACTTAAAGAAACGTTTGGAATGTAACCGCTCCCTGGATAAGACATTATTTAAAAAAGTTCGTGACAACTTAACGTCTAAATAAATAAAATATATAGTCAATTCATCTTAATTTTTGTATCTAAATTAGCATCTCAACCACGCTTGGAATAAAATAAATAAATAAAATATTGAAATAATGACATCTGTGCATGTTAATATGTGGTGTTACTTACCAATTAATTTCTATGTTCACTAAATTATTATAATTTATATTAATCCAGATTTATATTTAAGATTATTTTAAAACAAAACTATTACGTATGTGTACACTTTGTTGAAACTATAAATCCAGTGTTTTATCATCTGTAAATATATTTTTTGGAAGTAATTTCTCAACCATCCGTTACGTTCAGATAAGCTTATCTGAATATTAACAAAATCTGCGTATGAAAACCTATTAAGTTCACGTTAATGTCAAACGTCTCTATACGAGATATATTTTCACAATTAATTTGATGTTTAAAAATAATACTTTTCATGCAATTTGCATTTGTTTATTGTTTTTTGTTGTTTTTTATTTTCGTTGTATGGAGGGCCGTAATTTAAATTCATTATGCAAGTTCCTACTGCACTTAGCAAAAAAAAAACTATAATTAACATTTACAACTTACGCTTTGTATAATAATTTTGAAACTATACGTATTGACTGTGCATTCAAGAAAAAGCATGGAGAAGATAATACGCGAACATTATTTATTTTATTCGTATATCAAAAAAAAAAAAAGTGTCATATGAAAAAATAGGAAGTGGATGCAGTTTTTTGTTAAGGTTTACGTCTTAATATAGCGTAGGGAATTTAGATGGCCATTAAAAGAAAATGATAAGTTTAATATATGTGCAAGCTGCACGTGCACTCTCTGTATACAAAAATTACTTTGATTAACTCATTAAATTAGACACACTCACCTTATGTAATTTAATCAGGATAACCTGGAAAAAAGATAACAATTAGTATTTAAGCTTTTAAATTGAATGAGAAAATTAATTTTTTCTAGCTTAACAAGGCAGTGAATCTGAAGTATGGTTGTTACATATGGTTAGTAACCTCACCAAATATTATGCATTGACAACGCTTCCTAAAAGTTAACGTTAAAATTCAAGGTTCAATTACTATAATACTGATGGTTGATGAAATTCGAAATTCTGCTTTTTATTGATTTTTATATGATAAGAACATAAAAGTAATGTTCGCGTTAAGCATTTCAATCTTTTACCTGATTTAACCTGAACATGAAATTTTCTTAAACAGAATTAATCCTTTTTACATATTATATTATGAGTATATCTATTTGGTTTTATGTGTATGTATGTATGCTTAAATGTTGCAATTGTGCGTTGGACAATTTTATTGTTTGCCTATTAAGACTTTTTATTCCTTCATGTTTTTCATTTTATATTAGGTACTCAAATATATGTATGATAACGTTGAAAACACTCCATTTATAAATGGTTATTTCAACAATTTATTTTGAAAAACAAATTTAAACATAAATTTATAAGTGTTTATAAAAATAAAATAAAAGACCAAATAATATATACAATATCACAATTAACTTTTTGAATATTTCTCATTACACCTGAGTATTCGTTATCTATGAGAATATATACAATTACAACATAAACTTCAAAAAGATATACAAATTATTCAATCTTTTTTTCAAAGCAAAATTGATATTGGTTTTTTACTTCGTGTTATATAAGTTACACAGTCACTGGGGCGTATACGTAACTTTTTTATATGTACAATGTACATTCAAGTGAGATAGAATATGCCAAACCGTTGATTTTCATTTTCTTTTGTAATAAGGTGAAATAGAATAGAAAAACTTTTTTATTTTTCTTTCGTTTATCTAGGGTTTAAAAAGATTTATCTGCGATACTATTGAAGAAGTTATTTCTAAATTTAATTGAAGTGGAAGTACAATTATTTTAATGAGGAACGAAACAATATACAGTTAACAAGAGTTAGGGAAAATAAATGTTATCTCGTGACTTTAAGGATGAATTATTTTTTAGACCTCAGTTATTTCTCTTTATATATTATGAATTATATTTTTTTGATGGGTATTATATTAGAAAAATAAAAAAATTTATATAGAAAGATACTTAATTAATTATTTCTTAAAATGAAAAAAAAATAATGACTAACAAAATATTTTTGCTGAAACGATTTTCGAAAATTTATATATTTTCTGATTGTTAAATGTGTAGTCGAACGATTTATAGCTTTTTAATTGTTTTGTAAAATGATTGTAATAGTCAAAAAAAAAATAAAATCTGTTTATCTATAAAGTTTTGTTTCTTAATCTCTTAGCTATCCAAAAAAAAATACTACAATTTCTTTTTTCTTTTTGTTTCCAATGCAAAAAGAACTCCTACTTGAAGTATTTTTATCTTCAAATAAAAAAATCAATTTCATTTAAGAGATTTTCAAATCAATTCAGAAAAAAAAACTAATCTATAAAAAAAAACAGCATCTGTTGTAGGTACTGATGGGAAAGGGAAATGATCCTTTGTTCTTTGAAATATATTGCAAAATTGACAGGAGAATCAATCATGCATTTTCAATTAAATCGGTAACCACATTGTATATGTGCCATATGGTATGAATACACATGTATACTTCTGTTTGGATATCTGATGCTCAATGTTTGCTCAGCAGTAGAGGATATGATGACATGACGTGTCATTCATGTATGCTTTGAATTATGTATGCAAAACCACCGTCAAAGGCTGAACTATAATTACCAAGGTTATTCTGGAATGGTCGCTTGAATTCATACACCCACATCGTTACTGGGTTGATTTAAATTATGTAATTGAAATTGTATTTTAGAGTTCCCTTTAATTGATAAATGAAAATTTATATAATCAAACAAACTCATTTAATTTATCAAAATATCACAATTTTTTATATCATAAAGTTATTTTGTTTATCAAAACACCACTTTAATGTTTTCAAACTTGAAGTGACAATGTCGGAAGTGTTTTCGGTTCAGAAAACAATTCTATGTCAGATCTCTTCAAACTTCTTAAAACCTCTTTTAAAGGGAATTCAATTTTCAAAAGCAAATTGTGGAACAGATGATGGTGGTGAAAAGGGAAAAATACTCATTTAATCTCAGATCCTTTTTGTCATTTGCTTACTTGTGTATATATACAATGTAAAAACATATATACATACACATTCATATATATGTTCATAATCTAGACTCTATAGAAAAAGGAAGGAGCAATTCTGTTTTGTGCTTTAAAGGAGGAAAACATTGTAAATAGCTTTGTTTGCTGTGGAAGTTGATGGTGAAGACCTTAATGGATTAGTTTTGTTTTAAAGAGACTCTTAAGATGTATGCATATTATTTTGTAGGGAAAAGCGTTTTTCTTGAAAACAATGACACTTGTATAAAAAGGGAAATACTCCTTGTTAAGTAAATTGGATATATTTATATTTTTTTTTAAGATGAATATTGAATTGCTTCGATTTCGGGCTTTTAGGTTTTTTCTTTTACCTTTGTTTTTTTATGTGACTGAATAAATAATGCATAGATTATTCATAAATACATTTCAATACATATTTATGTGTGTACAATGTGGATTTAATCAAAGGTTAAATATTACTTCCTTCTGTTTAAAAACTTGCAAAACTTATTTAATTGTATATTGGAAATTAGTAAAAGCCTAAAGGATGACGGAAGTAATATGAAAGTAATTTATCTCTGATACAAAATTAATTAATTGCCTTTTTTTTCGAAATAATCAAAATTTGAAAAGGAATAACACCTATTTATCTTATCAACCATTCAAGAGCTAAAAAGGGAATAATTTACTTAAATATGTCTATTTATGTCTAAATCTCTATACCTACTTGTATTCTAAAAATAATCGTATATCGTCAATATCTATTTTATAATTAAGCTTCAGTATTATTGATAACTGGTGTATTTGTCTGGCCCACTTATGTTTGTGACTTTTAATCAAACTTCTTTCTATATATTATTTGTATCTGCTCTATATCTTTTAACGGTGGGAGTCTAAGCTTATTAACAAAATCGTTAAAATCTTAATTGTTTAACCACTTCAACCTAATAATTTTCAGTTTTATACCAAATTAACAAATGTAGGTATATCACGACATTTGATCTATTCCATTAGGATTTTTAAATATACATATATTTGTACATTAATAGTTCGTCGTATTTTATTTGTCCTTGATTTGCTTATATCAGTTATTGCCTTATTTTGAACACCACCCAATACTATTTTTTATGTTTGAAATCGCAAAATATTCGTAAAAAATCCGTTTTGACTGTCTATAAACGTAATTTTCTAGCTAACATTATTTTTATAAAAGAATACCAATTGGAAACATTTTAAGGAAAATCAACGAAAAAATGATAAAGGCAATTGTATATTTAGTGTTGAAAATTGTTCTGTTGAAAAAGAATTCATGCTATTCTCAATAAAAAATATTCTCTTTAAAAAAATACATTTTACATGTCCATATATTTTTTTTTAAATTTTTAAATAGCTTGATAGTACAAATATGATGAAATGCCGTATTTTGAATGCTAATACCATCAAACCCAATGTTCTTAAAACAACGTCAAAATTCTATTATCTTGTATCAATACTAACATTTTTAATATTTAGACAAATACACGAATCTACATTTTTAAAAATTTACCTTCAATTACAATTCAAAATTTAATAACAAAATTTTGATAATTAAAATAATACTCACTATAAATAATGGAAAAGTTATCTAAATGAAATACTGTTTTAGTGCACCTATTCAAATATTTTTGTTTTTTTTTCAGAATTTTTTTTCTTTCCGACGTTACTCGTACTTTTTTTGTTCTGTAGAAACTTGCAATCTAATCAAAAATATATTCACTCAAATAAATAAAAATTATTGTTGGTTGATAAACAAGCGCACTTTTAAGACTAATTGAAACTTTAAACTTTCATAGGAAACATACATACGTTAGTGTCGATTAAAAGCTATATTCGCCGACTGCGACGTGCTGATAAGAAACAGTTTGATATCGTTATCGAAAAATAAGTGTATATTGAATCAACAAGACATACGTTTTGTTTGAATGTGTATTTTTTTTTTTTGCGGAAAAAGAAAACTTTTTTGCCCAGTTTTGTTTATTTTTCATGCATTTGATTCTTTTTCGTGGAATTCAATGTAAAATTGGTGAGAGAGTGACATTATATAAATTCTCCAACTAAACAAATTTAAATCTGTTTTTAGATATTTAGGGACACTTTTGAACTACTCTTGATTTTTTTAAAAAAGAAACTCTTATATTGCTTTTTTAAAGAAGTTATAATCTTAATATAAAATACGTACTTTTCATAAATATTACTCTAACGCCAGTGGTAGATAGCGCAGGTTTATTAATTGACTGCAGAAAAACATGGCAGAAAATCTTTAAGAAATCGAAAAAAAGTTAATATATACGTATAGTTAAATATTTAGTTATTACTGTTTCATGTGACATATTGACTGTAATCGTTTGCTACCTTAATAAGTTCAAAACGATTTCCACATAATTTCAAAAATATTTTCGTATTATTTTTATTTGAATGGCAGCACTTTTTGTATATTGTTGAAAAAGATTTCCAAAAACTTTCAATAAGATAAGATAAAATACGTTTTTCATTTTGAATCGAAATGATATTCACATGAGTTCAATTAGTTTTGCCTATTACTTATTACCTACTTTTAATAAGTTTTTATCGCTTGATATTTGCTTAAAGAAGTTTATCCTTTCAATTATATGATATTTAAAGTACATTTTTCTCCATTACTTTGATACTACGACATTTTTCTTAGATGAAAACCATACAGACATTTCTCAAGTTTTGTTCCAAAGCATGTCGTTTTTTATTTCTCTGTGGACTTTTGACGAAATTTAATGAAATGTTTCTGATCGCTTTTAAATCAAAATATATCAATCCGTTATAACATTTTTTTTATGATTTAACCATTACCATAAAACTTATTTATCTCAAAAATGCTTAAAAGATGTTAATGAAATTTTTCTGATAGCTTTTGCTTCAAAATCATTTAATCAAAAACATTTTGTGATTGTGATCAAAATTATTATTGAAGTTAATGTTCAACTTTTGGGTACAGTTTTGTGAGATTTTGTTATAGTTAAAAAATTTCTTGCCAAGATTTTTTACAGTTTACTATTGTACAACAAGTTAGTTGACAAGCCTTTTTTTTATTTGGCAAATTGTAGAATGGTTCGTAAGATTCGAAGAAAAAATTTCTAAGTAAAATATTTTATTCGAAAAAGTTGTTATTAATTTTCAAATGAAGAAAATGTATCTTAGGTAAATGTTTAAAAAGCTATAATTATTCATTTGAGTGAAATTTATTTGGTCTTAAACTACTTAAGCTTAAAATTTGTCTTCATCAAATACAACCTAGTTTCAAAATCACTAAATAAAATTATAAGTTTTGAGATTTCTTCCATTTCTTTATAAGACAAAAAATTTTAGTTTTCAAGTTACAGATAACTTAGCTCAAAATTGTTATCACTTAATTTTTGAGAAAAAAATCCATGTAATAAAATCAGTTTTTAATTTTATTTCACTACACATATGTACATACATATGTATATACACTAAACTAAAAGCATGCATTTCGATTTTTTGGTATTACCTTTTTTATTTTTAAAATTTTGAATCCATATCTCATAAAGCCGTCATCAAAGCAAATTAATAATATTCCATTACAATAATAAATAACAAAAACCGCAAGCTGTTTAATTGCCCGCGGAATCTATTCCTGCCACAAATTTTTCAGCACAAACGTGTGCTCTGCGTACGAGTCCGAGCCAAAAATCTATTTCTCGCTCATGGTGCTGCACGAACACTCGTCTTTCACATAAATAAACAATCAAATTGTACAACAAAAAAAAAGAAGAATTTTTAAGTTAAATTAAAAAAAAAATTATTTATATCATGAAAGGATGGCGCTCAGTCAAGTTCATAAGTGATTTGTGTTCCACTAATAGGATTTAACTAATTTTTTTTTCTAAACACAAATACTTTTCACTATTTAATGAATTTTTAGATCGAGCAAGTTGCTATAGCGCACGAAACTTATTCTTGACCGACAAATTTTTGAAATGAAGACTACTTGAAGATCTGGCAATTACAACAAGCAAAAAAAAAACACTTCTCAAATTGTATCCACTCGTTATGCTGCGACAGCGCGGCGGTAACAACGACGATGGCAGGCCTGTTCACAAAAGTACGATTGACCACTGGCTGGCGTTATTGTCACTCATCATGCAAAACATAGACTCTTATCCGAGACACAATAGCACTAGAGCTCCCAGTTCAATATAAGAATCTCACCCTGTCCGTCGCTAGTTTTTTGTCCAACACCAGCAACGCAAACATAAACACAGAGCCGAACCGTAGACGTTGTGGGTCAGAAGCACACACAAACAAATCGAACTCATAGTGTTTTCCTTATCCAGAGCCATAGAGCTGCTATAGAGGGAAACAGAAATGAGCTACAAATGAAACGAATCCAAATTGAAACATTTTCCCAGTTTTGGTTGCATAGATTACGGTTTCCTCCAGCAGTGCTTTACCTATTCCACCCCAAGGGTGGATACTTCCTCCCTTTGACATGGACGTGAATCCCGTGCCGAGTCAACTTTCTGACATAATGCTTTTCCTATTCGCACAGCCCTCAGTGCTTAATGGAGCTGTAGGGGGACTTGTGTTCGCTCTCTCGCTCACCCGCATATTGCAAAACGAAGTGATGGGCATATCAACCCTTAGCTATCAGACGAAGTAAGGTGAGCATTAGGTTTTAGGTGTGATAAGTATACACTAAGACCAGTAGCGTAGATATGTTGAAAGGGGCTGAGATTGGTAGTCGGAACTTTTCTCTTTTCAGTTTTAATCAAAACTATATAAGATGTTAATGGAGAAGCCAAAAAAAAGTGCATTCAACACATTGTCCAATTCCGTATATTTGTGTGTTTGTAAGATCAAATATACAAAACCGATCAAATTTACTTAAAATTTTTTCTTATATGTATTTTAATGTAAGCACTAAGCATTTTTGTACTTAACACTGAACTGAAGAAAGCCATTTAGGCTCTTCCCATAGGCTCAACGGAATCATTAATAAAATCTTATATTATAAGCCCGGCTAAGGTAGATACATATCATATGTATCTTTTAACATAAATGTACATATTATCAAAAATGTTTTATACAAATTGAAAATGCTACGCCACTGACTTAGGTATATACGCCGCCGCTGCCACTGGTACTGTGCTGAGATAGAGAAAGCTTTAAAACGAGAGAACGTGTCAACAACATTACACACAATTTGTTTTTTTTTTGGTAAAATTGTTTATCAAACTTTTAGCTCTTCAAACTAAACGGGGGTGGAAATGACCCCCCATCGCTCGCGTGCCATTTACTGATTTCCATCTCGTGAGAAACACAGAGCGTGCTAGGGGCTACAATATAATATGCGCTCTCGATATTGCAAAAGCGTTTTGTTTACATTTTTTAAAACAGAAAAAAAAATCTAGTCGATGTGAATGTCAGGGTGTTGGGTGTGGGGGTGAGGTTGTGTGGTAGTTTATTTAACCCCATACCCCACACGATATAGCTTGTGACACTCACATGGTGTCACTTTTTGTTCGTACTTACAATGAAAAGGGTGAATGGTTGGTTAGGATGGGGTTTTGTAGATGTTTAGTTTTAGAAGGAATGAGAGTTCCATATTCCGTAAGCGGGTGAATAAAATTGTTAGGATTTATTTATGTAGATTGGGGGTTTCAATTTCAGCACACACAAAACATAGTCACCCACTGGGCTTAAATCAGTTTTACTTAGTTTTTTTCTTCTTTTTTTGTGATATTCTTAGTTTTCTCTCTTGCTCTTATTAGATTGTATCTGTGCTTTACATGGAAGATTATTTGTTGCAACAGTTAAATACTGTTGCTACTATTTCCGATTTGGGAAAGTGATGGGTGGGTATCTACAGTAGAGGCGAAAGTAAATGACTCAAAAGATTATCTAATGGGCCTAGATTTATACACTATTTTAAGCATTCAATTCACCATATGGTCAACTGTAGGCCTTCAAAACATATACTCAGACAGGAAATCGACAAGAAAACATTCCAATTAAATGTTGTCAAGTAAACGTAATGTAATGTTGCAAAGTTAATATTATTATTCAAATATATTTCATTTGTTTATATTAAATTTAAATATTTGTTTTGTTAAAATAAATAATTGTTTCTACGAAAGAACATTTCTCTCAGCTCTTATTATTCATATTCATAACAGTAATAATTGTAGGTTATAGTTTTTAAGAAAACCTTTATATAGAAAATATGTTTATAATTCAATCAACAAAAACAAAAATAAAAGAACAATTGTAAACAAAAAATTCAAGTGCGTATACGCCAGAGTACACAAATTTAATATGAAAATTTTTACAAAAACAACCCTAGGCTGTAATGAAAAAAATGCTGCATTTATTATGAATTTGTAATTCTGATCAAAATCAAAATGTACCTACACATATTCTTAGCGTAGAATAATCAATTGCGCTCAAGGTCATCAAAAAAAAAAATTCACGTTGAAATAATCATGGTTTAAACTTAACCAATGTGCATCAGTAGCTCCTTTTAACCCCCTGTCCAATTTTCTTTCCTATGCGCTCGCACTTTATTTAACATTTTATGGGTAGCCATCTCACAACCTCTTCAGTGCGCTTAAAATATAAAAAAAAATGTGAAAAATAGAGAATGCAATAATTATGAACTGTACTGTATTTCAAATAATTTAACCTAAACGTATCCAACTCCAGGATACCTGTCATCCACTCACTCCACTTCAATTATTCCTTTCCCATTGAACAGCATCAAAAACATCAAATACGTTTGGCTCTTTTGCGTGTTTCAGAATTTGATAACACAGTCTGTTGCCTTCATCGAATAGATTTATTTCGCCCACCCTTTATTTTTGTTCTTTTTAACATGCGCACTGCGTTCACTACCCCCATTCTAATTGAAAATGCCCGAAGTGAATAATCGTTTCAATATTGTTTCCCATTATGTATCTGGTTTCCAAATAGGCCACATTTATTATCATTTGTTGCTGAATTTACTGGTATCCTTCTCATCCCTTGACGATGTTAATAATACAAAAAAATATATGTGTGTACATACATAATGTAGAATATCAAAAAAGTAGGTTTTTACAATGTTAAAAGTTTAAAAGAATATCTTATATAACATAAATTTAACAAATTCTGGTTCAGTATTTAGAGGTTGTGAGACGGAATTTATGCAAAATTAATATTTCTATTTAAAATTGCAGGATAACAAGTTTGTTATGTATATTAAGTTAATAATATAATGTATCTTTTATGTATGAAGTTCTTAATAATAAAATGTTACATGACATTTTTTTTAATTTAATTTGATTAATTTTTTTGTGGAAGCTTGTGTTTCAGGATTTCATGTCTTATATTTAATTCATCGTTTTTAAAAAAATAAATTGTTCTCAAAGAAAAATTATAGGTATGCACGACTCGGTGAAACGAACTTTTTACTTTGTTAATGTACTTTAGATAACATAATAAACATGAAAGTCATTAGAGAAATACACGAAAAAGCATTCAATTCGTTATTTGAACTATTAAATTAAGCCAAAAAAGGAGTTTGAGCTCAAGTCAAAACTGAAGATGTTCATAAATAATTATAGTCATTTCATTTGTCGCTCGATGTCTTTGTCGAAAAAAAAACTATTTCCATGTTTATATATGATAGAAGCTCATGGTAAACGGGGAAAAGTGTAAAGTGCTAAACTAAATGAATTATCAAAATTTGTTTGGAAGTTTAGTTCATCATGTTAACCACATTTAAACATTTTTTCAAATCAAGATTCTTAGTAAAATTACTGCACTAATGAAATAAATGTAGCAATATTTTATGAAAAAAATAATCGAAATAGGTTCTTAATTTTCTAAATTGTCACATTTTAGCTCAAGCTTTGCATATGAACTCTATAGTACTCTCATCAGCACGTTCCACACAGCTTTGTGGTGTGGTCGTTTGAGGACGCACTTGTTTATAAAGAGAAACAGCAACCAAAAAATTAATAAGTGGTGTGATCGCTTGGGGGCCGACGACGTGTTGAACGTGCTGATGATAGTTCTATGCAAATTTATATACAATGGCTTAAGTGAAAACGTAGTTCATTGAAAATTAAATTAAATAGAAACTACAACGAAATTAATTCAATTGGCACCCAAATCCGAAATGTACCAAAGAGGAAAAGACCCTTATCGCTGAATGTGTTTATTTTGGAGCAGAACATTTGACAGTTTTGATGCTCTTAACCTGAACGCCAGCATTTCGCTTGACATTACTTTGACATAAGAAAAAAAGTCAAATAAGAAAATTCTTGTATACCGATTCCTTTCGCGAAACAATCTTTTGCTATTCTAATCGAATTTAATGAAACCACTTGAGTAAGTTATTTAAATTTTATTTGGCAAAATATAAGCTTAACAGAAAATCTTTCAATTAAAGTCCGTGCGACTCTCGTTTGCAAGCGGCAACTGCTACTGCTGCAGCTGCTGCAGCCGCAGCAACCAATGCTGCTATAGCTGCTTGCGGTGGGGGTGGAATTGAAGGAGAAAACCTTTCGCAATGGTCAGCAGCAGATGACTACAGGTATAAACAGGAACTGCTTAAGGAAGACCTGCAAATGTCGAACATGGCCATGGAAAGTGGATCTATTTATCCACAATACGAATGGACTGATATTACAAAGGACTTTTTTGAAGCCTGTTCAGGTAGGTTGCTAAAAACATTTATATAAATTACAGTCATAATAATTCGTATGCAGAGCTGGCACTAGGTGAGCTCGCTCAAGATGATGTCTTCGGATTATTCGAAGCTATGTCCGCAATTGAGATGATGGACCCAAAAATGGACGTTGGAATGGGCTACAACAAGAATGATGCCCCTCCTCATACATTTGAAACTGCTGTTGCTGTAAGTATTCGTTTCTTTTTTGAGTTTTGATTTACATATGTGATCACTGATCAGAAACTTAATGAATGTTTTGTTCATAGGCTGGCATTCTTAAACTAGAAGATCTCGAAAACGCCGAACTAATTGGTATCTTCGATGCACTCTTCTCTTGTATTGTCTCCTGGTTGGAAGGTAATTCAATGGATCAAGTGTTGTTCACCTGTTTGTATCTGCATTCGCCACACAGCATTAAAGATAAATCATTGCGAGCATTTTGCTATGCCATTCATAATTTGATTGCTATTGTGAAGAAAATCATCATAACGAGCAGTGGAAATGAAGAGGAAGACTTCCAGCTCTATGGCAACTCAAGCTTTATATTTATTGAAGAAATACCAGATGCTAATGTTGCACCAGCATTGAAAGAAGCCGAAGATGACATGGTTCGTAGGAGTAAAGCAGAAACTTATCCGGAGGTAAGCTTACAGGGTAGACCAAAATCTTAGAAAAGCTTCTTAAAGTAATCACAGATTTTCTATTACAAATTTCCTTGAGAAATAAAACAAAAATTCTGAATTATTTTCAGGATACCATTGCCGTCATTCATCGTCTACGCTTTATGCGATTCCTCTTTCAATCGATTCTTCAATTACAACCAGATATTGTACGTCCATCAGCTGCTGAAGCGGAACTAGCTGAAATTCATAGGAATCTAAATGCAGCGTTGGAGCTTGTTCCATTGATCAAAAGGACTATTGAAAAAGGCACTCAACCAGAGCAGGACTGTAAGTTAAATTTTTTAAAAAAATAAAATCAATCACCAACAGAAAATCAAATCTTTTAAAAGCTGAAGCACCCAATCCAATGGGCTTCTCTCCTCGAGTGCACGTTCGCAATCAACCCCCAACATTTCCCCGCAGTGCGAAAATCCGCGATCGCACATCGAGTTTACAATTTTTAGAAGAATTAGTGCAAAGATTAAAATTTGCATGCAAAATCATAAGACAGAGGGATTACTATTCAGCCTTGGTGAGCTTAAGTTTTATATTTCCTCATTTTTGAAAGTAATTTAACTCAGTTTATAATTTTCAGAATTTTTTTATTGAATTCAGCCGCAAGTCTGGCCAGTGTATTCTCTCGCGTAGTGTTCTTCAAGTCCTCTTCATGTTTAATCGTCATCTCGTCTTCGGATATATTCCAATGACAGAATTTCTTCGGGACTCAATTCGAGCTTTTAATGCTCCTCCAGTTCTAAATCCACGTTGTCCATTGGGCAATGATCGAAAAATCCAACGATACGTGGAGTGCTTCCTCACTTACTGCATCAACATGACCACATTTACGCATTTTATTGAAATTTGTGGCTACAACCGAGCCAGACAACGAGACAAACTAGCTCGCCTCATCGAAGGTTTTGCCAATATTCAAGTCGAAGCGGCTAGAATAGATTCCCATTTGAATATGTTAGCAGAACAGACTGGCAATGTCGGAAAGCACTCATCGCACTTCGCAACTTGGGTGCTTTACAATTGCTTTAGAGCAATGATGCTCTTCTTGATGTCCGGCTTCGAATTGGAATTGTACAGTGTCCATGAATTTTTGTATATCTATTGGTATCCTTATGAGCTATTGATTGGCTTTATTGTATCGGCACTTACTCGTGCTGAATCAGCACTTCTGGAACAGGAAGCCCTCATGGAACAAATGAATAAGACAGGAAATTCTAAACAACGCAAGCCAAAACCAAAAAAAAAGAAACAATTGAAACCATATCGACAGGAGATTGTGTACTATCATGCCATGTTAAATATGTGCGGCGGTTTTCATATGGCAATGGGAGCGTTTACAAAAGATGAACGCATCCGACAACCAATGCCAAAATTCGACAATGAAGAGATTCGTTTCAATCGAAGATTTGCTCCTTTTGCGGCATTAACTAGCCCACCCCAGGTAACCTATCAGGAGTTTAAGAAAATCAGAGCTCAACTGATGCAGATGCCATCATCTGAAATTTATATGTGCGCTGCAAGGTATTTCGAACAAGCTCGAAATGTATTGGAGTCCATACAGAATCCTGAACAAGAAGTAAGTGCTTTTAATGTAGTGTTTAAGTTTGACATTAAATGAAAGAGTACTCACAATCGATTGGGATGAATAGATTGCCTGTTAAATAACGAAGCTCCAGTAGCTTCAAGAAAAGTACTCGGCCGTTTGCGCTAGAATATAACCTGTTTAAATAATTAAAAAAAAACATTAAAACATAATTATATTTTTAAACATTTAACACAACACATATTTATTAAATTGGTTAAATTTCAAAACTGCTAACAATTTTTTTAACTTTTTTATCTACAGATTCTCGACATGATTCATGTGGCGAAAGTTAACTTCGTTGTGATGAATGTGCTCGCCAAAGGTCATCAAAAGGATTCAAAAGCTCAGCCTGACTTTGATTTTAGCAAACATCGTTACTTCCCAATTATAAAACTTAACTGAAAAGTCCAACATCTTCGAGTTTTTCACTCAAAGCCCAGTGAGTGTCTCTCTTCTTTTTTTAAACAATAAACTAAACAAATTGATACCAAAAATTGAATAATTGATTATTTATTGTCATCGGAAATGATATCTTGTTTTATTATGAATTCTGGCACATATTTGCTGGAAGACTGACAACTGTTTTTGCAAGTGTATACAGCCAGGACACCCCAATCGATGTTATCGTCCTTCAAGTAATTCAGCATTTGGGGCATAATTTGGAATTCAAATTGTCGAGGAGCAGTGCAATTTGCACACGGTGGAACTTCGATAATGCTTCCGATAGTTTTGGCTGTGTCGGCGATCCATAGGGGTTGGCCACCAAGATCGTAACGCAGAATCTGTGCTGGGTTCTTTGATACTTGATCTTTAAAGTTACGGAAGAAGACGTCGGCGTTTTCGTCGTCTTCTGTTGCATATTTGCTAAGTTCTGATTCGGGTATCTCGTCCATTGTACCGACCTTTCCTTGGTCGACTAGTTTTTGGAATTCATCTAAGCGACTTTGCTCAGCGGTTTCATCATCGCCATGATCAGATTTCTCTGAAGCGCACGAATCAGCCTCAATGACAACTTCAAATTCTGGAAAAGAAACAACAGGGATGTTGATGTTGTCGGTGGGGATTTGATCCCCAGACCGACAGGGAATTTTGTGCTGTGGCCAATGAGCTCTTTGGTGCTTGGCAGAGCAGTAGTTAATGCCTTTGCATTTCGAACAGACCAAGCCACCACGGCAACCACAAACAGAACAAATTCTGCAAGACGGTTCTATAGCAGGCTGAAAGTAATGAGTTGTAATTGAGAACAAAAACTCTTTTGAAAAGATGTTCTTACTAGCTCTTCATCTTCATTTGGCGGAACAGCTGAATAGAACTGATTTTGTCGAGGAAGTTGAGATCGAAATGCTGAGAAGTTTCTAGAAAAGAGCATTAGAGTCCATTCAAATTTAAAACAGAAGTAAGTTTACTTACTCGGCTGAGTTCTGAGCAGAGCAACTTGGTTGCCGGCAAATGAAAATGTAAATAGTCCGATGAAAACACTCGGGTTTTTCCTCTATGGGTGCATATATCTTTAAAATTTGTTGATTTGAAAACAAATTATTGTATTAATAGTTTTCTAGTTGTTATTTCTTACCTGGCACAAAAAAGATTCAGGAGCACCACATTTTTTGCATTTCAAGTCGTCGGTAGATGGAATTTTTTCCAGATCCAACCAAGCTGGTTTGCCACCTATTTTACTGGGGAAATAGACATTGCGCAGCAAGTTGGACTCACATTCTTCGGCAAAGCCTAGATCTATTTGTTGTTCAGTATCAGAGGTCATTTCACCGGTAAAATAAGTCTTCTTTTCTAAGGTGCAAAATGTACAAAATTTATGGAAAAATCCAAAAAAGGATTAAAAAAAACTTCAAATCAGCTGTCAACTGTCAAATTTGACAGAACCCAACAGCATGTGCAACTTGTACACTTTTTAAAGAAATTCAAAGCGGTTTAATGTTAGCCTCACACTTTTCCAGTTCCAGCTCAAGGGTGACGACGAATGGGGCATATTCATAGTCAAACATTAAACCCGAGCCCAGTTTAAAATAATACACAGGTTAGAAACAGCTGCTATTCATGAAGAATTTGGCAGCTCTGCTTAGTTAAAAATAGATTGAAGGTATGTTCTATCACAATTTTAGTACTATTGCCTGTCAATCCATTGAAAAAAATTTCTTTGACAGATAGCAGAAAGTAACTTAGTCAACCGTTTTTAAGGATTGAGCTCCAGTTTTTCTTTCGGTCCTAGGTCTGAATTGTCTATGAATAACATAAACTACAGGTTAGCTTAGTAGAGACAAAAAAAGAACTTGTCAGACCACTGTGAATATGCGCCAAGAACAACAACGTGTTGTTGTGAATCACAGCAACGTGTTGTTGTAGGCATTTTCTTTTGGGGAAGGCGAAGTACTTGTACTAGCTGCTTTAGATAAAAATTGGCAAATTGTGTACTTTGCTTTTCATTTATCTTTCATTCTTTTGAGTTTTGTTTAATTTCTATATGGTTAGCAGACGTCAAGCTACATCATTTATTTGAACATAACAGACGTCATCTAGCGATGCGTTACTACTTTGCTCATCTATTCGCAGAAGATATAAAATAGTAGATAAAAGTATTAAGGTAGAACTATAATCGTCGAACGTGGTAGGAAGCTAATGTCAAAACCGGACGAAAACTAGCTTTCCGAACACTCAAATGGAGAAGTAAGCTATATTATATGCTTCCACCATTTTGATTTTTGTATATATCTCTCAATTTACTTTCGCAGGAACGGTCGATGAGCGCTCTTGCTATCGATAGCGAAAGTTAACGAAAGCCACCTAATCGCAATAATGGGCGCGTTGTATAAATTCCTCGTATTCGCTTCGTTTCTTACGACCACTTCAGCTGACGTTCGACGATTATAGTTCTACCTTTAAATTTTAGTTTTCATCTACTCGAGAGAAAAATGCTTATTGCTTTGGGAAACCTAAGCCCTCAATTTTCAAAACCCAACTCCATTTTTAATGTGGGGTTATAAACGAGTCATTTGATAAACGACTTTTAGGGGCAGTTGTATAGTACTACATTGGTGCACATATTCAAAAATCGTAGATTTGTTATTAATAAAAATTAGTTTCGAAAGAAAAATTTCAAATTTCTAAAGAAATTCGAAATTTTTCTGAACAAATCGATTTTTTGGTTGAAAGGAATTCCACATTAAATATAAATATCGTATTTCGATCTGGACGATTCCGAAAAGGAGTGCATTCCATCACAAATCAAACATGCAAACTTTCCCCATTTTGACAGCACACCTATCCAAAACCAAAAAAAAATAAACATGGCCTACCCATATTTGACAGATTTTTTCTTCAATAACAAAAGTGAAAAGTACCTACATTGACGAGATGTTGTAATAAAGTTTCCTCAAAAATAAATCGCTTAAAATATTCTTTAAAATCCAAGAAAAGGACATAATTCCTCCGTGGCAATATTCTGAGTGAAAGTTCCCCAAAATAAATTCTCGTAGTCTACGATAAAATTGTATTAAAATGTAATAAGGAACTTCATCGATCTTCCCGAGTCGTCATTTTCATTTTATCGGATTTTCTCATTTGCGATTCTAAAAATAAAATCTGTGGAAACAGTGCAAAGAGCCAGCCTACATTCTCGCAAATAATTGAGTGTTCTGTTGAGTAAGTGGTCTTTCGTTTGAATTATTTTTATTCCTGTAGTTTTGTTGCTTCCATTTTTTCATTTTGGTTCCCAGTTTTAAAAATAAAAACAAAAAAATATTCTAATTTTTCGTTTGTTGGACTGCAACCAAAATTATTTGTTTAATTTGGAAATTAGGAACTAGGTGAACTAGCTTCCGCTAACTAGCAACAGTTGCAGCACACCCTCCGCTTGTGTCTTTTACATTTCGATTTTGATCTCAATTATTGTGAACAAAATATAAAATAAAAAATAAAAAAAAGAAACCTTTCTAGTGCGCCGTGATGTGTGTATAAATAAATTTACACAGATTTGCTGCACCACCGAAATTCATTGAGGAAGGACTTTTTCGGTTTTCACATCTTGTAGCAAAAAGAATTTTCTGACGTTCGTTCGGATTCGGATAAATTCCTGTGGATGCTGGTTTGTTCTTTCATTCATTCATTCATACAATTTGCGCGTAGGTTGGTTTTGAAATTGAATCGTCCCCTTTGCCTATGTCTCTCCGCTTTCTCATTCTTCTGCTCCTGCTCCTGCACCACCATCGTCCACCTTCCACCACTCTGTTTTCATTACATCTTGTGCCATAAGCCAACATATCTATGAATATACGTAAAAGATTCATTTCTACTATGAGCAGGGGATGGTAATAAATATTTTATTGATTTTCTCTCCGTATATTCAGTGTGTGTGCAGTGGTTTGGATTTTGCTTTTGATTTTTGCTGTTGCAGTTATTGAAAATCACACGTTATGAGGATTAAATCTGGGGTTTCTTAGCGCTAAAGAAAAACCTGTGTGTAATAAAAGTAAGAATTGCACTTATAATTCCTCGAGCCAGTGCTTGCGTAAATAAAAAAGTCAAATATAGAATATGGCAACACGTATGCAAGATATTCGCTTTTTCATTGTGCTCTTTTTAATTGGTCTGCCGCCGTCGCCGGTGTTAATGACTTGATTTGCTTTATATCAAAATTCTAAAGAATGTAACAAATCTTGAAGTTTGTGATAGAGCTGTTCGGTTTTTGGGGCTATTGCCGAGTAACGCATAAGACTACATTGTTGTTACCGGTGTCCTTAGTTTTTCAGAAAATATATATGTATATAAAAAAAATATGTATGATGTTAAAAAACAAGGAAACAAAACACATTTTTTGGCGGAGTGAAATTTGAAATTTTTTAGAAAAGGTGATTTTTGAGTCAAATGAAATTGTTTCTATACACTTACTTAATTCATCCCAGATCAAACAAATATGCCGGCGCCGCTACAACATTCCCAAATAGAGGATAAGGCGGATAAGTGAACAGTATTATATGATCTTTGAAATATAATAATTATAGACTTCTTTATTCAAGCAAGCTTATTTCTTGCTTTTCTTTACATAAATTAAAGATTGTTTAAACTATACTGAGAAACAGTACAGAATTCAAATAGGTATTTCATGCATTCATTTAAATAAAATTTCCAAAAAGCCACAATACAATCAATCTAGGCAAAAATCGTGAAGAATAAAAATAGTACTTGCCCTTATTTTGCACCATGATTTTTATTTTTATTTGTGCTTAAAAAGATAAAGGATGACAAAGTTCCCAATGCTTTGAACTATGTACATATATTGGGTATGAAGTATGAACTACAGAAAGTCGGACCTAAAACATAAAAGATCATGTTCATTGTCGTTTGACAAGAATATCGGTTGAACTAGGACCTCGGGGCCTAACTCTCTCACCCGCGCAAAGAAGTTTAACTTGAAGAACGACTTCAATAAACGATTGAACGGATTTAACGACTGAGTAGTTTTTATTTATAAATAGAAGGCAAACGAAATTGTTGTTAACAAATTGAAGTTAACAAATTTATAACATTTAAAAAAAATAATAGACTTAACTTATCCAGTAACCTTTTGACTAAAGAAAAAAAATTAAAGTAAATGCGAGTAGTGTTTTTTAGTGTACCTTTTGTTAAATTTTGACTGACTGGGTTGCGTCTTCTCTACAAAACATGTCTATTTTCTTAAAAAAGTATTTAACACCATATTTTCTTCTTGATCAAACATTCCTGTACTCTTTTTCATTTTGCCTCCACTGCTTGGTAATCTCATGTTACGCGAAAAAATTTCTTTGTTGAAACATGATAGGCTTCTTAACACTTTTAAACAATATCATCAATTCCTACCAAAACATTTTAAAGACGATAACCAATGAAGCTTGGTGTTGTTATTCCCTTAGGTAAGCGGCTGTACTCAATTCATTATTTGAAGGTGCGTTCATATAGAAACAAAAATGTAACATTACTTAACACTTAGTTGATATTTTGGTTTCATTATTTGTTTTTTGCAAACCTTTAATAATTTTATAATTTTTCTTTTACTAGCTTGACTTAAAGTCAATGAAAAGGCAAAATATTCATTAAACATATTATGATTTCGACTTTTCAAGATATTAATTTTGAATAGTGTTGGAATAAGAAAGCCGTATGACCTGTAGGTATATGTACTTTCTTTGAAATATACCTGCATTCGTGAAAGTATGAAGCATTGCAATGTTTTTTCTCCGTTAATACAAAATCTTTGTTAAAAAAATCACAGCAGGAACTGATTTTATGGAAGTTGTTGCACAAACAAAAAAAAAATTAAATGTTGGAAGTGTCATTCAACCTGCGCTTCAGCAATGTGCGTTTGCGTTGCTGTGTAGTTATGTCGCATACCATTCAACTTCATTAGTCTCTGCATATTTCTTTCTTTCAGCCATAATAAAAAATAAATAAGAATAAAGAAACTACCTTGAGCATGACCATTGATAGGAAATAAACAACAAAACAAAATTATTTTCAGTACGGGACTGTTGCTGTTGTTATTGCTACTCCACTACTCGTTTTTTTTTTGCAACTGCATTCACTCGACGACTTAGCAGTACAGTAGTTACTCTACTTTCGTGTCATTGTTTCTGGTTGATGCGTGCGTACTTTACCACAACAAGTTTTGCAATATAAATGTTGCTTTCAAGCATTCACTTGTGACAAAATGATATAATATACCTACAAACGTACATACGAATATCTACATATGCCTTTCAGCATAATTTACCCTCAGCCCAACACCCGTTGCTCGAGGCTAAGAAAATCAAAACGAACGAAAAGAAGAAAAAACCCTCAAAAACAACAACAACAGCAGCAAAATATAAAACTACTTTAAACTAAAACAAAAGATGACGCTGAAACGACTATTTGATAACTCACTCGCTGCATGAGTCACCCTCAAGGTTAAATATTCAATCGACAACGTCGGATAAGTTGTTTATTTTATAATTTTTTTTTGAATTTTGTTTTGCTATTATTATCTTGTTAGGGCTACGGACGATGGTTGAGTGAGGTGTGAGCATATGAAGGAAGAGAGATTCCAGCCCATATAGTAATCACAATAAGTATGAGACATATTACGCGAGCAGTGTGTAAAATACGATGTGACTTATTATTTGCTTATATTTTGTTAAAGGTGTTTACTTGTCTTAATATTGAAATCATTTACATTTAAGGGATTATTTTTTAAGTTTGGATCATTGGGAGAAAAAGAGTTTTATTATAGGAAAACAAATTCAAACATTTTTTTATTAGACATAAAACTATCGGAAGTAGAAGCAATAGTACCATATTTTTAATTTTAAATAATAATATAAATTAAAGAATAATTATCAATTTAATAGGTTCTTATAGAATTCTGAATAAGTAAAAAGAAACCCTTTAATGATTTATTAGTTCTTTTTAAGCTTACTAATATTCACATAAGAACTATAGACATAAGCCACAAAAATGATAGAAATCTATGCAGGTAGATAACCAAATGAATGTATCAGAGATTTAACTTCCAAATTACTTCCCAATTGATAAAGAACAGAAGATATCCGCATCAAGTTTAAAATCTAGAAGAGCTTATGACAACATGAAGAAGCAAATTTCGAAAAAAACGAAAATATACCTACACGTTGCGTTTTTATTTGTTTTGGTTAATTGCAAGGTTTGGTAAAAAATGATAGTAACTTGTCTTCCGCAACGTTCCCAAATTCAATTTATTTTTATCAAAGTGCCACTTTTCTTTAACCCTTGCCAAGCTTATTTTGCAAGAAATTACCCTCTTGCTTGTTCAAAGTAGTCTAGCAATTCCGGGAAAGATAATCCTTAATCATACTTATACTTACATTTTTCGCCGAAGCCAATGCTTTTCACAACCTTCTTTTGGCAGTTATACCTAGGAATTTAATACTTTGATCAGTTCTGATCAGGCATTGTTTATTAATAATCTCCCACGAAAAATGATGATTAAATCATTTTATTGCCATGCAAAATATTTGTTGCAATACAAATATTGTTCCTACTCGAAATCATAACAATTGCCGCCTAATATTTTAAGAATCTTGGACCAATTGAAATTTGAAGTATGTACATATTTTTATTCCTCAACTATCAGAGTTTGCGATGCGTAACATTTTTCAAAAATAAGTAAATTCAAACAAATTTATCGAATCATGACTAAACTTCCTTCGTTTTCTTCAAAACATTTAATTCCTTAGTCTTTAATTCCAAAGCTATAAAACGGTGATTAACCTAATAAACTGCTGTCGGCTGCAACTCAGATATGAATCACGAGCTCGTGTGTATTATAGGTACATATGTGATGTGGGGTCAATATCTGTTTAAAGAAAATGTAAATAAACAATTAAAAAAACATATACTCGCACAAAATATAACATTCAAAATTAAGCCACTTAAATCAACAAAATGAGCTTCCAATTTTTTTGTTATAAAAAAAGTAATGCCTTAGAATGTAAATAATTTTGCTGAATTGAAACGTGTGTAAGAGACTCGTTGAAATTAATAAATCTCTTTTCAATGGTTTATTTTAAAGTTATGTGTATATTTAATTCATGTTAAATATTATTATATATTTATTATACATGGAATACATGGCAGTCTAATTTAAATGAGCTTCTACCTGGTTTAAAAATATTATTTATTTAAGGACCTGAATAAATATTTCAGTGAAATAAACCTTAATAGTGTGGGGCATAAACCATACATAGAACGTCCTAAATATTTAGGTGGACTCTAAATAATGAACTATTTATGGTATGGACTTCAAAAAATTAGACATTCCATTTATATTTTATTACAAATTCATACCATTAAGGTAAATTTCACTGAATTACTTATATGTTTACAACACTGCTTTTTTACTAGTTTTCACCTTAAACATAATTCGTTACCATTTGACTCTCATATCTTCGCCAATCAGAACTAATAGGAAAGCTATGTTTCTTACCGTCCCAAAAATATCTGACAAGTTGGTGAAACCTATTTATCACTTTTTTTATGTGTTGTAGCCAAATCAATGGTTTTGGTAGCTATTAATAAAGATATGGATTTAATTTAACTCAAAGATATGTTTGTACTTTTTTTATTTACTTTTATAGATGACCTCAAGGCTCAAGCTCATTATCACTGCACAAAATGTATGACTTTATTAAAATATTTATTAATATAATTATTTTAAATTTAAATTTCCATTTTCTCCTAATTAAAGCTTTGATTCAGCAAACGAAAACAAACAACCAAAGAAAAATAAAAAGCTTATAAAAACGAAACGATAATAATTAAAAAGAGAGTTAAAATGTCTGATTTTGTGCCACGTGATATTTTACCGGATTTGTGGGAAGAAATACTCCAAAGGCATTGGACATTTCTTGAGACTGAAGAAAGTATGCAAAAGCTAGAGGAACGAAAAAAATTAGAAGGTAAATTAATAGATTTCGTAGTTCCTTTATTATAATCTTGTACATTTTATAATTTGATTTATATTCTAGCATGTTTAAAAGAGTTCCTCTGTGTTGTGCCACATGATAGGAAATTTTTCCTACCCGAAACAGCTCATGTGTTAAAGAAGACTGTCAAAGAATTGGATGATTTTAATGCTTTCAAAGCAATGGTTGGATTCGAGTCAATAAGTCAATATGCTAATAATTTATTTACAAAACCATGGAGGAAAGAGTACAGAGTTATTAAGGTATAATAAAATAGAATAAAAAAATATGTTCAATATACTGTACATTTGGAAATATTCAGTACTATAAAAAAATTCCTTTTAGATGTATTCCGGATTTTATCAACATGAAATTAGATCAAATCTAGTTGATGCAGAAAAACTCTTTGAAGCGATGGGCTACCGTCAGATTTCAAATCAGATACTTGTTTTAGATGGACCGATATGCCCCGACCAAGTCACTAACGTCTCTCGAGATGCAATGGCCGCATATGTGGAATGCCAAATAATGAAACAAATTAAAGCTGGCCTAACAGCTCTCCCACTTGTCTGCTCTTGGATTGATATTTTTAAATTTAGAGAAACTCATTTGGGTAGTTAATCAATGTTAAAACAATTCAAAAACTCTATTACAACTTT